>CM056589.1:25588982-25858982 GCA_029721435.1 Gymnothorax reevesii
AGGCATTTTGGAGCCAGTTCAGTCTCTGGAGTGCTTCTGAGGTAAAAAAAAAAAAAGTCTGAAACTTCATTACCCAGCCAGGAAGAAGCACACAGAACAAAGTCTCTCTAATGAGCACTGTGGCCCTGATACCTGCTTAAACACTGGACATGAGACAATACTACATTGAAGAATAACAAACGCAAAAACAATATCCTTTATTCTTTCATTTGTCTCAATCCTGCAGCTACACAATGGAAAATGGGGGTTGGGGAAACTTTCTGGCCACATCCTTGATCTAGTGTTTATCCTCCATCTGATCCTTAGCCAGGACTCGTCAGTTTTCATGGTGATACAGAACTCTGATACTATACTTTTTTTTGCCAAATTTTTCTTTTTGTTCCCTTTTCAAAACAACATAAAGACAAGTCCCTGCACCAGTAGCATACAAAATAAATTAAATTGTTTTTAAAAAGCAACTGCTTGAAAGTTTGAGAAACTCGTGAGGTTTAGAGATCAAATAATCCGCAGATAACTGCATCCGGGAGACACAACATAGCCGAGAGGTTTTATGTTCTAGATGTGGTGAGTTCAGCACCACACATCTGTCAGTACGCTGTTGGGTGTGATACACTTGGCAAGCGTGGTCCTTTTATTATTTTGATTTGTTAAGCAATGACAGAATACAAGTACACAATACCATCAATAATCATGGGGGGTGGCGGTGGGGATGACATGGCTATCACTCATTAAATCTGACAAAAGTAGGTTTGAATTTTGACAAGAAAAACCTAAAAAGAATTTATTCAATAAATGAATGGAAAGCACTGCTTTTAGAAACTTTTTATAAAAGAAAACTGTGTGTTTAGGTCCTAATTCACAGATGTGCACATTCAATGGATAAGAATAGCCTTCTGTGACGCTCAAACACGAGAATATTGCCTTCCAATGCACAAAATGGCATTCTATCATTTACTCATATTACAAATCTCGTTTGTGGTTTATGCATAAAGTTACAACTATAGTGTAACAGTTCCAATACATATTTGTTGGTTATTGCCTTAAGTACGCAGATTGCTGTCAATGTTTGTGCACAAATGAACTGGAACCCAAATGATTTACCTGTAACTGCAGCGACATAACAGGGTCCTTTGTGCGCCTGAGTGACAGCGGTCAGTCCACGCTGCAAAGCCTTCCGGCTGACCGCCTTCAGTCGGCACACGTTGCCGTACGTCCTGCCATCGCTCCCACACACTTTGTAGTTGTGGCGACACTGGCAGACGCCTTTAGAGAGTCGCCTCCCCGCGTGATGCTTACACTCCAGCCCGTCCCCACACGGTATGTCCTCCTTGCGTCCGCAAACGCCCCCTTCACCCTGCGCGCAAACCAAGCAGCAGTTGCAACGGTCGGGAACGTATCCGCTCGGGCAGCCGGGACTGGGGCACTTGCTCACGTCGCAGCGGGGAGGACACTTGGTTCGGTGGGGTTCTGCTCTGAGAAAGTCCTGAAGAAAAAGGATCGCAAAGGCGAACAAAAATACATGCCTCATGTTGCCTGGTTACCGTAATGTCACAGAAACACGAAAGTCAGAAAAGCGAGGAACATCATGCATGGTATATTTCTGGACTTGTAGCGAACTCCCAAACTGCCAACTATTAAAAGCGAGGATGTGTCCTAGCAGGTCCGAAGCATCACATCAGAATTACGGTAGAACAAAAAAAAAAAAAGAAAACAGTGGAGTAACTGGCAGCTGCAAATAACATGAATAAATAATTAACGAAACTGGCTCCGAGGAAAATTGAAACAACTTATAGCATCACATAAGGTTGGATTGTAAAGACAAAAAAAAAAGAATTAGAGGTGCCGAATTTTTTGCATTCTGTTGGTGCTGATTGTATTTGTCACGGTACCTCGAGTGACTGCGCGGAGTGAGCGCGGAGCCAACTTGAACTTTAACAAAAGCAGTGCAGTAGTTTTGTCCGCCCATCCATTCTGTTTTTTTTTTTTTTGCATGTCAAGGGTCTGCCTACCCGAGACCCCATGCTGTCTCAGTGATAGAAAGGGCTGGCAAAGTTCAAGTCCCTGGGACCAGCCAACCCTGTGCATGTGCGCAATTCCATCAAAATTGTGCCACGACAACGCTGTTTTACACTTGAGATAGCACTGCCTGTACCGAGGTGAATAGGTTATGGAACCATGTTCTGTTCTGTTCTGACAAGGAGTAAGTTTGAAGATGTTCTGCTGCGTACTAATAGAAAGAGTCCCATGATGTACAGCAGATGCCTCTTTTTTCAAGAGAGGTCATAGCCGAAACTATGCATTTTTATCCACCAGCAAGAACATAAATTAGTTTAGCAGCAATTTTAAGTAGCTCCACTGATTTGTACGATTTGATTATTATGAACGATTTGATTATTATTAAAAATCAGACTTCCTGTTTTGCATAATGTAAATTTAAAGTTTACCTTGAAGTTGTGAGACATGGTTTATGACACATAAGGAGCCGTTTTTTCTGTTCATTCAGTAAGAGCACTACTAAATAAATGGGCAATTTTCGTGTGCTGTCTGCTATAGATGTAAAGTCGAGACAATTCGTGAAGAAAGAATTTGATGAAGTAAACTACCAGTCTTTAGTGTGCTCAACTTTTTAGGGCAGCAATGACGCAAACCTTAGCATAAACTAACAACTTTTTTCAAAATTTTTTTGTTTGCTTGTCTGTCTGTTTGTTTTTAATAGGGGACACATATAGGATAAAGCCATGATAATACGTGTCATAGTTTGCCTCGATCCCATTAAGTAGCGAGCAATTCAGATGCGCACTCTCCGCAACTGGCTACTGCGCAGTGTCTTACGTAATATTTATAGGGACATTCAGAGCCAATATGAGGGCATGTGTTGCCCGGGCTATGTAATCATGAGTGGTGACAAATAAAGACAATTAGCATTCAGAGCCAATAAGGAAGATCTGCTGAAGGCATACACTGCCTGGGATACGTGCTCCTGATTCGTCTAAAATGAATAGGCTACAATTGGCTCTGTTATATTGCTATGGCAGCTTGACGATATTGGTTGAGTCAAACTGTATGGCTACGTACCAGCGCATACAAGATAGACAGACAGAGAAAGAGAAAGAGAGAGAGAGCGCAGTTTTAATATACTACGCCATCTAGTGGTAAGTATTTTGTATTCGCCGACAAATGTGGCAAAAATACTCTTACAAGAGTTGATAATATATTGAAGTTGCTCTTGCTTTCTTCGCACTCAGACATTCCAATTTAAAATTTTGTGAGAAATTCTTCATGTTATCAGCAGTTTACTACTGAAATATAACCAAATGCCCTCTCGGAAAATTTCCCCTTTGGTTTCATGAAATATCCTCTGAACATACAGAAATTCATGCCTGTCACCTGCTGGAGACCTTAGTATCAAACAACTTATCCCAAGAACTGTACATGGAATAATACCTTGTTGAAACCTACAAAATGTGGGATACTTAATAAAAACAAGGCATATAATAATTGAAATTACTTCAACTTTTTTTGAAAAAGGAAAACTAATTTACCATAGTCTCACTCAGGTTTTGTTCAGAACCATGTCACATCCCCAGACTTTTCGCCGAAAGCAAACAGCACACTTAAAAAAATTGATTCTTACCCCCCTTCTTAGCAACAGATCCCAAATGAAAATGTAACTATTGAAATCAACTGTAGGCCTCTAAAATAATTAGGGAATTAAACACCTGGTCGTGAAACAGCATCCAATTGTCCAAATACTGTTGGTTCCCAAAAAAAGGGGAAACCATAAAAAAAAAAAAAAAACCTGTAATTCCTATACCGTCCGACCAATTTTTAATGCATTACTTTAAAGCTGAAGCAGAATGTCCCCACTTTGAGCTCATATTTATATATAATCATAACACCAATATTCTAAGGTCAACAGCTAAAATACAGTCTCAATATTTATGGACCAAAACAGAGCATCCACATTTCAGTTTAAGCCACTCATAATTTCAGTACTTTCCATGTACAGTAAATGCAAGGTTTGGGTCAGTGTTACCCAAAGGTATTGGATGGGAACGCTGTCCTCAGTTGAATTGATTTTGTCCAATGAGTTATTTCTGTTTGAGTGCAGCTCAGGGTGAGCAGTAATGAGGACTCTCAGCCCAATCAGACACCTCTCTCATCTTCTCAGCCTCTGGTATTGGGTCTCCACTGGTCCCCATGGGGCTGCATTCCACAGTAGTTTTTCAGCAGAACAAAGCATGTCTATATGCAACACATACTCATGCGCCCTTTCCCAGCTTGTTTTTTTTTTTTTTTTCACATACTGCTTACAACAGCATACTGTTTCATACTTGTGGACCACAGAGAAATGCAAGGTAAACGTCTCTGTTGTCCTCTGGTAAGTTTCAAGTCGGTAAATGAGCTAGGAGATTTACTATAACTGACCAAGACATTCAGGGACAATGCATTACTACTTTTTTTTTGTACTGAACAGGATACTCATTATTAGGCGATCCTTTGCCGTACCTTTCAGGACACATTCGGGGAATTTGTTTGCTGAGAAACAAAGTGATACCCCCACCATACCTGTAGTCCTAAGTAGGCCTATTTATAATGAAGGTTTTGGTTGCTTTCATGCCATAGTTTACCTTAATCGCCTAGGTAAGTTAAACAAACTGTGACTGTAGAAGGGGTAACATTCAGGACCAATCAGAACACCTATTCTATCACATTTTACGATACACACAACTTAGGACAATGGCTCAAATCCATCTAGCTTGACCTCGATCCTCGAGTAAAGTTGGAATACATGCAATTTTCACTATAAATCTCAAATTCATTAGCACTGTGATGCTGAAAACCTTCAGGAGTGTAAAATTTTTGCACCAATCTAAATATTAGAACACAAGACTGGGTGAGCAGTAACCTGTATGATTTCAGCAAATAAATGAACTCTTCCTACGCATACTAGAATGTTTTCCGTGTAAGTTTTGTTGAACTGTTTAATAATTTGCAGGATGATAAGAAAATAAGCAAGAGTTCTGTGTTGTAAAAGTTGCGGTAGCTACGCAGCCTCAAACATACTGCTGCTCAGCCCTCCGGGTCTTGAACCCCTTTGTTTCTTTGAACTGCATTGATTTTGCTCCGTCTGTCAGCTTGATTGTTCATGACAGGCTGGAATAACATGCCAGTCAAAGCGCGTCCAGGAGCACTTACAGCATTCCTGGGCCCCAGGTGCGGCGGTCCTCTTCGGCTTTCCTTTTCGCTCTCTCCGGCGGGGCGGGGTTTATCCCCAGCACGAGGGCTGCGGGGGCTCGCGCTCTCTCCGGTGGCGTCCCCGAGCGGCTCGGATATGGCGGCGCGTGTCGCTCCCCGCAGGTGAGTGTGCACGCGACCGTTCCAACTTACCGGGCGCGTGACCTGCTGTTTATCCTGCACGGCTTCTGGCCGCAAGCGATTTTTTATTCTGCTTCTTGACGGCCCTTTATTTCCGGTACAAACACTGAAGAGACTGCTGGAAGGTTGCAGCTGCATGGTTGTTATTGTCTGGTCGTGCGATTACATTTGAGCTATACAAATGATGAGAGCTTTTGTGCGGACCGTGCGAGTAAAAGTTTCTCAGGTGAACACTCTGTAATGCCGTTGTTAGGTCTCTATTGTAAACAGACGGCAGTATACCAACTAGGGTACAATATTTGCAGAAAAATAATTATATTGAACAGGTGAAATAGGCTATACTAAAATTTATGCCATTGTCTTGGGTGTTATGAGTTCCTGATTTTGATTATTTTTTTAGGTATTTAAAATGTATGAGTCTAAGAATAATAAACATCATGGTCTCCCTTGCAGTTTGGGGTAAGTATTTCGCATACAGAAGCCTACAATTTTTATATGTTTTGACGTTTTCAGCTGTTCTGTTAACTTTTTATGACGCAGTGCGTCCACTAAAATATAAAGCGCTGAGTATAAGGCAGTTTTGTGATCTTGTATTTTAATGGACTTTTACAGGGTCACGTGCCGAAAGTGTACAACAAATAATGGCCGACAAAGAAACTATTGTGAAGATATCAACCTCTGGGAATTGTGAGTGTGGTTAAAAAAGACTACTTTTTATTTTAATCAGGGATATGAATATGCGGATATACAGGGGAAAAAAAGAAAAGCAGTGATATAATCAGTGTGCCAAGATGTTAAAAAAAGGGATATAGCATGGCAGTGCAGTTGTTTGTGTCTTCTTATTTAATCTCCGCTTGTTATTATTTGGTCAACATCCAGCCATTATGACATAATGGATAAAATACATTAACTTTTATGATTTACTGACCCCAGTCATTTGTATTAGTAACTTAATTGAATTCTCTAATGCTGATTTTACTGATATTGCTTGTAATTGAACATGAAGGAGTTTCAAAATACTGACTACATTTTATTGCAGGAAAAAAAAAACACTCTCCAAAGGGTTAAAGGCTATCTGTTTTGTTGCCCCCAGTGATTCAGTGTTCGGCAGCTATAGATGTTCTGTTATTATTCGACGGCTCGTACAGCATTGACAAAGGAAGCTTCGAGCGCTCCAAGCATTTTGCTGTAAAGATGGTGGATGCCTTGGACATCAACCCTGATAGGGTAAGACTAAAGAGAACGGTGATATTTTTTCATTACTGCATGCAACCCCACATTGGCTGTTTGGGGTCCCACTGTTGTGTTTAATTTTTCAGGACACATTTTGATTTGAGGCGCCTTTTTCAATTGTTCTTTTTTTTTTTTTAGGTTAGAGTCGGTGCTATACAGTACAGCTCCAAACCAAAGCTGGAGTTTTCTCTGGATGATCATCCGACTCGAGACGAAACTAAAGAAGCCATAAAAAATATTCGCTTTCGGTAAGACCTTATTTTTTCAAAAATTTTAGAGGTCTATGAAGGTATTATACAAGTATAAAACAATCAAACTTTCAAAAAAATTCTTACACGGACAACGCTGTAGTCAACAAAGTGGGCATGTAATTCAGATTTGTTTGGGTTCTTAAATTCAGATAGTTTGTAAAGATGGTATTTTAATGTAAAATGTCTTATTGTATACATTGATATTAGTTTGATGTGTACACTTCTTGACAAAAGTTAACAGTTGGCACTTATTATGTGGTGTCAACTCTAATCTGAAGAGGTGGCAGCACAGAGACGGGAAAAGTCATAAAATATGTTCTGAGGAAAGGCTTCCCTGGAGGGAGGAGTGACACTTCAAAAATCCTTGTCCTTCTGACTGATGGGAAGTCCCAGGATAGCATCAAAGCCCCAGCTGTTTTTGCCCGAAGGAGCGGAATAAGGCTGTTCGCAGTGGGAATCAAGCACCCCAAGTGAGTCGGCTTTTCATGTTACTGGTTCCTGAAGTCAAATCCTCAATGTCATCTCTGTCAGGTTTTCTTCATCATGTAAACAGATGCATTATATCTCCTTACATTAGAAACCTAGCAGTCAAAAGAATAAAATTTATCAAAAGTTAGGGGCGAATCAAACAATTAATTGGCCTGAAGACTTAGTCTTGTGCTTTGCTTTTTAGAATCTGTGAAGAAGGCCTTGGTTATTGTTGTATAATAATTGTATTTTTGAGTTTGCTTGACTCTCGCTGACAACAGTAGAAGATTAGGGGGCACTCTCAATGCGCATAACTCCGCAGCTGGTTTTGGTTCACGGGTACTTCTAATCAGCCACAGGATCCGGATCTGTTTCTGGATTGGTCTTGAAACTTAATCACCTCTTAATCACATTCATGCAGTTGAGCTTCACATAAAATTTTGTGATACTCCATTGAACAGTTTTAGCGTAATCCTCCTAACAAAAACACACACACACACACACACACACACACATACACTCGCGTGCGCAAGTGAGCAGGTGTGCGGCAGACGCTATCATTTGATTTCTTGATCACAACAGTTAGCCTAGCAGAATATGGTATTACATACTTCCAAGCTCGCAGGTAAATGAATTGCACTTGGGTCCAGATTTATCAAAGCCTTCAGCACATTTTGAAGGTATACTGAGTATAATATTCCTTAAAAAAATCTATGTTGAGACTCATGCAAAAATAATCCTTTTCAGTCATTGCTTGTGAACTATAAGAAGTGTGTAGGGGTGCCCGTATCAATAGAGACCCTGGTGTCTGCCTGTATTTTCTTATTTTTCTTTGTACAAGACCTTTTTAGGCATCAGCTTTGGGGCAGTAGGTGTACAACCTACATCTGCTTACAGCGCTCAGGGTATGGGGGCGGGACACAGTGCCATACTGCAGGGTAGTACCTCTAATGTTGTTGAGCTGGCAAGGAGGAGCCTGCTTTGAATGTTGTGTTTACAAGCCATAACAGACTAATCCTACTCGGTATACATTTAAGAATTACTGCACGTGTAATTTTAGTGGCATGATTTGATGGGAGCAAAGTAACTTAGTCAACCAATCGCATCCTGTTTTTTAGCGTCTTTGCAACAGCAAAACAGCTTTTTCTGAGTGCTAAATAGGTTTTTAAATCAGGCCCTTGGTAAGATGAAAATTCCAGGAAAATGTTGAGCTTCATCTGGCTGAATTGACTGATGTTGTCATCTGTTATGTTTTGGACCAATGGGGATTGTACCCAATAAACTCCTCTGTGAAAAGGAAGTGTAAAGCACTGCGAGGGAATGATTTGTTTTGTCACTCCATCATTCTTATTTTCAGGTGGGACGCCCTACATGCCCTAGCCAGTGAACCCAGCGAGATGTATGTCTTTTTTGCTGAGCATTACGAGGACGCTGTCAACGGTCTCATCACCACATTGACTGAACTGGCTGTGTGCAGCGATATCCACCCTAGTGTGTACTGCTAGAATCAACACTCTGTGTCCCTCATCTGCCATTTTACGTCACAAATTTGGGTTGTTAGGTTTATTCAAGATTAATTAGTTTGTTAAGGAATGAGTAGGGAAAACAATCGATTAGTCTCCCAATCAATTAAATGATGAATGACTTGATGGCAGAGGAAAATTGTAGTTACAGTATAATTTCCATATTCCCCATAAGCTGTGTATGCTTGCATTGACTTGCAGTAAAACATTAACGCTGCTGTTGATTAGGAATGAAAGCATGACTGTATTGAAAATTAAGTGTGTATGTTTGTGTCCATGTGTGTTCATAGTCACGTGTATTAATCTGTGTGTGTGTGCGCGCGCGTGTGCGTTTGTGTTTGTGCAAATGTGCGAATGCTTGTGCTTAGCCTCGTTGCTAATTTGATTGGTTAGTACTAAAAGGTTAGATGTTTCAAGCCTCAGTACAATCCATACAAAATCAGCGGAGCAAATCTTAAAGCAAGGCCCTTAACCCCATGTTGTTCGAGAAGATTTGCCACTGCGTGGTATAATCCACTGTAAGTTGCTTTGGATAACATATCAGCTAATTTACTGTAGTATAATGCATTTTTTCATGCCTGTGTGTGTGTTTTGATGTGTATCTTTGCTTGTTCGAGTTTTGATGTTGTGTATTTGAGTTATCATGTGTGTTTATTTGCATACGTTTGCATGTTTGTGTGAATGTGTTGTCATGTGGGTGTATTTGCATGTGTGTTTCTGTGTTCTTATCTGTGTGTGTGTGTGTGTGTGTGTGTGTGTGTGTATTTTCAGAGTGCAGAGTTCAGTCTCACGCTTGTGTCAGGACCACAATGGAGGCCCATAAGGAGTTCCATGGCAGCCATGTTTGCTGGAAGAGGAAAATTCCGGGCCTGCAGGCCGCACCTATAGCTGGCATATGCCCTTACTACAGGTGAGCAATGGGAGTCTAGGCTGTCAATGACTTCTCTGAGCTACATGTGCAGATACCACATTGAGGCACACTTCATTACCTCGCATTCATTTGCACCAAAACTCTTACTCAGAGCAATGTACAATTTGTTTGTGCTTTCATTGTGTTGTACGTTAAGAGTGTTGCTCGATAGAAAATTTGCATTTCATGTGATGTTTAGACCGATGCTTTGGTGTTGGCTTTTTGAGAGGGTTCTGTTGTTTTTGTAGTAGCAAGAGTACAACCCTCTGACTATTTATTTACAGCAATCCAAGAGCACTATGTGACAAAGTCAGATGGTGTCCACAGCAAAAATTTCACATATACAGGACATTGAGGAAGAATGTCGAGCCACAATTTTGCTTGCTGAAATCATGTCTTTTTTTTGTGATCAACATTTTTATTGAAAACATACAGAACTAGGCTTATGCCATCAGAGGCGACGGCTGGGGGTATATCCTCGAACGCCCCCAATCCTCCAATTCCCAAATTCTTGAATAGACCTTGAATAGACTTTGATTTGAACTTAATGTCAGGTCAATCGCATAAATAGTTCTGAAGATATGGCCAAAATGGTAATTTTCCATCACAAAGCGCCACCTGGTGGCAAAATATTGAACCATACATGTATGATGTCATCATGTGACACGTTGTGAGGTCATGACCTTGCAGTTGCACAAGTTTAATGTCAATTGGACACATAGTTCCAAATATATGGCAAAAATGGTGAATTTTATGTGACAAAGCTCCGCCTTGTGTCAAAATTTTGAACCAAACAGGTATAATGTCACCGTGGGACACATCCTCAGGTCACAACCTTTCATTTGCACTTGATTTGAGGTGAATCAGACAAATATTTCCAGAGATATGATCAAAACAGTGATTTTTTCAGTTTTTGGCCCCTGGTTCGGCGTTCCGGTGATATAATTACTGCCAAGGATCTTTTTATGCTGGCTATGCTTCTATAGTGATTTAGCCATTCTGACACTGTTGGGTTACCTGGGGTGAACCATGAAGAGATGATTGTCTTCTTTGCAGCAGTTAACCCTGCAAAAATGAAAAAAAAAAATTTTTTTTCCAAATAATCTGAGATTTAGGTCTGAAACATCATAAATAAAAATATTGTTGGGAATTGTGGTATTGGAAATCCAATTGTTTTTTTTTGAAAAATGAGGAAACATGAGTCCATAATTGTGACAGTGTTGGACATTCCCAGAATATATGAAGATATGTGCCAACAGAATCCGTATCACAATATGTGCAGTTTGGACTATCAATAAGCTTCATTTTGAATCTCATATATGGAGGTGCATAAAATTAGGTTTTTTGATGATGTAAATATATTGGTCCTGATAGTGTTCCAATGAAGTACTGAATTCAGCGATTTAAAATCTCGATTCCATGTTTCGGTTACCCTCAAGTGTCTTATTTTGTGCATAAATAACCTTGCTGTACATTGTGGATACTAGACCAGCTGTAGATGTTTGAGGATCAACCCATGCATTTGGAGGATGAGAGGGTATAGGG
Organism: Gymnothorax reevesii; assembly: GCA_029721435.1. NCBI lineage: Eukaryota > Metazoa > Chordata > Actinopteri > Anguilliformes > Muraenidae > Gymnothorax > Gymnothorax reevesii. The sequence goes on from CM056589.1 coordinate 25,600,292, forward strand.
GAGTCCCACGGAACGCCGTAGGCGCGGAGAGATGATCTCAACTGCAGATGCAGAAATCATGAGGACCCTGGGAGGGAGTAACATTGTCTGAGATCTTGAAATGAAAGTAAACCATATTAATTAAACACATCCTGAAAACTTCACACATCACTTGAAGCCCAAAGTCCTGTCTTTTTTCAGGGGCAATGCTTGTTTAAAGTGCTAAGCAGTGAAGCACATATCATGCTTTACAGTGTGAAAGAACTATTACTGCATCCAGACACGAGGGCATTCCCAGGCATGGCTCCTATTCCCATGGGACATAGTGTACATGACCTATGTTATATTGAAGTGTAATTCACACCAGACTTGTGCTGCAATAGTGGCCAAGTACTCAAAGGAAGACATGTTACAGGAAGTTGTTGAGTTTGCATCCTCATTTCCTTGCTGGAGGGGCACAGTGAGTGGCCAATGAGAAGAAGCCTTTTGTTTCCTATGACTACAGGTGGAAGCGATTCAACTCCACAATACAAAGCCAGTGTCATCGGACTCTCTGTCCAGGTACTCACACAAAAGCATGAAGAAAAATACATTTTTTAAAATGGTATGGGCTTTTCAAAGATTATAGCTGTTATCTTGTCTCAAAGCAGCAGTATGTGGCTTTTAAAATGAATTTGTAATCTCTGTGCTAATTTTATGTAATTTGTATTGATGCAGCTTGAACATGCTGTTAAGCATTTTTTCATCTGTGTGTGTGTGTGTGTTTGTGTGCCTGTTTATGTCTATGTGCGTGTGCGTCCATATCTGTGTATGTACACGCGCATGTGTCTGCGTATGGGTGCGTTTTGTCATATGTGTGTACGTTGTGGTTGGATCTGTGTTTGCATGTGTGTCTGTGTCTGTGTATATACGTGCATGTGTATGCACGTGTATATGTATAGCATTTTGTGTTGTTTCTGCATCTGCACGTGTGCGTTTTTGTGTTTTAATATGTGTGTGTGTGTGTGTATTTTTGTGTGCTTGCATGCGCGTGCTTGTCTGTATATGTGTTTGTATGTGCGCATGTGTCGATAATCTGAAACATTTAAGCAGGACAAATAAGCAAATCTGGAAGAAATCAGGAAGGGGGCAAATACTTTTTTCACAGCACTGCGTGTGCATGTGCGTGCACGTTTGCCCTCTCTCCCGCACAGACCCATGTGACCCCAGCCCCTGTCTGAATGGCGGTACCTGCATCACAGAGAGCGTCGACAGCTTCAGCTGTCTTTGCCCTCTGGGCTACGGAGGAGACCAGCTCTGCGGTGAGATCAGATCTCCCTCAGTACTCCAGCGCTCTTGAGTGAATTATGGAGACCGTCAGTGCGCCTGTCTCTCTTGCAGCAGGGCATTCGCAGTTTATCCGCTGACAGACTTATCTCTGGCCTGTGCAAGAACACGAAAAGTCTGCCGTTCTTCCGCTGAATGAAGCTGCTTGCTTTTAATCACAATAAATCATACTCCATATTTCATTTTTATTCTAGCCTGTTTCTGATTTTACTGTTTAAGTACATGACCCTTTTACAGTTTGACTGACTGAATCAATGTTTTTTTTTTTTTTTTGCCTTTTAGGTGGTGGCAAATATATCAGTAAGTTTTTTTTTCTGCACTTTTCTGCACTGTTATAAATTGTTGTAATTTTACGTACGTTGCAGGTGAAGATTCTCAGTGAACACCACTTTCTGCACCCCAAGTGTATTTCACTGAAATTCACAGTTAATTTACCCGTACAAGCATTTTTTTGGACCCGGCATGGGTAGGAAATACGGATCATCGGCTAAAAATCCCAGCCACAACCTGCCTTGCATCCACCTGCAAAAATTTATTTTACCAAATGATAAAGCAATGGGGCAAGTTTAATTTAGGTTAAAATTAGGTTTTGGTTACCCATAATTATGCAGTTAGATTTATTGTACAGTCTCCTCTTATTTTACTGCGATGCTGTTGCCAGTTAAATTAACTGTAATTTTATGGTCAATTTGTAACAGTGTGATATTTCGAGTACACTGCAATTTGCGAAATTTTTGTAAAACACTCTACAAGAGGAAAATAAGCAGTTTCAGACAAACTGCAGTTTACGGTCCTTCCAGTGTAAAATATTTACTTGCCATTTCCGGTTCCACTAAAAAATAGTTGATACCTGCTCATTTTCGATTGTGACGCTCAGGATTAGCCAGAGATTCACAGAAACTGTTTGCAAATTATGAAAAGACCATCCAGCTTTCTGCATTTTGCCTGGATTCATAGGTTGATGCTGACCTCATGTGAACCTTTGATATCAAACATACTGAGAAGCACATCATGTACACTCATACATTCAAGATGGACATACATTTCTTTTAGAGATCTTTAATTGATAAATGTAGCTATACATTTACAAAGTACATATGTCTGAGAAATAGTGCAATGCTTCCATGTTATAAATTTGAATATTCTACTGGATATATGCACTCGTCTGAGAATGTATGGGAGTGCGCTCAGGTGGATGCACTAAAAGTTCTTTTACAATGTGAAACATACTAAATACGCCTTTGCTCGACACCCTCAAGAAGCACTGCTTGCCAATAAATAAATAAATAAATAAAGATTATAACAAAAACAATTTCACCTTAAAAATGATGAATCAACACTCTTCCTCAATGTCACGTACGTCTGAACACCATCTTACTTTCTCACGCAGAGCGTTTGGATGGCTATAAGCAAAAAGGCATATTGTCTCACTAGCACAAAGTGTATAGAAACCTCTTGGCAGGCCAAAGCTTAAGTATCTCTCTGAAGATCAAGCGCAGCACCTTTTCGGTGGAGCGACAGTGTGTAAAAGTGATGCACAACCAAACTGCAAATAGGTTGTTAGTCACCTTGCATAGGAGTGTTGGAGCAAATGAACCATAAATGGTCAAGAAAATGCCTTTGCTTGGAAGTACTGTAAGCTATAGCAGCACTGTTTTCTCTAACATCAGAGCATGCTCTGCTCAGGCCTGTTTTCTGTTTCATTCTAGCATGGTCTGTACAGGCTCAGCTCTCCCTCCCATGACTGAGCATGCTCTGTTTAAGCCTGTGCTGCCTTACATCTGAGCATGCTCTTTTCAGGCCTTTTATCTCTCTCATGTGAGCAGGCTCTGTTCTGACCCTACTTTCTCACATCTAAACATTCTGCTCAGGCCTGTTCTTTCTCACAACTGAGCATGCTCTGTTTTGGCTTATTCCCCACTACATCTGCGCTCACTCTGTTCGGCTTGTTTCATGTTACATCTGAGCATGCTCTGTCCAGTCCCTGCAGGTCTTACAACTTGTGCTGTAGACCTGCTCTTCCTAATCGATGGCTCCTGGACCATGGGTTTAGATGACTTTCGATTAGCTAAGGACTTCATCAAGAGAGCAGTTCAGTCCATCTTCAGCTCTTCCTCCAACATTCTGGTGGCTGTGGCCCAGTACAGCGACAAAGTTCTCATGGAGATTCCAATAGGACATCACAGTGGCACATCGGATCTCCTGAAGGCCATCGACGGGATTGAATTCAGAGGCGGGAATGCAATGACAGGGAATGCCTTGAGACACGTGGCGGAGAACACCTTCAGGGGTTCAGGGGGGTCCAGGGGCGAGGTTCCCCATGTGGTAGTGCTCCTGTCCAACTCGCGGCCCCGGGACGGGGCGAGCGCCGGAGCTGAAATCGCCAGGCAGAGGGAAATCTTCATCATGGCGGTGGGAGGAAGCCGGATGAAAGCAGAGATGATCCAGATCACAGGAGACCTCGAGTTGGTCTTTACCTACAGCCATGTGCAGGAGCTGCATGGAAAAGTCCAGGAGCTCCGGACCAGGGTCTGCACCATCAACTCACCAGGTGAACAACCTCAGTTTGTGCTACAGGGGGTCCAGCCTTTGCCAAAACGGGTTAGGATAGGTGCAGGTGTTTGTTTTAGTCCAAGTGTGAAATACTTGCTAAGCCTAAAAAAACGAGTCTGTCTTGTGGGGAATTTTGGTCATATACTTAGGCTTTTTTGGCTGTATGCGACAAAAATATTACCAATGGGGTGAAATGTGTACTTAGGCTCATTTTAAGCAATGTTCATTTGTCAAGCAAACTTAGAACAAACAAAAATATTTAAGACTATAAGACTATAAGTCACAATACTAGGCCAAAACATTTGATTGTACCCTTAAAGAGCATAATTCAGCCAGATATGTTGATATCCTCCCAATTAGCTGGATTAGGTGAGCTAAACCAGGGATAAAATGAGAACCTAAAGAAACAATATATCTCCAGGATCAGGTTTGGTCAGTTATGCAGTACTGAATGTCAGAAGGTCTGTGCTGACCCTCAGGGCTGGGTTGAATTAAAAAAGCTATGACTCGCTGAGCAGCTTCTGAAGCAGTTGAGCCTATTTTCTGAGGCTTGTGTTGTTCAATAGTTATTTCGTTCTTGCAGAAGGTTTTCTCCTCATCTGCTTAATCTATTGCAGTACTTAAGTGTTCATGGCTTTATAACTTTCTGTTTTACTCTTCTTTCGACCATTTGCCGGTTGAATTCCGTTACACACCACCTGGGGCGGTAGCGCGGTGTCTCATGGATGGCCGCACATTGTTTTGACGAGCGGGCGCTCGGGTGATGGTTGGGTCAGCATTCTTTAGGCTCATTAGCCTCAACATGATTCCTTTGTTTATGCAGGCTGCTATTCCAAGACCCTGGATCTGGTTTTCGTGGTGGATGCTTCCGGAAACCTTGCTCGCAGCGACTTCCGGCAGGTCAAGGCCTTCGTGAAGGGCGTGGTGTCTCAATTCGATATCGACGCCGACCTCACTCAGGTGGCTATGGTGATCTACGGGGACAAGCCACGCACGGTGTTTGGCCTGGAAGCGTTTGACAGCGATGGGAGGATGAGGAAGGTGATCAGCCTGGCGCCATACCTGGACGGCAAACCGCACGCGGGAAAGGCGCTGATCCATGCTCTGGAGCACACGCTAAGCATCGAGAACGGAGCGAGGCCAGGGGTCCACAAGGTTGCTGTGATGATAACGGACGGTCAGAGCGTTGATGATGTCATCACGGCCGCCGAGGAAATGAGGGAGAGCGGGATGGCTGTCCTGGCCGTGGGGCCGGGGTCCGTCCTCTCGAGCACGCTGCTGGGAATCGCTGGGAATTCCCGACTCTCAATTTCAGTGCCTTCGTATGAACACCTGCAGCATTACGCCAATAACCTCGTGCAGGCCATCTGTAAAGGTGACTTCACTGCTCCTCATGGTCTACATCAGCCCTGCCCAACCTTGTTCCATGAGATCTACTGTCCTGTGGGTTTTCCCTTCAAACCTCAGAAGCACACCTCCTCCAGCTGATGATTAGTTGAATCAGGTGAGCCGCTTGATCCTTGAGTTTCCAAAGGGCCCAACTCCAAGGAACGCTCTTTTTCAAGAAAGGGAAAAACTGATTTTTTTTTTTGCGCATATGTTATGACCCATATATTTTTAGTTTATTTCTGTACAACAGGGTGTCATTCAGATACTGTCAGCTGAAATGACAAGGCAGTTACCTCCTTTGTTATGTGGTACGCAGACCTCCCAGTTATTGGAGTTGGGCCCTTTGGAAACTCAACAATTCAATTTCGAATTGTTTAGACGGCTCACAGGATGGTGGATCTCCGAGAGATAGTGGGGCGAACCATATCAGCTGGATAACTAGATGAGATTTTTATTGTCTGAAATCTAATTCATCCAATGCACCTTAAGTGTACTGCTTGAGGCTTGAGTTTGCTTATTTTGTGTTGAATGTGCGACTACCACTTATCCCTTAAATATCAGTTACTCTAAGAAAAGGAAGGAGTTCAGTCTATGGGAATGCCGAGGTTTTTAAGGGAAATGTGGTAATATTAACAGTGATGAGGATTTTTTTTCAGTTGCACATTAAGTTATTCACTCCCTGATAGTGCACAAATAGACTGTCATTAAGTACTTTATATGTGCTGCAATATCCAGTATCCAATATGCCTCTTGTTGTCCATTTCATTTCAGAATCCTAGTGTCTTGATCTTGTCTCTTTGTTCGCAGATGTCCAGGCCTCAGCTAGCCTGTGCGTCCCAAACCCCTGTCAGAATGGAGGAATGTGTGTGCAGAGGAACAGAAGCTATAGCTGCTACTGTGAGGGCTGGGGTGGAGCTCACTGCGAGAAACGTATGTCACATCGCCCTCTGGTGGACCCCTCCAGTAGCACGCAGTTTCACTTCAGGTTTATTGGCATAGAGCCCTGGGGCCTTATTTATAAAAAAATTTGCGAGGATTTAATACTTAAATAGTACGTACGCACAAAAAAATGACATTTTGTGGAAAGCAACCTAATTTATAAACCTATGGGTAAAATATATTGCATGGAATTTTCATTTATTTAATCCGGATGGACTTGGAATTTATTGAGATTGTGCATAATCTTAATAATTTCCCTTTTTTAATGTCAAGTTTGTTTTTATAAATCAGAAATCTGCAAAGAAAGTGATATACGTATCTTTTATGTGCCTAAGCATCGTTTACAAAGGAGGCCCCTGGTACTCAAATCACACCCTACGAGGTCTGTGAACTGCTGGTTTTTTACCCTCCCTTTACCAGAGAGTCAGGTGTTAACAGAGTCTGGCCAATCAGAGGCACTAACTGTTCACTTACTTGCCTGGGATAACAGAAAACGGGCTGGATTTGGATTCGAGGTCCATATTTGAGGATCCCTGGATCATTAACTCTGGTCCACAAATCCAAATGCAACCCTGGTTTTCTTTCCTCCCAAATAATGAACTAAACAGTCAGACCAGACTGTCTTCATACCAGGCTGCAGTTGGTGGAAAATCTGCTGTTCATTTATTGACGAACACGATTTGATGATAACTGGCACTGCACTTATTACTGTCTGGAGTCACAAAGAGTTAGAAACTAAAACTGGGAGAAACCCAAGCCCAGGAAAAAAAAAAAAAACAAAAAACTTGACTGTCAAAATAAAAACCACTAAAGCTATGGCAGTGCAAAAACTATCCAGGAATCTGGAGAGGAATGGAGGAATAGAAGAGGTAGGGCTGGTGGAGAGAGAATGGATTGACTAATGTCAGAGGGAATTTAAGGCAACATATACAGACTTCATTGGCATCTCTTGGAGGCCTACAGTAAATACACATCGAACATCCATTCAGAAGCAGCGCGCATCACTGGCAATATGAGCCATGACGTCATCATTAGCGGTTGTATAGGGAAAGACCAAGAACACGGTAAAAACACAGCTGCTGCTTGTATTATTTCAGACTTCAAAGGTTTCAAGGCAGCAGAAGTCAAACTAACTTCAAAGCTAAGTTCTGTTAACAGTTGTACCCTTTTAGATGACTAAACGACCGACGACTGAAACAAGTAAAAATAACAGAAGGCCCCGTTGCTGCTTTATAATGACTGTTGTAGGTCCAACAATTTTTGATTCACTGTAGTTTTATCCTGTGATGAAATACTGCTTCTCTCCTGTTGTAAAAACAGCAGAGCAGTTTAAATTTACTGAGCTCGCTTGTTATTAATACTCAATATGACACAAGAGACACATTATCAACTATCTTATATTAACAATGGTGAGCGATTAAATATTAGCCTGTTTATATTACTAATAACAATGTTTGATGTTCTTTCCACAGGGTTGTCACAGCAAGCCCCTCTCTGGCCCTGATTTAGTCTTTGAGTCTGGATGAAATGACGGATCTTTGGCTCTACTGCACCACTATTGGACCACTGATAGAAAACAAAAGAAGAAGAATAACCAGGATTTCATTATCTTTAATACTGTGGCGCTACTCTGCACACTTCCCTGCTAATTCCTGACCCAGAAAAAAGACAGCGAGAGGTAAAATTTGAGAAGGCAACCGGACTCTGGAGAATTTGATTTTATCGATGCCGTTTTCTCCAGTTTGGCGCCGCAGCTGTTGTGATGGCGAAGGTTGTGAACTTCAGTATTTTATCGTTTTTTGAAATTGAGACAGAGAAGCAAACAGATTGTCCGTTTCCTCAGTAAAGCGATACAGTGCTGGCATTAAGCCGAGGTGTTTTCCTGGAACTGACAATGACCGAAAAGATTGAAACCAGATGGACAGAGGCGTGATTTTAGACCTCATGGACCCTTGATTTGGTTAATTCTGTATGTTTGTGTGTGTGTGGACACATGTAATCTTGTCACCCAGTTTCAGTACACTGATTATGTTCAGTTTAATTGTTGTAAATATACTGCTCAAAAAATAAAGGGAACACTTTAACACAATATAACTCCAAGTGTTCCCTTTATTTTTTGAGCAGTTTAGATCACTATTGGCATTGTAGTATCCATTGTTCCAACAAAGCCCATCTGGCTTGCCATGGTCCTGCATTCCATTTCACAAAGTAAGGCTACCAATTTAGCCCAATTAATGCCCTGAATAAACCTGCTATCCTCAAAAAACCTTAAACGTGGACTGAAGTATAAAAGCGACATTTGAAGTATTACTTAGTGCAGTCAACAGGGCCCTGTTATGTAATAAAATGAAGTGTTGTTTTATCTGTGATTATTTAACTGTCAGAGTGAAAAGACGTAATAGTATTGAGCTGCTGGTCTAATTTTGGAGGTTGCAGGGTTGACAGCAAGATGGGGTAAAGCTGCCTTATGTGTGCGCATAGAAATGGATTTCATGCAGTGAAATATTGAGATTTATAAATGAAAGTTGTGAATGGCGTAACTTTCTGAAGATTAGGTCATCTACACAGTTAGCAATGCTATGGTAACATTTGTGACAATTATTCGAACTGTCGCCCAACCATATGCTCAAAGAATAAAACAAACCAATGTACACATAAAATTTCTGGACCACGGAATGAACACAATGCCTGAATGAACGAGTGAGAGCTGAGGATCGAGTGGCCTTGGCGAGGAGAGATAAAAATCGATTTGAGGACACAGACCTCTCCATTAATGAGGAAGCCTTCGGAAATGTGCTATTGATGATTGATCAAAAACATGCTGTGCGCCGCTGGTCATCAGGGGTCATTTTCACTGACCCTTGCACAGGGAAGAGTGACGGAGGAAATCATTACTCGGAGCAAATCCACACCCATTATTTTTTCTTTTTAACTACTGGAAGCACGTTGAAGGCAATAAACAATTCTATAGTCTTTTCACTGTAGTACTGGAATGGTTTAGAAAATGGTCCAAATAATATGGACTCTTTTTGAACTACCAAGGTGAATAAAACCGTTTGTATTCAAGATTATGTTGATTGAATTGCACCTTTTTATGTGTTCATTGTGCATGACCTGTGAGAGCACAGAATGTGTAAACACCCATTTATACATGCAGGATTGTGAGATTATGATCTTTGATTATAAACATATGTGCAAGCACACAATACTATGCCAGACTTCCTGTTTGCATATTTTTGTCTAAGTTTATAGCAAGAATTATACAACATTAATCATGAATCAGTTTGAGCATGCAATGAGCTTATGATGATGAAACAAGTGCCAGAATGGGTTGCACCTAATCGCGTGCAAACAAAATGGTTTTAAACAAATTCAAATCCTGCAGGGTAGATTTCACAGTATTTGATGATTGCAACTCTTTGCTAGGGTGTAAAATTAACACCTTTATGAGATCTATGGTGTTTTTAGCGGTACCAGAATATGTATTATGGGCTATCGTCCTCTCTGTACTCTGTATCCAGCACGACACCTGTGGTTTTTTTGGCTCATATTCTTTCAACATCTTATTTCTTGAAAATATAACAAGATTAATGGGTTAGCGAGTTATGTTGAGCCTGAAGCCAGGTTTATCAATGTTACAAGGATTTCTTTGAACCTACTATGGCAACATATGGTGTCTCTCACTGTGACTTTATGGTTTGTCGCCAGCTCATGCAAAGAAAGCCTGGCCAGGCGCGTCGTTTGACCTGAAAATTCTGGGGCTAATATCCCTCCCTTTATTGAAAATAATTAGTCCTGGCTCATTCTAGACGGTTGTCCTTTATTAACACGTTTTCCAATTCAAGAGTAATCAAGTGGCAATTGAAGACACGGCTTCTCTCCCCCATGCGACCTAAAAGCGACAAAATAATGGGCTACATTCAGTACCGAAAAATTATTTGATTATAATTAGGTGTATGCACCGTCACTTGGCGACGGCATTTCATAACAGTTCATTGAATGAAGGTAATTTCGGCGACAAGTACGTACACCTGTTTTTGCAGCAGTTCGCTGTAAAAAATAGACAGCTGTCCGATTGGAAAATGTAAACGAACGAAACCACTTACTAGTAACCAAAATTACCTTCAATCGCTGAAGAGTTCTGAAATGCTGTCGCTGAGTGACTGTGCATAGACCTAATTATAATTATATCCCCGAACGCCGAATGGCGTTCCGGGGATATTATGTTTTTGGTCCGACCGCCGCCGCCGCCACGCCGCCCTACGTGTTAACGCGATAACTTCAGTAATATTTCAATTAGAAATGTCAAGTTTTGCATAGAAGTATCAAAAAGAGGAAGAATTGATTCAATTTTGGACAATTTACGATTTCTAGATTGGCCACCAGGGGCCAAAAACGAAAAAAAATCACTGTTTTGATCATATCATTTGATCTGGAAATATTTGTCCGATTGACCTCAAATGAAAGGTCATGACCCGAGGATGTGTCCCACGATGACATTATACCTGTTTGGTTCAAAATTTTGACAGAAGGTGGAGCTTAGTCACATAAAATTCACCATTTTTGCCATATCTTCGGAACTATTTGTCCAATTGACATGAAACGTGCAACTGCAAGGTCATGACCTCACAACGTGTCACATGATGACATCATACCTGTATAGTTCAATATTTTGCCACCAGGTGGTGCTTTCTGATGGAAAATTACCATTTTGGCCATTCAGAACCATTTGTCCGTTTGACCTGAAATTAAGTTCAAATCAAAGGTCATGACCTGAGGGGCTTTATAGTGTATTCCCCAATCCTATTCAAGGATTAGGGAATTGGAGGATTGGGGGTGTTCGGGGATATACCCCAAGCCGTCGCATCCGACGGCATAAGCCTAGTTATTTTTCTGTACTGAATGTAACCCATTATTTTGTCGCTTTTAGATCGCATGGGGGAGAGAAGCTGTGTCTTCAATTGCCACTTGATTATTCTTGAACTGGAAAACGTGTTAATGAAGGAAACCCATCAAGAATTATCCAGCACCAATTATTTTCAATAAAGGGTGGGATATTAGCCCCGAAATTTTCAGGTCAAATGACGCGCCTGAGCCTGGCTAATGTTGAATTTTCACCGTAGAACACCCCTCTCGTCTGCCCAGATGAGTTCCTAAGGATCTACTGCCCTGTAGGTTTTCCGGTTTGGAGCAGAGCGTGCTGGTTTTCACTTCCTACCCTAATGGAGAACACATAATTTAACAGATGTCTTTCAATTAGAATCAGGTGAGGCTTGTTTAAGAGGTGAAATTGTTGCTCGCAGTACAGTAGATCTTCTGAACAGATTTTGGCAGCACTGTTCCAATGAAACAAGGTTTGTAGAACACAAAGTAACCTCTGCACTCAGGTCCCAAGATAGTCTTGTGTGCAAGTCAAAGAAATCAGCAACAACTGATTGGATGCTCTATCTATAACAAAATTCTTCATGTTGGATATTTTTGAATCTTTTTTCAAAATGTCATTTTCCACGAACTCCTACATTCCAGTCTCTCTAAGATCGTCTGAAGTAAGGTGACACCTACTGGGCATATGCAAAATAGGTTGTGGGTTTTCGTGGTGGTCAAGGGCAACAAAGCCTATGACAAGGCTGTTCGATTAATTTTCTCTTGTTGTTAGAATTCAGGTAAATTACGAACAATGCGGAGACAAAAAATACTCCTTACAGAACTTCTGTCACGTGGATCTCGCCTGTCAGACGTCACCTGTCCATTAACAGCCATTGGCCCATTCTCCTCGTTTCAGAAAGGGCTGTTAGGGTCTGGTCCTGAAGAACAATAACCCCAATAATGATAGAGCTCTGAATGCACAATCAGCTGAAACAAATAATCCATTTTAGTGATGAATGTTTTGATCAAGGTGCAGCACGAAAAGAAAAAAAAGGGAGAAAAATAGAAAAATGAAAACGGTAATGACAAAATTATAGTTTTGGCGGATATCCTAACCACTTGTGCTGGTAGAAATAAATTGATTAGAATGCGCACCATGGAGAGAAAAAGATGAAGCATTAGCAACATCACTCGCTCCATCGTTGCCAACAGCGACGTCACCCTGCTGTTAGATGAGGTTACTTCAAGCCAGGGATGTACATCACGCAGACAAGGGAAACCGCTGGTTAAGGGGCGGGCAGCTAATTATCGTTTGAATGCTGAGAACTTGTTTTCGAGAGACGAAACATGGAGGACCTATCAAGCGTAAGGTCAACACGCACGCATTTTCATCAGGGTAAACAGACACTTCACGCACCTACGGGAGGTAGGAGTAACTGGCATGATGACAAAGTTTCTATCAGCCAGAGATGCGAGTTTAAAAATAACAATTCTTCACTGCTAACCCAGGCGCGAATGCATCATCACACTCTCCGCATCACATCCTCGTAGCAATCATTTCTTTTTAACACTGTCAATGCATCTGCGAAAAGTGAACCTATGATTCGGCCAAGAGAGACCTGACATCACCAACCTCCTCGTCACAGCTGGCATCACAAGACATCTACGCAGTGCATCAGTGAACAGCTTTTCTTAATACGCCATAAATGTTCATATATCATAAATGAATCATATAAAAATATAATCTCATCATATGATTTCACCTTAGCGACTGGCATATAACTACTGCAATACGCTCAATGGCAAACATCCTCGCCGGAGGTGGATTGCGCGGCGCGGCACGGCACGGCAATGTGTTGTGCTTGCAGCGTCAACTGATATTGAAGGGCTCGCCTTGGCTCATGAACACAAGCATGACATAACGGGAAGTGATACCTTTTTGCTGAAGTTTGCAAAAAGGAAATACAAAGTACGAAACGGATAACTACTGAATCCTTAGAAAGTAGTACTCGATAATTATCGATTAAATTTGCAGAACATCTCAAACCGAAGAAAAAAAAAATATCGATTCAATTCAAAAGAAAAGATTGAATTCATTTTGCACACTCACTACCAAGTTCATATTAAACCAATTCCAAATTTATTCAATGTCATCACTTAAGTTAAATACATTTAAAACTATTTTACAATCATTTTTCAAATGAATTAAAAAAGTCCAAGATGCATACAAGAGTTTGGTAACCATAGTCGTCTGAATGAACGTGCCATTTTTAAAGACAAATAAAGTACAAGATAAACTCTCCCCGTTGAATCCAGGTACAGTATACTGCAGCCAGCATTTAAATACAAGTCAGAGGGTGAATACATTCACTGTATAAAAAATACCATTGTCAACAGCAGTTTTTCTTCTGTGCTGTTTGAGTGTCCAGAGAAGACACACAAATTGTAAACTTGCAATTACATTCAGGCAACACTTAGTTTAGTTTTTTTTCTCCACTCAATTCAAGTTTCATTCCTTCAACTGATCTTCATTAGCTTCGGTTAGTTTGGCATTCTGGAAGCATTGCAGCTTCTTTCAAATGAGTTTGCTCCTTCATATTCCTAACGGAACACGTCTTTCCCTTCATAAATGAGCAGCTGTGAGCTCAGCTGGGAGGAGGCTCCGCCCGGCCTGTGAAGCCTGCCCTTTTCCTGCTCTCCGAGCCCCGCTACCAGGAGGTGAAGAAAGGCCTCTTGCAGTGGAATGTCTGGGTGAAGGCGTTGCCCAACTGCACCACCCGGCCTTGACTGCCACTGCTGCTGCACTCCACCACCACACGGGGCATCTGCACCAGCTGTAGGGGGCTCTTCCCGTCCTTCAGCGCTTGGGTGAGGTTCAGAATCTGCAGGCAGAGTGGACTCTCTCGGTTAGGGCTCCTCAAATCACGGTCATCAAGACCTGCTGGCTTTTCACCTTCCCTTTACCAGAGAGTCAGGTGTAAAGAGAGTCTGGCCAACGAGCAGCACCAACTGTTCTCTAAACTAGCAGGAAGGAAGAGAACCAGGGCTGGATTTGGATTAGAGGGCCAGATTTGGGGAGCCCTGCTCTTGATTAACCCTTCCGAAGAGGAAGCTTTTTGGGCTTTTTTTGTGATATTTCAGCCGGTTTTTCAGAATTCAAATGGATTTCAATCACCAGTGGGAGATTATGACACCAAAACTGTTCAGTGAAGAACATTCCAGGTCAGAAATCGGGCATCAACGGGATACAATGCCGAAATGAAATGGAACCTCGAAAATTATTTTAATGGTATCTTTCGATCTTTGAGCTAAAGTATTTAATTATTGGCTTTAGAAACAACTGATAAACACTGCACAGATAGACCAAAACTCCAAGAAGATTTGGATTTATACACAGAGCATTATCATTGGTCTCAAAATGCTTAATCCTTCCGAGTTAATGCCTTCCTTGGATTTCCACCTTCTCTCCTCCCCCCCCTCCCCCAACTAACCTAAAGGTAACATTTTAACACAATAAATTCAAGATACAAACCCAAGTCAAGTGTTCTTAGGGCTGTGAGGCAGCTACACTTCCGTGCCTTAGAGAACTGGATATTTACTTACAGAAGTAGATTCCCCCCCCCCCAACTCTCTAATATAATTTCATTAAAGAGATTTTCAGTGAAATAAACGGACATTTACAGGACATGACTCAGAGCATACTGACGTTTAGCAGCTGGAACAGGCTATAAATAACCGCCAACGCGGTCAGGATCACTTAGGAGACGGCTACGCAAACGCGCCTCCTTCAATAATGACCTCAATTCTGCAAGGACACTTCAGCTTCTGAGCAGAGACAAGATGGAAATGGGAAAATAAACCTCACCTGTCCTCTCATTACCGACATCTGCTTCTCAAACGTGGCTCTGTCGAATCCCTTATCCGTCTGCAAGAAAGAAACACACTCAAGTTCGACCGCAAGCCGGGCGAGATGCCAACAGTGCAGAACATCAGTTAAAAGTAAAACGCTCAGCGGCGGCCTTGTTTTAGCATCCCGCACTGAGGTACACAACACACTGCAAAATTAATGACTGCAAACCGCACTACGGTCAGGGTGTGGACGATCGTCTGTAGAGCCATATGCTGCCTGTCGTCAGCCGGAGGAGAAACGGAAACTTTTCTCCTTCATTTCACTGTGATGTTGGAACGCCAAATCGCACGTACATTAGGATTTACTGTAGAGAGGGTCATCGATTCAGGATACTGCAAGTGAAGTAAATATACCTTCTCCTTGGGCCTTGGTGTCAGCTTACACAGTTAGTGAATCAGTGTTGTACAGATGTGAGATACGGGAAGACTGTCCGTGTGCAGGTCAGAGACTTGGGGTGTCATAATGCCACAGAAAACCCCACCCATCCCAATCCCCCAATCCCTGAACAGTGCTCTAACCCCACCGCCCCAACCCAACCCAACCCAAAACCACAAAGATGAAAACATCACTCAAGCATGACTTCAGAGCCTTTCTAACCCCCTTAATTTCACAGAACAGATGGAAACGTCCGTAAAGACTACAGCGCTCTAATGATTTTTTTTGGGACGGGCAAGGACAGCGGAAACGAGCACAGACAAAATAAGCAACACGTCCGCTGCAGAGTTTTCAGAGTGATGTGATGGATGAAATTGACCTTGAACATCTCGTACAGGTCTTCACAGAGGTCCTGCACGAAGTTCATGTCTGAGATTCGGGACAGAACCAGGTCCCGGGTCTCCTGGGAGAACGGCACCTTCGCCTGGGGCAGCCAGGCCCAGTGGAACGGGTCTGAGGAAACGCGCAGCAAACATTACAGATAATCAGGCGAGGGCACATCACAGCCATCATCATCATCAATCATTGTTGAACAATATTCCCTTCTCTCCCTACCCTGGATTAATCAGGTATTGAGCAGTTGTTGGAATAAAATTGGTCAGAACATTCAAAAAGGTAAAGAAATTTGGTCATTTTCATTAAGAGATTTGGTCATCACCTTCATTACATCAAGCTCAATGAGACCATCATCTCTCAGAAGGCTTTCACCAAAAATACACTGTTCATCTGATGAAAAGGCAACAGTTGACTTTACAGGGTATGAGCAAGGACAGAACGTTTTGTCCTCATCAGGATTAAACTGGTATTTCCGTCAGGTCTATGTTCAACTTTAAGGCATGTCGAGGCAAGCAGAATGATAAGAAATATTGCTTATTCAGATCCTCCCGTCATGCCTGAAAGCAATGAGCTGAATATGACGTGTGTCAAAGAAATGTACAAATATTGTTCACGTCCTGTCTATATTTTGACTGAAGATGATAATTACGGTATACTTGCCAAGAGCTTTACTGTCTAAAGCGTAAATAAAGGTACAGGAGCTAAAATCGGAAAATGCACACTCGCGGGGTGTTCTAATGAAAACAATTTGAGGTTGAAATGCTAAATTCTAAACAAATAAATGCATTATGAGCAGTTTTATTTTTTTTTGGAGTGTCCTCCATGTGTCTTATCCCTCTAGTTGAATATCATTCCTATTACCCAGTACATCCTGGGAAAAAATAAAATGATGCGTCCATTTTTTCTTGCAACAAGTGTCTATCAATTAATACAATGCTGCCTTTAAAATTTTTCTTCCATAATGCCACCAACTAACTATGCTTACAACCTTTTGACAGAAAATCTTTTACTTTTCTCTGCATGAAGCAAGATGGATGAAAAGCTTACAAGCTCTCCACTCGTCCGGGTGCTTGAAGGGGAAGGCCAGTCCGTTGTCTATCGCTGCGATTTTAATGGCGGGGTCTTTATTCGCCGTCCATCCTGTGTCCTGGACAAGATATTGGTAAAGTCAGTCCTCAAACCTGTATGGCTACAGAAATTGAAACCAAAATTTCCCATCAAGCCTGAAGACACATCAGAGCTTTGTTGGAGCTCCGTGTGTGCTCAAGTGGGAGAGTTTCACAGCTGAACTCCATGTTCTCGAGTCGCTTTGTTGTGGTATTTAATGAGGTAACCAAATAAGCACTTCAGCAGACATCTAACGATGTACGGTACTGTACACCACTGATCGCATCCTTTATCGAAAAACCGCAAGAGGATCTGTTGGGCACTCTATTTTGACAGTTATTGGCACATTTATCCATGGTAAAAAGGACCTTAAAGTGACATTCACCCTGCTTACAAAGACACCATTCATGCGGGCTGATGGTATGTTCCAGAACTTCAAACCCGCGGGTTCCATAAGAACTCCTCTCGAATGCCCCCAGCTGGATCCAGGTTTTCCACGCGTCTAACATCAAGCCCACCAAACACTAACACAGAAGCCCCAGATCAGCTGCTTCAGGTGTGCTTAAGACACGAAACATTATAGCAGGATCTGGATGGGGCACTGAGAGAGAGGTCTGGGAACCACCGGACAAACAGAAACGAAACATAAATGTTCCATCAGGATTTACAACAGAGGAGGTACTGCATGAGGAAGTGTATAAATCCTGCTCAGACCACACCTTCTCCGAGACGTCCTTGCCACTGCCAGACTTCTCGTACTTGATTAGCCAGTTGTCATTACCACGATCTAGGCATGAAATAGAATGGGATTATTCCTGTTCTCAACAATTACAAGGATGAATAAGCTACACACAACTAAAAAGAGCCATAACAAAGAGGGGAAAAAAAGTACGATATTCACCTAGCAGTTACTGCCCTACAAAGCCTAAGTGCAGTAACTACATATTGGGTAAAATGTGAGTTACAGTTTTGGGCCTGAAAGTATATTGAGGTCAGAATTAATTTGGACAGAAATTATACCATGTTAAGTCAGTTAATCATAATCTACCATAGGAGTGCTGACTATTTATTTGTTGGGACAGCAAACAAATTCTGAAGCCATTTTTTACTGTTTGAATTATTGTGTAGTTACTGCACGTAGCCTTTGTAGGGCAGAGCTCATTCCATGCACTCTAAATTTTCCACAAATGCCAGAGGAAGTGGTGTCAACTAGTACACGCAAGGGGCATATGAAGCACAGACTCTTTGTACATTAAACAGAGATAAGATTGTTCTAAAGCTCAAATCTCACACCATATGCTCATGGACTGCTCTGGCCTTTGATATGTACCCGCACTGAAGTGCTCCATCTTAGACACTGATTAGTTTAGAAGCTTGCAAATCTCATTTCCAAGGCCAAAAATATCTGCTGCTGGAATAAACTGAACTGGGGTGATTTAACTGCAGCTTAAAATTGCCCATTTCCGATTTTAGAGACTCCTTGCGGAAAATTCTAGAACGGGGTTATCAGACTCAGCCAGAAAGGACCAGTAGGGGTGCATGTTTTCCTTCCTTCCAAGAAGTTACCAGATTCCATAAGTCAAGGTACTTAGCGAAGCCTCTAGGGGTTGATTAGTAGAATTAGGCATGTAACTGCTTGGTTGGAATGAAAGTCTGCACCCACACTGGCCCTTTATGGATGTGATTGAAGGCTCCAGCTCTGGAAGTATGTACCAGTGTTCCTGATGACATAATCCAGGACCACCAGCCTCTCAAACTGGAACTGAAGCTGTTTCCTCATGTTTTCTGGCAAAGGGTCGGCCTCAAACTTCCTGAGCCAAAAGTCGGCCTCTCGGTAGCCCTCCACAAACAGCTGGAAAGAGCCCATCTTAAAACAACAAAATGAAAAATAAAGAATAAAGTTAACAAAAAGAGAGAAGGGACGATGATCCTCATTCACACTCAGTATTCAAGGGTCGAGATAATATAAAGGTTTAGACATTTTAAGTCCTTCCCAATATTGTTTCAAACAACCTGGATTTGCTGAGCAACACAACCCTGCAGCCATGTTTATACTGTCACCTGGTCATGGTCGGGTTCATGAGTGATATAAATATATTGCAGAACTACTTCTTAACACAAAGACTTCACACCTTAAATCTTTACAGCCTTTTTTTTTTTGCAAAAATTTCTCTAGCCTTTTGAGGAGTAGGTTTTTTGCCAGCCAGGGGTGCGTTTTCCAAAAACATAGTCGCCAACTTTGTGAGCAATTTACATAGTTTGATTCATATAGAGTAAATGGTTCGAACTACGCAAGTTAGCAACTGAGCGTACCCAAGGGCAGATTGCAATAGCATGTCCCGAATAAAAATTCTTGTCATAATTGGCTTTTCACAAGCATTCCCCCTGCCCCTCAGAGAGGCACACACACACATTGTGGGCACTGATTTTTTTTTTTAAAGCAAAGAGATGACTGAGAGGAGTGAAATGAGGTGATTATGTGACAGACTGCTGGATAATCATTGGTGTCTCGTTACCTTAGGAGGCAACCCGACCCTGTGAAACCTCCGGCCCACTTTGGGAACTTTCTCTAGGGCGTACTTCTTCCCCCTGGACTTGGCGCGGTCGAACGCATTGTAATGAAATGTTTCGCTGACGAGAAACACAACCTGAAAGGACAAATAAATAAATGCAGCATGAAAAAAAAAAAAAAAAACAGCTTACTACAAAGCCAGTTGGAATTAACACAAAGGTAAACCACTCACGACCCAATTTAAGCCCCCGGCACACTTATTCAAAAATCAGCAAGAATAAGCCGAACCAGCTGTAATGAAGAAATCGCGCAACATTCCAGCAGGAATTTCAAATTGACCAAAATTCTTACAGCTTTGAAACAATTCCATTTGAATACTTAGAAAGCATTTCAAATCCGCCTCAAACGATTCTTGCACATTCTGGGTGTATTAGCTCTCGTAGGCAGCTTGAATGTAGTTGGAACACGGTAGGAATATTTTGAATGCAGTCAGAATATTAAGAATACACTTCGAATGCCGTACGAGTGCGGTTCAATTGCTGCCTGAACTCCACCCGAAGTCTGGTTTTAAGGTGCCTCGAATGCTGCACAAATTCACCTCGAATACAGTCAGAAGGCTCCCGGATTGGCCACAGAATATGGTTGGAAAACCCAAGAATTCAAACAGAATTCAGCCCGAATACTCAGAATGTAACACGAGTGTCCCATGAGAGTTGACTGAGTAATTGCTGACAACAGCAGGGGAACGAAAATGTGCCACTAACACTGACGCCGAATGCATGAGAGTTAACAGGTATGCGGTATTAGTGAAAACTGGCCACACCTGAAAATGTTGAGAGTTTTTGGAATTTCTGTAATGGTAATTTAAATGAATGATTGAAAACAGGTCATAACCAATCATTATTTTTAAGCCAGTTCACCAGCCGCCACTGATTCCAGCGGCAATCGAAAGATTCCAACGGCATTCGAAGCACATTCCAGCTGAATTGCTATAATATCGAAATAGATTCCTGAAGCAGTTGAAATGCATTCAAGGTGCATTCTGGCTCATTCGAAGCGCATTCCGGCAGGATTTGACGTGGCTTGCCATTTTGATTCTCCCTCGAATGCAATCAAAATGTTTTGAATGCCGTTGGAATGCCATAAGAATATTTATAATGCAGTCAGAGCGCAGTTAGGATACACTTTGAATGTCATTTGATATTTCTCCACTTTGAATGCGCCTGGAAAGTTTGAGCATGAGCAAAACATTCGGGCCGGCCACAAGAACAGGCCCGAATATTTGGAATGCACTCAAAATGCAGTCAGAATTCTTAGAACGCACTTCGAATATCCAGGAATATACAAAGAATTTTCATTCCGACAGCATTCCGGCTCAATCCGCCTCTAGTGTGACTAGGGTTTTAGCGAGAGCTTTAGCGCAGAACATTTCAGCACACGTAAAACAACGCTGGCAAATCAATGGTTGTGTTATTAAATGTCTT
Organism: Gymnothorax reevesii; assembly: GCA_029721435.1. Classification (NCBI taxonomy): domain Eukaryota; kingdom Metazoa; phylum Chordata; class Actinopteri; order Anguilliformes; family Muraenidae; genus Gymnothorax; species Gymnothorax reevesii. The sequence goes on from CM056589.1 coordinate 25,621,128, forward strand.
GCTAGCGTGAGAGATCTTAGCAAAACATACCCTCAATTTCAAAGGGAATTTCACAAAGACGACAAGAAGTGAACCCGACGTGTCTAACAGCACAGACTTTACCCCTAGATTTAGGTCATTTCCCTCATTATTCTCACGTAGTGGAGCAGTGGTGACCAATCCCAGGCCAGGAGACATGCAGCACCTGTGGGTTCACACTCTTAATTGATCACTTAAAGCTATCGGCCACTCAGTTATCTACACGTAGTTTCGTTGCCCAAAACAATAGCCGTGTTTAAGGTGAAAACGAAGGCCGGCACAACGTGTGGCCCACCACAGTTAGGGTTGGACAGCTCCACAGAGGGGGGAAGGGCCACTCTTACCTTGGTTTTGGGCACGATCTCCAGTCCCAGCTTCTGGTCGACGAGCGAGGCAGCGGCTTCAGAGAGGTATCCCTGGTTGGGCACGAGGCAGCCCCTCCCAAAGCAACAGGGACAACAGACCTTGTGGATGTATTTGGTCCATTTCGGGTTTAGGTGTCCATAAGGCTCCTCAGATTTTGGTTTAAACACGGCAATTATTTTCTAAAAACAAAGAGACAATGAAAAAAAAAAAGGTTTTTAGGTCAGAGGAGCCGGACAGTTGGTGCTGTTGAGTTTCCATCACAGGCATTAGCTTCAGCGTATGTGGGCTGCTAGACTCATTTGATTTGGCGGAGAAGCAGAGCTTTTTCAAGGGGAGCAGGTGTCTCTGCAGAGAGACCATTACAATTCGACATCAATTCCAATCTTTGCTTCAGGTGGAAGAATCCATTTTTCATCAAACCCTCATCAGGACAAAAACTGGAACCAAAAATCAAGCCAGACTCAGAGAAGGCTCAGGGGGAGTTTGGTTTGACACCCAAACAATTTTTTTAGGATGGATACACTTCCAAAATTTAGGCAATGTAGAGCACAGCCGTTATCCGTGGGTTGCTAACTCTGTAGACTCTCTGAATAAGGGCGTCAGCCTAATGGCTGTAATGTAATCAAATGCAAGTGTGCAAAGGGAGGACATACTGGAGCAAGGCAAACAAGCAACACTCTGCTTTTGCGCCCTAAATGCACACTTGTTTATGGTCGGGGTTTTTTTTTTCCCCTGGAACACTGACTGCAGAAATAACGCCATTTGCTGCAGAAATAATTCCACCGATCAGCCAGGCTACCCGTGCACCTGCCTGCCTGCCTGCCTGCCTGCCTGCCTGCCTGCCACCCCCCGGTGCAGATTCTCAGCCCTCATGGAGCTTAACTTTGATAAAAGCAACTCCATAAGGGTGGGACTAAGTTACGCCCTGTTCCATTACCCCTTCAGGCTCCTTCACAAAGTAGCTGCCGCTGGAACCCTGCGAAATTCTCTCCGGGAAAATTCCGTTCTCGATGGCCTGCTCGGCTCTCTGGACGATCTGGGCGAATTCTGGATCTTCGGGGAAATGGTTTATCTCTCCTGTGCCGCCACCTGTGGTCAGGAACACAGATGGCGGGTCAGGTCAGTTTCCCAGCTGACCCTGGGCCACAACGCACATAACTACCACAGAACAAAAAGCAGTTAAGGTCTATGTCTTTGAATCATAATCCTCCAAGACAAACAACTATGAACTCTCTGAACCCGCGTCGCTGCGGGATATGTAGAAGTATGCTTTGGTGAATAAAATTTTGCATTGACTGAGTGATGGTGAATTGTTATGATGAAGATGAAGACGATGATGATGATGTATAGATGCAGCCACACGGAAAAGATAAACTGGAAAGGATTTTGGCGCAGCACACTCATCTTCAATAATGACCTGCCTTGGGTCAGCCACTTATTTTGCGAGTCATCTCGATAACGTCGTTTGGTGGCCATCTTGGATTTTGATGTTGTGATATCATTAAAGAAGAACATGCAATAGGTCAAGATGCACCACCATACCAAATTAAAAGTTCCTTGGCAACTTATTTTTGGAGTCATTGCCATGACGCTGTTCCGAGAGATCCATGGCGGTAGCCATCTAGGATTTTGATGCAGCACGCCCATTTTCAATACTGACCTGCCTTAGGTCAAGACACATCAGCATACCAATTTATAGCGTCCTACGACACTTCTTTGTTGCGTTACCTCAATGTCATTTTTACAAAAATAGCGGCGGCCATCTTGGATTTTGACGCAGCATGCCCATTTTCAATAGCGAACTGCCTTCGGTCAAGACGCATCAGCATACCAAATCAGAACTTCCTACAACACTTAATTTCGGGTCATCTTGATAACGTCGTTTTTACAAATACAGCGGTGGCCATCTTGGATTTTGACACAGCACGGCCATTTTCAATAGCAACCTGCCTTAGGTCAAGATGCATCAGCATACCAAATCAGAACTTCCAACAGCACTCGCGTTATCTCCATAACGTCGTTACTTGACAGACGGACAATGGACGAAAAAATTTGACCCGCTCTATTTGATGAGTTTTGCGATCACCCAAGAGATTTTTGTCCTCCAAGCATTTTTCAGAGTTCGGGTGCGGAAGTGAAAAAGCCATTCCTAGACCTGCTGCCTTCAGCGAAACAGGTAACAAAAACTTTCATATGAGTCAATTCAAATAAGCAGTAGGACACATTTATCTCAGTCCATCCACTTCACAGGAATTAAAGACAAGAGCTCAGGTAGATGAAAATAAAAAACCTGCAACACAGATTTATTTTTTCCTCCGGTCACAAATGAGAACTCGAGACTTCCGATACCATTCGACACCGGACGCAAACGGTGTGAGCTTCCCTTGGCTGGTACACCCAATCCCGCTTGCCCCAGTCGAGTCCATTAGCTAGATGGACATTAAAGATTCATACCCATTCCGCGGATGATTTGCAACACGGCCATTTTTGAGTAGGCCAAGTAAGCAACATAATGAAAGTATAATGAGAGCGATGAAACTGTGATTTCTAGATCGCCTTCTTAAAGATGCAGCTTTGCAAATTGCATACTGGAGGCCAAATGCATACTGGACCCTGGATGTGTCAAGGGATGCACATGACCACATCCAGGCCATTTTGAGATCCCTTTTTTCTACAGTGAAGTGCAGAAGAAATTTCAAACAATAAAGGGCCCAGTTGTTCAAAGCCCTGTTAACCCTTAAAGTGCTGAAATAATATTATATATATAAATAAAATTCTCCTTCCGGAGCTCTTTTAAACAAGTCGCCACATGATGGGTTTTCAACAGCTTTGATTTTAATATCTTACATCATTGTACAAAAATAGCTGCATTTAGCACTCCAAGGGCTAATCTAATGGCTGGATAGCGCCAACTACCCGACATTATGACCACTCTCTAAACGACATTCTCGCGAATGCTCTTCAATACTTTATCTACTCAGGGGGAAACCTACAAAATGCACCAAAAGCATAAACATATGTGCTTTCATTCAGAGATATAGGGGCGGTGGTTAAGACATAACCGCCAGTTAAATTTAACAAAGCTTTAAACAACTGGGCCCAGGCAGCTGGCTGAAGGCTGACAGGCTACCACACCGCGACTCATCACTGCTTTGGCCATGAAATAAAGAGACTCCCCTGGCTTCAAAGCTGGACTGAAACGCTTTACACTCTGAACTGTAGGAAGGAATTAGCCACAGACACAGATGCATGAGCAGGATATTCTCAGAATACAACCCCCAACTCAGAAACTCTTAGGGATGGTATTGGAAAATGCTCATAAAAAGAGAGAGTAGCAATTTCTAAATTACCTTAGACTTGCATTTAAATGAAAACAGTATGTGGGCAGGATGTTTAAAGTTTTGTCTGGGCAACTTCATTTTATTTGTAATTAAAACATCCATTTCTGCCATTTAGACCCAACGCATTCCAAAAAAAAAAATTTGGGAGCAAACATAGGGCTAGTAATGATGCGACAACAGCTAATGTCAGCAGGTGATTGTGATTTCGAGCAAAAGCAGCAGCCAGGAAAGGTCTCGTCCTTCAAGGGCAAAGATGGTCCGAGGATCGCCAATTAGCCCACAAATGAATGAGAAAAATCATTGAAAAGTATGAAAACAATACTCCTCAAAGAATGACAAGTGTATATTTGGATGTCAACAGTTCTAATCCTGCAACCTGAAAGCAATGAGCTCTATTATGATGGTTCCAAACGAACGTTTTTGTAAATTTGTCGCGGGCCTCCATGTAATGGCGTAACCTGCTTGCTAAGAGAAGAATGGGCGTTTGAAAGGCTTTACTCTTTTGTGCAAATACCCATCACTCATCTAGACTTGGGTGCATGCATGAAGTATCATTGATCTACTTCTATCAAAAACAGTCCGGCAAGTTTTTTTTTTTTTTTTTTTAAGTATCCGGTAACCAAGCATGTTTTTGGAGCCACTGTCAAATGCAAGGTGTAACATTTAATTTAGCATTTTCATTTCACAGTGGTATGACTCTGCAGCACACTTCTGCTTTGTCATATCACACCAGTCAACAGTTTCGTGAATGACAGCTTGGCACCATGTGTTTTTTTTATGCATCTATTTGGACCCTTATTTGCACTATATTTTGGTGTCTAATTGTATTCTCTATGGTAATATGCAAACAATGAAAGAAGCCACAGTAGCCATTAAATGTACTGGACATTTGCATTCTCCTACTGCCCATCCCACAATAAACCACATAAAAAAAAAGAAAATAAAAGAATAAGCAACACATGAATACTGCCTGATGGTCATGTGACAGCACTTCTAAGTTCACATCTTCTGACCACAATCACCTGATTTGCAGGCTAAACGTGGCTTTCATTAGCCCTTTTCATCCTTCTCAAATGTGCTTTGTTTGATCTAAAATGCATCAGGCAGGACCCCTCGAAACATTTCATTATTAACGGAGACCAATAGCCCAAACTGGAATACATTCAGCTCTGATGACTGCCGCCATCTGTCAAACCAGTGGTTCTTAAACTCAGTCCTGGGGGACCCCTGTGTATGCTGGTTTTCATTCCAACCACAACAGCAATTCCAGAATTTTAACAAGCTGTTATTTTTTTTCTTAATTAGGTGCTTTTGATGTTCAGAGAGGTAATTTACCATCTTAATCCAAAGAATGCCAAAAATAGCTTTGCAATGCCCCAAAGATGACCAATTTTATACTTTGCTCATTGCACAACAGGCAAAAAATTGAAGAGTTAAACTAATGAGATTAATTGGCCAACTTAATGACTTAACAGGTAACTAGGTTATTAGTTGTATATGTAATAATGAGCTATTTTCCCCTTATACTTCACCGCAAAACAGATGGGCCTTGCGTTGTGACTGAATTCATTATTTTCCTGATTTAGGACTGACGGCCAGGTGTACAAACCAAATAAAAGCTTGCTGATTTACCTCAGTCCAATTTCATCATCTCTTCTTGCAAATTGAATTTAACGGTTTGAAATTGAAACCATCAAGTACTACAGAAGATACGCCTTTCATTGCATGCAAAGCCAATTCTTGCAGGATATGATTGAACAGTTTAAGTAATCCCACAGTAAAAACTCCAAGTTTGGATACTTAACATCTTGTTAAAATTCTGGGATTCCCACTGCGGTTGGAACAAAGACCAGCATACACGCAGGTCCCCCAGGACCGATTTTGAGAACCACTGTGTTAAACCACCCTGCTTGATCAACTGTAATCACACTTGAAGTGGTGACTTTGGATTCATTATGCAGTTTAGTAAACATTACCTGAAATTTCCATTGCCAAATGGAGTAACAAAAGTGAATAGTCAAACCACAGAAAAACTTGGTGACAGACATTTCTGTAATAATTCAGGCACGGGTGGCGAACACATTTGGTGTGCGAAAAGCCTAAAATTTGATGTTAAGCCAAGTCATTGCTGATTTTGGATGGAACACGCACACAAAATGACAAGTAACTAAATAAACAAACAAATCAGAAGCTGTAAAAATTAGGTTCCACACCCAAATAATTCGATGGTGATAAGCCAACCAGAAAATTATGAAGGAAAAAATGAATCCGTGCTTCCACAAGGGTGCAGGCAAGCCATTTCCTAAAGCAAATATATACACAGTTGCAATGGTGATTTTAATACGTTTTATACGGATTAATTTACATGGCTGAAATTTTTTAAGCGTGCTCCATCACACTTAGTTTGCTTATAGCCAGCAAACATTAGATGGGAAAGCATTTAGCTGAATTCACTCGTGTCTGAGCAATACCTTCAATGATTTTTTTTTTTAAATTAAGATCCAGATCTAAAGCTAGATCCATCAATAACTAAGTAGAAACGAAAGAATTCAGAAAACCTTCGCCTGATTATCAGTAAGCAACAAATAGACAAGTCACTTGGGACAGGAGGGCAAAGAACAGACCGTGTTGGACTGACCGCAGAACTGATACTGACAACTGATCACTGGGGTGCCATAGCTGGCAGCATATTGCTGTTTAACAATACTGTTATGTTGATAAGATAACGTCAGACTAGCACATTGTGCATTCAATAATAGGACACGTCAAAGCTTATGACATGGAAAAGTTCATAATGGGATGTAGCGTAAGGGAACGGAATACAGATGGCTTTATTCGTATGCAGTGTCTAGAGATACGGCAGTTTGATGGGTACGGCTGTCGATTTGAAGGGATTTGGATAGGGATTATGGTTAGGGTTAGGGGTCAGGTTTAGGTTTAGGGTTAGAGTAAGGGTCAGGGTTAGGCTATGGCAGGGTTTGAAATTTGGACTGCCGTACCCGTAGCAACTGCCTTATCCTTAACCAGCTTGTCTGGTTAGTGCTCACGGTTATGCCAATACAGGTGATAAGAGCAGGTCAGACAAACGTTAGCTCTTTCAAGTGGCTACTTAAGCAAGCAGGCGATAATGCATATCGCCTGATTAGCAATCATATTAGATAAGTAGGTATTAGAGCAGCGGCTGGTGAACTGGCGATAGAAGCTCAAACCCATCCCTTGAAACTAAACTATTTCAAATCATTCATTAAAATTACCATTACGGAAACTCCGAAAACTCTCAACATTATCAGATGTAGTCAGTTTTCATTTATAATGTAAACCGATTATAACCTCGGACTTCTCACACTTTTCTTTACTCAGGGGTTGGAAGCAATACACGTGTTTCATGATCGTTTAAATGAAATAAGATCATTTGAAACGTCTTCATGCAGTTCCATTGCTTCCAACCCCTCCAGTGCACAAGGACTTCAATTTTGCGTGAGAATCTCATACATGCGCGTTAATTGAAAAATTGTTGACTGCAGAATAGGAACGTAAATCTGCCACTTAATCTCAGTCACCGAATGCGTGAGAGTTGACAGGTATGAGTTATAAATGAAAACTGGCCACACCTGATAATGTTGAGTTTTCAGAGTTTCTGTAATAGGAATTTAAACGAATGACTGAAAACAGGTCGTGATCAATCATTAGTTTTAAGGGATTATTTTGAGCCTCCTCTGTAGCCAGTTCAACAGCCGCCACTGGTAGGTAACGCCAACGTTAGTGTCGGGTCGCGCTGGTTCGGTATTCGCGGTCGCTTTTACGCAGCTGGATTTCAATGGCATCAGGCACCGATGAACTCGCTCGCCAGCTGACATAAGGCTCGTTTGCTGAACTAACCAGCCGAACTGGGGACGCAGCAAAAGTGAGATTCGCTCACCCGGGGAGAAGCTCTCTTTATCCGACGATGAGCTCAGTCTGGTGCGCCGAGAGCGCCTCTCTTTCCCGGCTCTGGGCGACACGTTGCCGTTTGGTCCAGGTAACAAAAGCTCTTCCTCGCCGGACCCCTCAGCTTCTAGTTCAGTGAGGACGCTTTCACTGGACCCCGAAATCCGAACGGCGCCTCCCGGATTCAGTTTCAACTGACCAACCTTGGTATTGTCAAAAATCCGAGACGGGAGATCCTTTTCTGGAAAGTTAGCTTTTTCTTCCAAGCCCAGCGGTACGGCACCGGTCACCGATATGTTCTCGTTGGAGTCGCATTCTGCCATCATACTGGCTGACGATCTGGTTCACCAAGCTAACGTTAGTTGGCTCTCTGATGTTAGCTTACAGGCGGTCTTACGTCGCCATTAATAACAAATGTAGAGGCGGTTTGTTATGTCCTCCGGTTGCTCGCCAGTCTATTCTCGCCAACTAGCTTGCTAACCTACTCACTCCGTATTAACATCTCGCATCCAAATAACCTGTCCGAAACCGGCTTCCTCCTCCTACCTGGCAGATGTAATCCGCCTTTGTGACGTGACGTCACCTCTGACTAGTTCCTCAAACCTGGACGGTAATGTATTCAGATCTGGAATCTGGAAGCACAGGTCAAATCTTTGGACGACATCTAAGAATTTTTTTTTTTTTTTTTACAGGGGTTAAGAATGACAAAATGCGTGTATACATGCAGTATGTGTATGTATTTATACGTAAATGCATACAGTGCATAAATTTATTAGACCACCACCCAATGTAGAATGCATACAGTGCTTAAATTTATTACACCACCACCCAATGTAAGGTTTATGCCACAGCTGCCCTTAATTTAAAGTATTGGTGATTACCAAAATTTTTTTTTTGTTTCAGTAATGGTTAATCCACCAGTATGCGCAAGCTCTTTTAATTGAAATATTTTTAATGCTAAAGTATAATGATTGTCGTTATCCATGAATTTTCGAATTTACGGTTTTACAAAAATGCATAAAAGTGAAATAAATGGGGAAAAAAAATGTGCTTAAGATGCCAAATAAGTTATTTACTTGCATTCCTGAAGATAAATTAGTTTTAGTGGTTTAATGCAAGTTATCAAGGCCAAAGGAGGCCATTCAAAATAGGTTTTTTTTTTTTAGTTTGTTTTTATGTGTGAATAAGGATTATTTAATTGTTTCAGTTTATTTGCCAAAGAAATAACAATATAATTTTTATTTTTAAATAAAGTTTTTGACAAATTTATAAAATTAGTGTTTTCTTGTTTTTATGACAGGTGGTCATAAATCTAAGCACTGAATATTCATTATTAGTGGTATTAAGATGCAGTATTGTTAAGCAGGACATATGTACAAAATGAATGGGTTCCACATTTTAATTAAAATAATTTAACGGCATCCACAGCCTCTTCAGTGCAAGTCAAACTAGAATGTGTTTTTACTCGTAAAAACCGAGATCTGCCCCCAGACCCCTTCCCTGCCTAAGCAACCGGACGGACTGACAGACAGACCGATACATACCAAAAGGAACCACTGTAGGACCTGAATAATAAGTATGCAAAGTTTTGTTAAGATCATGTAAACGGCTTGGAGTTATGCTCTGGACAAGAATTGATGACATCTGGACGGACGGACAGACAGGCACATACCAAAAGGCAACACTTCAGGACCTGAGCAGTAAGTATGCAAAGTTTCGTGAAGATCATGCAAACGGTTTTGGAGTTACGCTCCGGAAACGAAGTGGGAACGCCAATGCCAATGCGAACGGGAGCCGAGGCTAAACACCACCCTTAATAACAACAGACTACAACAATTCAGATGATTAAATATTTTATTAATGAAAATAGAGACATAAAATATATCCTGTATGAAAAACATCCATTTTACAAAACTTGAGCAACAAAATTAAATGCAACAATAATCAAGAACACTTAGTTGTACTAAAATAAACTATTTACATTAGCTTGGCATAAAATATCAACCAATTGAACTAACTTCTAAGAATACATATGACAGCAATTTTTCAACTGTCTCAATTTCTTTCTTCTGTATATAAATATTTATAAGCACAAATTATGCAATTCATTTATTTTATTTTTTCAATCCACATTTTCACCTCTCATAAATGTGGATTTTAGAATGACCACTCCCATTTCGGGAAGGCTTAGAATACACATAATATAAGAAGGGAAACAAAGCATCCAAAAAAAATCTTCCTTTCATAATGAGGAAGTTGCCTCTTCTCATTAGGTTGGATTTTCAAGAGAAGGCTCTCTCTTCTGAGCAAAAAGCTCCTGTAACCATGGAAACCTCTGAATGCATAGTACCTAGATAGAAAACAGGACATGTCTCTGGAAAGAGAATGTTTACAAAAGCATTGTTTATCTGTGCTGGTACAATATTTGATGAACAAAACTGACATTTTGATACATAAACAGCTATTATGTAGCTGATACCTTGACAGGATGCTTCTAATTCAAGCACCTCAAGTTATTTTCCAACGGCATTGGAAGAATGAGGTGTTCGCATTGTGAAATATGGTCACTTTGTTCAAAGCACTTTTCCCATAAGCCAATTTTCAGCATAGCAAACTGTTCAAAACCTAGTAAGTATAATGCACGGTAATGTATACAAAATGAACAGCAACCTGCTACGGCCAAGATGTGACCATTACCCGCATTAAATACATTAAGAAAATGCACACGTGCGTGCATGCACAAATCCCATGTTCCAGATTTGTACGTTGTACTGTTGAAGGAAACAATATTCTCCCCCCCCTCAAATAAAGCCAAACAAACACATTGCACCTTAGGCTCCAGTTGATTGGTCACCTTTAGAATAGTGTAAGACACAGTCAGGTGTGTACACCTGGTTCCTGCACAGTACATCCCCCCCCCCCCCCCCCCCAGATTGTTGCTCAGGTAAATCACAGAGGGGTGTCCTTCACAGCAAACAGCTAGATCTTCCAGAAGACCTTCTTCCTGTACAACACATAGGAGATGAACACCCACACGGACGTGGCCACCAGGTTTTGAGCGAGATGTTCGGCGTGCGACTGAACGTTGGTCATTTTCCACCTGAAGGGGAAGTACTCTTCGAAGACTTCATGGCCAACGTAGACCAAGATGGAATTCATTCCTGAAACATGGAGTATAGCAAAGACGGAATGAGGATCATCTTGTTATGCAAGGAGGTCTGCAAGTGTTCAGACACTTACGACTTTTGAAAGGACAGCAACTCTCACACTGTTGATACAAGTTTTGGCCAGTGAGCTGAAAGTCGGGGTAGACGAGACCATATCTTTAACCCTCTGTTAACCAAGCACCTTTCCAAGTGTGTAAAAATAATTTCCCTAGACAAATATGTTGATTATGGGCCAATATTTGGAAAAATAGTTAAGAAAAAAAAATTCAACCCTTTGGCCCACCTTTCCAAAATGTTGCAGATCTGCTACATTGGGTAATAATGCGAATGGCAAAATTATAGCGACGGACCATTCAAGTTATTCTCAAATGTTTATTTCGCAATAAAAAAGCAAAACCAGCAGGGTGTCCAGGCTGTTAACCCTTTCATTTTATGTAGCAGATATGCTACGGTGGTTAATAGAGGGTTAAACTAATGATTGGACTTGATCCTTATGCTGTATTTTATTTAAATTAACATTAGGGGAACTTGCAAAACTGTGGCCAGTTTTCCTTAAGGCAAGACAAGAAATAAAATGCACCATTTTGACAGGAAATTACATTGCAATCAAAGTTAATGTAATTCAGTTGTGTATATTAACTGCAATTCTTTGTTTTCTTTGTGATTTAAACAATATTGAAGTGCAGGTTGGATTGCTTTTCGCACAGTCCGAACGTGAGCTAAATCAGGTAGTTAAAAAACTAGTGTCTTTTTTTGTAAAGTGAGCAAGACGATATTCTGAATTGATTTTACCATTTCATTGCCTCAGCAATGCATTAAGAATGCTGTGCATTTCATTACCTATGGGTAATTCCCATCATTGAATAAATTGTAAACCCTTAATGCCCTGAAATAAATGTAAAAAATACAAGAGTTTGTCACTAAAGTGACTATATCCCCTGCTGTTAGGTCACCAAAACCGACTGGTGTCTGCGCATTCCCAGCAGGAAGGTTGGTACCAAAAAGAATTGAAATAGGTTGACTCCTTCTTGAGATATCGCGCTGACAATGTTCGGGACGGACGGACGGACAGACGTACGTACGTACGTACGGAACTGAATACTATATCCCCCGCTTTGCGCTAAACGCGCAGCGGGGGATAATAAATGTAATCATCTTGTGCCGTTGAAAATTATCATGTGGCGACTTGTTTAAAAGAGCTCTGCAGCGGGAGCTCTTTTACACAAGTCACCACATGATAGGCTTTCAACAGCTTTGATTAAGATGTCTTACATAATTGTGCAGCATTAGCTGCATTTAGGGTTAATCAAGGAAAACAACTATAAAAAGGCAAGGACTTCTCATTGGTTGAAAGGGATTTTTTTTAACCACCAATGTCAACTAAGCAGCCGACACTGGCTGAGACGATATTGATGGAAATACCCTGACCTAAACAGTGAGAGTATTAACATTCACACAAGCAGAACCCGGAAGAAATTAAGGCTCTATGACCGGGGTCCCCAATCTTTCCCAGAAAGGGTCAGTGTGGGTGCAGGCTTTCATTGCAACCAAGCAATTACACACGTGATACTACTAATCAACCCCTGGACTCTTTGCCAATAAGCTTGACTAGTAGCATCAGGTGTGTAGCTGCTTGGTTGCAATGAAAACATGCACCCATACCGGCCCTTTCTGGGAAAGATTGGGGACCCCTGTTCTATAGCATAGTTACACATACTACCTGCACACACCACTGTCCCTTTAATTCAGCTGACATTTTCTTTTGAGAAGAACTAATTCAAACCCTTATGAGTATATATTTCAGTTGCACATCTGAAAACCTTTTCTAAAGGGATTTCAGGCTTACCTTTGAACTGCTTTGGTTACATATTTTACATCAAGGCAAAACAGCCACTCTGTGTGAGATTTGAATATACATCATTACATTTCCCCAAACCATGGCAGCCAAACAAAGGGTTTCCTGACAGCCAGGATCTGCTGGAAAAAAAAAACTGGGGAATACGACAGCCAGGATGCTTACCAGGGTAAAAGAAAGGCGCACCAGACCACCACCTCTTCACATCCACAACGTAGTAAACCATGAACAGCACCACGAAGGCGAAACAGCTGAGGGTGGTAACATAAGACAGGGACCTGCAACCCAGCACAGAAAATTCAACCAAGGGTTCAGAAAAATGAGCCTTCAATGGCTATAGCAAACAAAGAGGAAACATTTTGAGGCAACTAATATATTTTTTTTTTTGCAGCAGTTTCTATAATAGACTTCACAAGAAGAGACTTATTGGATGAGCAGTCAACAACTGATGAAGGCCAAAATGTCCGCCTTATACGTTTGTTTTATCAATGAAACCACACAGGAGTCCTTTGTCTGTCTGTCTGTAAATTCTCAGCAGCCAAGCACCTAGTTTTGAGAATACCTGCAGCTTGATTGTTTAAACATTTCCAAGAGCTGAGAACACAACACATCCCCCTGCCTTACATGTGCCTGACACGACCAAGCATCTCCTACTAAACATAATCCACATCCAGCGCAGTCAATAAATATTTGGACAGTGACGTGTAAAAGAGCTAAATTTCCTACATATCTGCAAACTGAAGCAGCCAGTCATCGCCAATGAATAACTACATACACATGGTCTTCAAATCTACTGTGCCGAAGTACAAAGTGACGCTGTCAAATGAAATACCGGGACTGGGTGATCTGTAAACACTTCCACAGTATTTACTCTCCAAGAAGGTCATCAGCTCCACTCATATGAATCAGCCACACTGCAGATTACGTAAAGCTGAACGAGCCACTTGAAGCTAGCGCAAGAGGTGTTTATCCCCTTAAACTCTATTTTTTCCAATTAAGTTTCTCTCAAGTAGGTCCAAATCAGAAAAGCCATTTTGTAGGACAATGTCACTAACATATTCTATATTTGCTGGCTGCAGCTATGCACTGTAGCTATATCACACTTATATTGAGAGAAATATTCAAACCCAGCATGCAGTGTTTTCATGGCTGCAGGATTACATCAAATGGAAAGCATCCTGATCTAGTACGTCATTTCGTTCAAATTTCCCAGGAATGCAGTAGGTCAGATTTGGGATTGTTGAAAACCTTGGGATCTCCACTACAATATAAAATAAGCCTGAAATTTCACTGGATAAATACAGTAGGTATATTGAACGAACCCATACATGGGCCTGTAGGTATTATGGGGTTTAAAACTCTTTGGATTTTACCTTCAAATCGCATATGAAATTGGCCCAGATCCCTTCACTCATAATCCTTAATGTCATCTGTTACTTCATTCATTTTTTTCCCAGATTTTCCTACATTGATACACCAACTTTAAAAGAAACCACCTCAGCTGAAGTTAAAATGGTGAATGAAACTGTTTATCAGCTCTCTCTTTGCATAGCACTGCACAGTGAGACGTCATCCTGATTATTCACGTTACCATAAATTCTTATTGATGGGGATGAATCCTTGGTCTTTTGAGCACTTGGTCAGAATGGCAGATATGATCCCCTGTATTTAAAAAAAAAAAAAAAAAAAAACAGCCTGAGGACATACCAAAATACACCAGTTATTCAATAGACTGTGCAGCCATTGCCAATAGCATCACAGCAAAACTATGCAATACAATGATACTGCATGTTCCCATACTATAACTGTTTCAGTCATAAAATGGAGGGAAAAAAAAAAAAAAAACACAGAATTATGGACGTCCAGCATAAACACAAGTTGCTTACCAATGCAAAGCCCCATATAAGAAATCTGGCCATGATTTTTGAGTGAAGGTCTTTATAGTGTAAAATAATCTTCCCGGCCTGCAAGCACATTGCAGAAACAAAAGAGTTAAACCCCCCACAGTCTGACTCTTTTTTGAAAGGAGACACAATACATCTGATAGGAGAATAGTCACATAATACAGACACGGCATGTAACTTTATGTAACTGTACGCAATTACAGCCCACAGCTATTGTGTATGTCCAGGTAAGTACATTTCAGACGGAGAGGACCCAGTAGAACTAAAGAACAATTAAATAGATGAATTACTGCAAGAGACAAATTATTTTTGTAGCTCTATGTATGCCCTTTCATAAAAAATCTTGTCCGTTGCCAGCAGAACTGACCTGGAGCCCCAGGAACGCCATAACGACAGAGTTGATGCTTCCCAGCACCCCCTCAGGGTCATACGGCATTGTAGAGAGGTACAGGACCTGAAAGAGAACAGAGGTCAATGCGCCATAGGTAATCACATCAGGAATTGAAGTACAAATCCAGCCGTGATTCTATTTCCTCCAAGGTAACCAGAGGCCAGTTCATACCTGCTTTTTCTGGGGCTAAGGCTTTAGCTCTGGATGGTAATTTCCCAGGGTTCTCTCTCGGTTTCACACCTGGTTTTAGTGCCAAAATGGGCCAAGACCACTGCAATTTCCCAAGGCTTAGCTGGCCTAGCTTACGTGCTAGGTTAGCACAGCAATTGCACTGCCAACATTTCAGGCATGAAACCACATTTTTTGGTCCAGACCAAAATTGTAGCCCCGGGTTTATTTGAACCAGGTGTGAGAAGGGTACAGGGAAACAAGCTGTGCTGCTGCTGCTTGGTCAGACTTCAGAAGTGACTCTCATTAAGGTAATGGAATGAGGAAAACCAGTATTTCTCGGCCCAAGAGCACCATGATATGAAGAAAAGGATAATGCTTGATAGGCAGACCTGCTCAATCTTGTCCCTGGGAATCAGCCATTTTGCAGGTCTTCATTTCAACCCCAGTGGAGCACACATTACTTGATTAACCCCTTTGTACAGAATCCAAATAATGTTCATTTTTCCTGTTATGCATGAGCCCATTTAGGCTTTGTAACTCAGTATTTGTGCCACAGAGACTCTGGGAAATTATTACAGTGAAGCAAGACATTTGGAAATTCAAAATTATTACATAATTATTTAGGAGTTAAATTTTCAGTATTTACGGATGCCGTCGTCTATATCTGTGCAAAGGGGTTAAATGAAATTGCTCGAAAAGATCTTCAGGGGTTGAATGAGGTGCACTTTGTAAGGGTTGGATTGAAAAAGGAACGTACAGTATATCACCAGGAGCAAAGCAGGTCAGTCCTAATAAAGGCAACTACGCATGTTCTTTACAAATATTTATGGACAAAGAGACCAAACAGGCTCAAAATAAGGAATCATGTAGACTGAAACAGAAGTGCATTTTGACAAGTTGATCTCATTTTCTAATAAGATGGCCATTTAAGATGTAATGTATCGATTCTCTCCAGTTTTGACTTCATAAATCCATTAAAGTGTGGGTTTTTTGGAGCATTAGTGTCAAGATTCTCAAACTTCATCACTTTAAGTTACCTGGAGTGATTATGACATTGAGATTACAATGTTCAGTCAAGAATATTCTACCCACATCAGTGTGATCTCACATCTGAAAGGCCCAAATAACGAGAGAGAAATATGCTTACACCAAACACAACTAGAAAATTTGTGTCCGATGCCCCCATCTGGGAAACTTGACAAAATTTCCCCAAGTTCAAACACCTGAAAAATCATCAAAATGTAAAAAATTCTGAAACAGGGTATGAAATGCGCACCTTTAGAGTTCCTAGACAGCACATGTATAGTTCAATTAATTCTGTTGCGCGGTTTTTGAGGAGAAGTGGATAAATGATACGCCCAATCAACATGATGAACCCTGTACGGACAGACAAGGTAACCTTATATGGGCCCACCCATATATGGCGAGGGCATAAAACCAATCATTTGAAGCAGAATATCGCCCGCGTTCCCACGGTAGCTCTTCGTTGGCGAGACCATCCACTCCGCATAACCTACCCTCGATGACGGGTTCCGATAGATATGGTCCTCCCCAAGAAGAACGCTGTCAATGTACCCAGCTGCTCCCCCAGTGCAGTTTGGGTACTGCCCAAAGTCTCCAATTCCACCCGGCCCCAAATATCCACTGGAGAGAGGGAGAGAGAGAGAGTGTGAGAGAGATAGTGATGTCAGCTACCCTTCCTTCTTCAGGCAAGATGGTGCATGTTTATGTTCAGTACATGTTCTTAGCCCAGCATTGGGCTATAAAGCAATTTCAGTGCTTAAGTTTTTGTGGGCTTGAGATTTTATTCGACTGGTATAACAACGCAGTCGTACTAATGCATAGCACCACGCATTTCGGCTGCACAAGTATTAATGGCATCTCTCTTTTGAAGGGCCTTCATCCTACTAAAGATGACAGAGCGATTTAGATGGCAAATTACGAGCCAGGCTCTACAACTGCATAGAATTATTATTAAACTTTATTTAACCAGTAAAATCACATGAGACAAGTCTCTTTTACATGTGCGAACTGGCCGAGAGGCATAAAGTTTACGTTGAATCCTAGAACGGACAATACATTAAAGACATAACACACAACATACAACACAACCAGCAAAATAACTACCTATAAAGAAACAAATTTGAGAATTAAAATAAATAAATAAATAAATAAATAAATAAATTGAAATAGAAAATTTTATAACAAGTAATCCTAACAAGTGAGCCCGAGACCTAAAATAATTATAAAAATGTTGGGGAGATTATATAAAAAAGGGGGTTATACATCAAAACAGGAGCAGTGACTAGAGAGAGTATCCTTGATGATCCTTTTAAAGCTGGAGAGAGAAACCAGTGTAGCCAATTTGAGTTTAGACTGGAGGT
Organism: Gymnothorax reevesii; assembly: GCA_029721435.1. Classification (NCBI taxonomy): domain Eukaryota; kingdom Metazoa; phylum Chordata; class Actinopteri; order Anguilliformes; family Muraenidae; genus Gymnothorax; species Gymnothorax reevesii. The sequence goes on from CM056589.1 coordinate 25,638,652, forward strand.
CATTCCACGACCAAGGCCCAAAGTAGGAAAGACTTCTTTTCCCTGACTCAGATCTGAGTGGAGGCACAACGTAGCGTAGCCAAGAATTGGATCTCAGATTGAAATAATTTTGAACCAAAACAAATTTGGCACAGACGTAAGAGGGGAGGTTAGCGAGAAATCAGAGAAACGGAAAGTCATAACTGCACTAAACAGTCTGCTTGCCTGCTGCTGCATAGGTGTAGCCCACTGGCTGCTCCCTTTACACATTTTGTTGAAAATTTCACAATTTTCATCATGAAGTTGTGCTTAATACGGGCAGTTCTGTTCCCATGCCAACCAAAATGGTGGGTAGGTGTCGTGACCTAACCATGACCTACGCCCGCAACAAGCGTCCACAAGAAAATCTCAACGGACGAGGCGGTGGAGACGACAATTCCTAGCAGCCGCTTAACTTCGTCCGTGGGCCATAAATAATAACACAAGATAACAGGAGCCATGAGGACATGGCATATCCACCCCACCCCACATACTGAAAGAATGAAAATGCCGCCTACTCCGGAAACAAACCATACCTCCTAAAATTCTAAGTTCAAAATGTTTCCGTGGAAACTAGAAAAAACACAGAATTCATCAACTTCGGATTAGTAAAAGGTGATGATTAAAGTGCGCACGAAGTTTTGTGAAAAAATATTGAACGGTTTTGAAGTTATGCTCAGGAAACAAAATGGCTACAGACATACGGACGGACGGATGGACGGACAGACAACCGTACCCACGACTATATCCCCCCGAATTATTAGCCAGGGGGATAAAAATTCCAGGTGGCACCGTCTGGAGGCAGAGACTCACGTTGGACATCCAGGGACCGGGAGCAAGAAAGTCAGACACAACCATAACGTTTCCATGGCGATGACACAGAGCCAGGCTGGCCAGTAAAACAGGACGTCGCGCACTGGATACCACCACACTTCCTGTAGAAAGGACAGAATCAATTTGAATTTGGATGTCGGTTGGAATATCTGAACCACAGTTGGGATCTTTGGAAAGTTGGAAAAGACCAGAGGTCATACACACAGAGGGTGGACAAAACATTGGATGCATCCTGGAAAAATGACTACATTTCTAAGCCACAATTACGAAAGCACTTATAAAGGCCATTTCCATGCATTGAATGCTAATTTGCAGCATAAATTGGCAGAAAGAAGGTCTGACCAGCAGTTCCTCGCTGGAAAAGTCTCAAAAGCAAGAATATGAACGCAACCTCCTCTCGGGTATAATAAGATTGGTGGCTGCAAGTCAAGGTTTCGCGACAGAAATGAGCAGACTTGGTAAGATAGTTGCTAACCAAGTAAAACTCAACGCAATCATTGATTGCTATGTCTCCAACTGCCATAGCTTATGTGACCTAGACCTTTGAACCGATGACTTATGACCAAAACCTAATCAGCTCAGCAACCCTGAATGTGGAAGCTACCATGTCAGATGTGGCAAAATTCCCTGCCATCCCTCAGCAGAAAGAGCGTGAATATTCCTGACGGGTGGTAGGATGAACAGTGTGACTGACACACACGCACGGGTGGGCAATCTGATGACAGTATATGCCTCCATATTAACCACAGAGCCACAGGGATAAACATCATGACAGAATTTAATCAATCAACATCTCGACCAGTCACAATAAAAACATTTTCGTTCACTTTGCTGAGCTGGCATCAACTGGTGGGCTGCAGATGATTTGACCATCTCCGTGCATTTGCACGAATGCTGAGGTGTCCAGTTTGAAAGGCAATCAAGACTTTCCACTAAGTTTTGAATTTGAGCTCAATGACATTGATTAAGGCCGTGTATAATGGAAGGCGAAGTACAATGTAAGGCTACGCCTCAGTCCATGTCGGACTGGTATGTTGATTTCTGAAACACTGAATACATGTCACAACATTATGAGTTTCAGTGTATGTGTAGGAGGTTGTTAGGACGGTCTAAATCTGATACACTGAGCAGCACTGCAGATGGCTGACAGAGATTACTGCGTGATTCAGTCACTGGTCTCATGGTGTCTTGCTCACTCACCGTGGGAAGGTTGTCCAGCCGGGGTCTCGCCACCACGAGATCAAGCGCAGCCACGCAGAGGTAAGTAATGGCCAGACGCTGCAGGACCCCAGGAATCCGCAAAGAGCCCAAGGACACTGAGAACAAACACACACAGTCATGCACGCGCACACACGCACATTTACAACAAGACCCATCTGGCAATGGCGGATCCCCCCGGCTGTAGGTTGTGTAACCTACGGGTTGTGTGGACAGACAGACGGACCGAAACCCCCAAAAGGCACAACTAGACCATAAGGAGAAGCTCCACACCAAATTTGGTGTTGGTAAGTGGTATAGTTTGAGTTCTGGTCCGGAAACAATTTAATTACAGACGGACGGACGGCCGGCCGGACACACTGATCGCTATATATCGCTATATATACCCCCGGCATATAATAAAAATGCACAAATTCAAACACGCAGACACACATGCAAACACACATATGCGTGCACACCTAAACGCACACAAATACCCGTACACACGCGCACACACACACAGTTTGTGGAGCAAGAAGCGTTAAGCGTAGAACAGCATGTAAGAAAGCACACTCAGTGTGAATGGTTTCCCTGTCATCAACAGGCTGTTATACACTAACAAACAAGGGCCCTGCTTCCTGACCTGATGTAATCTACAGACGCAAAGCTGGATGCATCTATATTGGACATGGACACAACCGATTACGTGCAAAGATGGGAGCACTCGCCCAAAATAAGATCAGAACCTGTGACCCTCACCTCTATGAAAGCAAATAATTCTGCTAAAGGACAAGCTGTCTCTAGCTGAAGGCAGTGATGTCATTGTCAACCCTGAGGGTTGCATTACCCAAGTGCGCAGTCAAAGAAACCCTCAACAAAAGGTCACTGCTTTCAAGCACCTCACTGCATTTTGCAGGAATATGCTGTCATCAAACCTGGGTTCAAAAGGTATTTCCTGAGGGTTGAACTGCTTTTCTGTGCGCATATCATTTAGTCTGATGCATTTGAATGTTTTAGAAGGGGTTTGGGAAGTTTCTCACCAGTAGGATTATTCGGCTAGTTGAAAAACTCTAGTAAACCAAAGACTAATGGGAGAAAGTGTTTTGATCAAGAAGCAAGTACAATTTGAACCCAGCACTAGTTATAATGTACCCAAATGAAGGGCTATGGGGAGGCTCTCTGGCCTGTATGGAGAATGAGATGTGGGAATGCTGGGTTAGGATTGGTCCTCACTCACAGGGTCCCACACAGTAGTTGGGATTGATGATGAGGAGTCCGATGAGGAAGAGCTGCAGGCTCCGCCAGAGCACCTTCCCCAGGAGCCCAATCCGGGTGGACCCCCGACTGAGGGCTCCACTCACCGACAGAGCAATAGAGGTCCCCATGATGAAGACGAACCTGCAGGAGGGGGCAGATCAGCGGGACGGTTGAGGTCACTCTGCTACCGTACGTCATTACTGTCGAGGTCACTGCGCTCGTGCACGTAATTACTAAGCTCTGTACATCATTATTTCTTTGGTCACTGTACTCATGCAAGTCATTACTGCAGAGGCCACTGTGCTCCTGCATGACAGTACTAAGCTTGTGCACGTAATTATTGCTTTGGTCACTGTGCTCACGCACATCATTACAGCTGAGGTCACTGTGCTCAAGCACGCAATTACTACTGAGGTCACTGCTCTCAGGCAAGTCATTACTGTTGAGGTCACTGCGCTTGTGCACGTAATTACTAAGCCCGTGCATGTCATTATTGCCTTAATCACTGTGCTCACGCACGTCATAATTGCAAAGGTCAAGGCACTTGTGCACGTCATGACTAAGCTCTAGAAAGTCTTTATTGCTTTGGTCACCGCGCTCGCGCACGTCACCGCCACTGCCGGGGTCACCGTGCTCACGCACGCGCACGTCACCGCCACTGCCGGGGTCACCGTGCTCGTGTACGCGCACGTCACCGCCACTGCCGGGGTCACCGTGCTCGCGCACGCGCACGTCACCGCCACTGCCGGGGTCACCGTGCTCGCGCTCGCCACCGCCACTGCCGGGGTCACCGTGCTCGCGCTCGCCACCGCCACTGCCGGGGTCACCGTGCTCGCGCTCGCCACCGCCACTGCCGGGGTCACCGTGCTCGCGCACGTCATCGCCACTGCCGGGGTCACCGTGCTCGAGCTCGCGCACGTCACCGCCACTGCCGGGGTCACCGTGGTCGCGCACGTCACCACCACTGCCGGGGTCACCGTGCTCGCGCTCGCGCACGTCACCACCACTGCCGGGGTCACCGTGCTCGCGCTCGCGCACGTCACCACCACTGCCGGGGTCACCGTGCTCGCGCTCGCGCACGTCACCACCACTGCCGGGGTCACCGTGCTCGCGCACGTCACCACCACTGCCGGGGTCACCGTGCTCGCGCACGTCACCACCACTGCCGGGGTCACCGTGCTCGCGCACGTCACCACCACTGCCGGGGTCACCGTGCTCGCGCACGTCACCACCACTGCCGGGGTCACCGCGCTCGCGCACGTCACCACCACTGCCGGGGTCACCGCGCTCGCGCACGTCACCACCACTGCCGGGGTCACCGCGCTCGCGCGCGTCACCACCACTGCCGGGGTCACCGCGCTCGCGCGCGTCACCACCACTGCCGGGGTCACCGCGCTCGCGCGCGTCACCACCACTGCCGGGGTCACCGCGCTCGCGCGCGTCACCACCACTGCCGGGGTCACCGCGCTCACGCGCGTCACCACCACTGCCGGGGTCACCGTGCTCGCGCACGTCACTACTGCTGAGGTCACTGTGCTCATGCGCATCATCACTGCTGAGGTCACTGTGCTCATGCACAACATGACTGCTGAGGTCACAGTGCTCACGCGCATCATCACTGCTGAGGTCACTGTGCTCATGCGCATCATCACTGCTGAGGTCACTGTGCTCACACAAGTCATTACTGCTGAGGTCACTGTGCTTGCACACGTCATTACTGCTGAGGTCACTGTGCTTGCACACGTCATTACTGCTGAGGTCACTGTGCTTGCACACGTCATTACTGCTGAGGTCACTGTACTTGTACATATCATTACTGCAGAGGTCACTGTGCTTGCACATGTCATCACTGCCGAGGTCACTGTGCTCGTGCATGTCATTGCTGCGGAGGTAACTGTGCTCATGCACGTCATTACCCCTGATGTTACTGCGCTCAGGCACGTCATCACTGCTGAGGTCACTGTGCTTGCGCATGTCGTTACTGCTGAGGTCACTGCGCTTGCGCATGTCGTTACTGCTGAGGTCACTGTGCCTGTGCAGGTCATTGCTGCTGAGGTCACTGTGCTCGTGCAGGTCATTGCTGCTGAGGTCACTGTGCTCGTGCAGGTCATTGCTGCTGAGGTCACTGTGCTCACACGTCATTGCTGCCGAGCTCATTGTGCTCACGCATGTCATTATTGCTGAGGTCACTGTGCCCACGCACGTTATTACTACTGAGTTCACTCTGCTTGCCCATGTCATTACTGCTGAGGTCACTGCGTTCACGCATACCATTAATACCGAGTTGACAGCGCTTGCACACCGCACTGCTGCAGAGGTCACTGCGCTCTCGCACGTCATTACTGCCGAGCTCATTGTGCTTGCGCATGTCATTACTGCTGAGGTCAGTGTGCTAAACAGTTTTATTTAACAATAATTCCACTGAATGGTTGTGAATAATTTCTATGAAACATTTCTATGCAACATTTCTATGGCCATGTTACTCACCAGGGAAAGACCAGATCAGCCACTGTGAGCCCTTTGGAAAGAAACACAGCTGGTCATATATGTATGTTTACTCTGAAGCAGTATTATCATTTAAACCAGAGATGTCAACTCTAGGGGTCAGACAGTAAAACCCCATGCCTCATGTTTGTTCCACCCTAGCTAATCAGATAATCTGATTGCGAGAACAAAATTCAGGGCAGCAATTTTACCCTTTGAACCCAAATTTGACACATTCGACAGTGACAGATTTTGCTTACCGTTCCAGCTTTCATGCCTGAAGAACCAGTACTTCCCTCCACCGTAATTTACAAAGACCATGATCACCAAAGAGAGGCTGTCAGGAAGAAGAGGGGTACTTCAGTGATGCTCAGGCTACTAGGGGTCATCTCAAAACTACCACTCCTCCAATTCAAGGACTTCAGAGCGTCGGTATCCCACTCCACAAAAGAAACAGCCCGTTGTGCAGCATTATCACAAACATTCACTCCGCAAAAATTGCCCCGACAGTAATGAAAAATATTCACTTTTAAGAGCTCAACTCATCTGCAATATACAGTGCTTTCATATATGCACAACAAAATCTCATTAAAGAGAGAATAAGAAATTTAAAAAAATGAAGCATTTAAATCTTGCCTACAGTGAGATTTTAAAAGCTTTCCAGTCGTTTTTCCGAAAGTCTTTCAAGGATTTTTTTTTTTTAAATGCAACGTTACACAAGTCAACACTGAAAGTGGGGCACAGAAATACATTCAAACAGAAACTGGCAATATCTGAATGAACACTCACAGCCATGATACCAGGGGAACATTACTGTCAATGAATGCTGTTTATTCACAAGCGCTTAACACGAGGCTACAGGCTTTCATCTGAAAGCAGTTTAGACTTCCTGTAGAATGAGCCCTTTCCTTCTCAGCGCTGATTTGTGAAGAATTTACATACTGCAGGATAACTCCAAAATAATCCCATTCAAGTTGCCACCTGCCCCCCAGTGGATTTCGAATGAACGGCCGACGCAAAGCGGTCAGAAACGCCTTCCTCTCCAGCAGCAATGAACTGTGCAGCCAAATTCTCCTCAGCGCAGGAACGCTGAGATGATGTCACTAGCCAAGTGTCTGCAGTATGTAAACACTGACTACATGCTGCTCTCCACTGTAAACATGAGTGGCTTTACCACTGAGCAGAGCAGAGGCGGGCCAGAGTGCTTACCCTCGGAAGGTGTCCAATGAGCGCAGCCGGCTGCTGGTGGCAGCTGTTGGAGGGATCGGCGAATCAGAGGACTCTAGTGTTCTATTGGGGGAGCCCAGCTCCTGTAACACGCCATTGAAAAACCAATAGGACGAGAGTGAACGACACCATGTTCATCATGCATAAACACAAATACTTTTCTGCCCTCGTCGAGCCATGAATTGGTGAAGGATATAGATCCGATATGCCAGATATTCAGTACAGTCCCCAAGTAGCCCATGACACAATCCGATTTTTTTAAATTTTTTTTTATTATACATCATTAATTCAGCACACTGGATTTGGGAAAAAATGTGAGCTAAAATTAGAGCCTGTCAGCATTAAATCAGTGCATATTTTTACATCGACGTCATGTGTGAGCAACACAGAAATTGCAGCCTGTCCGGTGTTACCACTCAAAACAATTCCAGGCCGCACTGTATAATTACACCATGCCGCCAAACAGGTTTTTCCAAACGATGACACACGGGACAAACCCCAGATAAATATTAACCCATCTCAACATGGATATCTTTTTGTTTACCTAAGGTAAATCTAATAACTGCGTGGATAAGAGCAAAGCGTGTGTACAGCAGTACCTGCTCTACCGCAGCTCCAGTAACCCTGTACTGGAGCTCCTGTCAGCCTCCCTCACAATCTCTGTGCCTATAGACCTGCACGTCGGCAAGAGCTTGAACTCACCGAATTGATGAGTCTCTCTGTTTCCACCCCGTTTCCAAACCGAGATAGGAGATTCTTTGTAACATCAAGTCTGGAGGTAAGAAAAATAACACGTTAATTAATGAAGATTCTCTACTCTTCACAACACAAGAGTCTGGACCCACAGCCATGCAAACACTGAAGGCTTTATTTTAATCAATGTTTTTCCTCAACTGAGCTTAAAAATGAAAGTTTCCACCACTCATATGAAATACAGTTTAGAAATCAGCTAAATAAACTTGTCGAACAGTGTTCAGTCGTGGTTGGGTACTGAAATGTTTCTCATGAAAAGCATAACCTCAAAAATAGTTTTGGGGTTATTTTTACAGACAGTGATAGAACATTCAGGAATGTAATGTGGTTAATTCCAGGACGAACAGGATTCCATACCTCATAATGCTACTTCCAATGGCAGCCAGACAAAACAATCCAACATATACCAGGAATGCTACCAGAATAGCTATAGAGGAGTAAAGAAAAGACCCCTATTTACGTAAAATCCTAGACAGTGCACTGCAAGTACTGAGTAACAAGAAAAAAATAAATAAATAAATAATAAATAGTGCCACGGGCCCTGTAGCTCACCTGACCATTCAAGGGTGTGTAAGAAGCAGTTTAACTCAAACTAGTTTCACACTTATCACAATGTAAATTGACTCCAAGTGGTTTTTTGTAGCATCAGTAGATGCTGTCGCAGTTGGTTTCTCTTAAGCAGCTGCTCGTCCATTACAACTTAAAAGCTAAAACATCAACAAAAACATTTATTTGAAGAAATTAGTGTCAGTACACATGAATAGGTAGGCCACCACAAGTGCTAAGATCGTCAATGATTCCTGTTCTTTTTCAATATTGACCAAGTGACCATAAATGAACAAAATTCATTTTAGTTTTTGCAAAGTACAGTAACATCAAGATTTTAAAGTGTGCATTGTCCGTAGTGACCTTGATATTTAAGCAAAGGTCATCAAAAACCCAGGGACTTTCTTGCATGCCCACTTTTGACCAGTAGCTAACGGCAAGATTTCAACTTGTTTATTACCTCCAGTGACCTTGACATTTAAAACCTGAATTATATGTCATGCATCTTGCTACCTACTACCTACATAGCAAAATTGAGCTGAATATATGCATAAATAGCTTTCAGATGGTGATTAATGTCATTTTCAAAATGGCCATGGAAGCAGCCATATTTAAAATCGGATCGAAACGCCTTGAACAAACTTTAGTGTCCTCATGGGTAGGAAGATATCTGCCAAGTTTTAGCTTCATTGGCCGAGTAGTTTCGGAGAGGAAGATTTTTAAAGGTTTCAATGTAACTTGGCACGTTATGTAAATCGTAGATAAAAACAGAATACAATGATTTGCAAATCCTTTTCAACTTATATTCAATTGAATACACTGCAAAGACAAGATGTTTAATGTTCAAACTGAGAAACTTCATTTTTTTTTGCAAATAATCATTAACTTAGAATTTAAAGGCAGCAACACATTGCACAAAAGTTGGCACAGGGGCCTTTTTACCACTCTGTTACATCGCCTTTCCTTTTAACGACACTCAGTAAACGTTTGGGAACTGAGGAGACCAATTTTTGAAGCTTTTCAGGTGGAACTCTTTCCCATTCTTGCTTGATATACAGCTTAAGTTGTTCAACAGTCCGGGGTCTCCGTTGTCGTATTTTACGCTTCATAATGCGCCACACATTTTCAATGGGAGACAGGTCTGGACTACAGGCAGGCCAGTCTAGTGCCCGCACTCTTTTGCTATGGAGCCATGCTGTTGTAACACGTGCAGAATGTGGCTTGGTATTGTCTTGCTGAAATAAGCAGGGGCGTCCATGAAAAAGACGTTGCTTGGATGGCAACATATGTTGCTCCAAAACCTGTATGTACTTTTCAGCATTAATGGTGCCTTCACATATGTGCAAGTTGTCCATGCCTTGGGCACTAATACACCCCCATACCATCACAGATGCTGGCTTTTGAACTTTGCGCCTATGACAGTCCGGATGGTTCTTTTCCTCTTTGGTCCGGAGGACACGACGTCCACAGTATCCAAAAACAATTTGAAATGTGGACTCATCAGACCACAGAACACTTTTCCACTTTGCATCAGTCCATCTTAGATGAGCTTGGGCCCAGCAAAGCCGACGGCGTTTCTGGGTGCGGTTGATAAATGGCTTTAGTTTTGCATTGTAGAGTTTTAACTTGCACTTGCAGATGTAGCGACGAAATGTAGTTACTGACAGTGGTTTTCTGAAGTGTTCCTGAGCCCATGCGGTAATGTCCTCTACACACTGATGTCGGTTTTTGATGTAGTACCGCTTGAGGGATCGAAGGTCACGGGCATTCAATGTTGGTTTTCGGCCTTGTCGCTTAGGTGCAGTGATTTCTCCAGATTCTCTGAACCTTTTGACGATATTACGGACTGTAGATGATGAAATCCCTAAATTTCTTGCAATAGCTCATTGAGGAATGTTGTTTTTAAACTGTTCGACAATCAGCTCACGCATTTGTTCACTAATTGGTGACCCTCGCCCCATCCTTGTTTGTGAATGACTGAGCATTTCAGGGAAGCTGCTTTTATACCCAATCATGGCACCCACCTGTCCCCAATTAGCCCGTTCACCTGTGGGATGTTCCAAATAAGTGTTTGATGAGCATTCCTCAACTCTCTCAGTCTTTTTTGCCACTTGTGCCAGCTTTTTTGAAACATGTTGCAGGCATCAAATTCCAAATGAGCTAATATTTGCAAAAAATTACAAAGTTTACCTGTTCGAACATTAAGTAACTTGTCTTTGCAGTGAATTCAATTGAATATAGGTTGAAAAGGATTTGCAAATCATTGTATTCTGTTTTTATTTACGATTTACACAACGTGCCAACTTCACTGGTTTTGGGTTTTGTACATGGCAAATTTGAGCTGAATATATGCATAAATAGATTTCAAATGGACACCATGGCGGCCATATTTGAAATCGGATCCAAACGCCTTGAACAAACTTTAGTGTCCTCATAGGTAGGAACATGTATGCCAAGTTTCAGCTTCATAGGCCCAACAGTTTTGGAGAAGAAGATGTTTACGGACGACGAACGACGGACAAACAGGCCATGACATAAGCTCACATCTGACTTTGTCAGGTGAGCTAAACAAAAAGAAAAACACACACAACCAAGCAGATTCTCCGACCACACACTTGTGATGCACATGAGGGGGACTTTTCATTCTACGAACTACAACATAATATGACATTGAGGGAAAATGTTCAAACAATAACAAGGTCAAAAAAATGGCCGCCTCACAGGGTGCATCGTGTAGGTAAACTCACGTAGGTCACTGCTAGTAGGTTCCCTGACTGTTACCAAGGAACAGTTTACTCCAGCAGAGGTATTCAGGTCTCTCACCCACAGGGAGTAGTTACCGTGCTCTCCAAAGTGGAAGTGAAGTCTGGGAGAAAAACACGCCAAAAAAAGTAAGACATAACTGTACACCATCCATTCAAGTGATAACCAGCTCAGCTCCAACGGAGCATAATACATTAGAACCTGATCAGAAAAAAAATAACTATTCCATTAAATTCATTTAATTTCAAAGCAATTTTTACAGAAAGACTTCAACAAAGATCCTTACATGGTGAAAATGGGTGGTGCTCAGCCTACATCCTCAAAAAGCCGAATGGAGTTTCAAAAAAGAAGAAAAAAAAACAAAACTCCCAGTGAGAGGGAAAGCTGCCATTTAAGTTCCACCACAACATTGCCATTTAAATTCACCATCTGACTGGAGCCAATGCTGACTATTGTGGAAGAAGCCTCACTGTACTTGAGAGGAACTAAGAATATGTTAGCAGTAAGCATCGTGCCACGCAAAGTGTAAGATTATGGCCAGTATAAAAGCTTTTACATTCAATCAAACAGCTGCTTCTCCAAGCAACAACTATCAAATCTGCCCATTTATTCCAGGAGGGGTTTTTCTCCTGAAGCAACTTAATCCCTGAGTAGGAAGCAGAAATATTCCATGGAAATTTCACCAACCTATAACACCACTCACTCACACAAGGCAATTCTGAATCACCAGCTAGTCCAACCTGCTTGGTTTGGACAAGTGGGATGAAAAACAGAATACGATGGAGGAATCCAACAAGGAAACGCCACACAGAAAGGCTCCATGAGAGATTTAAGCTCAGGACCCTCTTGCTGTGAGGTGATGGTCCTGGTGGTTATTTTAGCTCATAGCATCCGCACTGGCTCACCTGCACAGCTCAATACCCTCCTCGGAGCTGTTGACCTGCAGGGTCAGAGGATGCTGGGAGCCCACGGTGAAGCCTGCCGTGCTGGTATTCCCAGGCCAAGGGCTCGCTGCCACCTCCCCCAAAGGCTGAAAAAGACACTGGGGTACAGAGAAAAAGAGTCCTTCCCTTAACCCACTAACATTCTTCACAACTCACAATGTTTTTTCAGAAAGTCCATTTCAACTAGTGTGTCTTCACATGCAAAAATATATCTGTTCCGCAATCCTAGCCCCCATATATCCCCAGGCAGACCCCAAAATTGTAAGAATTAATATTTCTCAGAAGTTACATGTAGAAAAGTATTTGCTTTATTTTTCCTACCATCTTATTTACTATGCCCAACTAGCAAAAAAAAAAAAGTCTACCATGAGATCAATATACCTAGTTTCATAAATAATATTGAACAGCATTCCAGTGATGCTCCTGAACCAATGGAAAGTCCGACGTAAAAGAAACCAAAAACAATGTCTCCCTCCAACTCAGTTGGTGGAGACAAATCTACCATTTAAGGTACGATAAACAGAAGGATTTCAAATAATTACACAAAGTATACAAACTTGCTAAGCTTTAGAATGCCCATGCAAATTGTCAACGTTCAATGCCTTTGAAACCAAAGAACAAGGCTTCTGTGGTCATTGCCAGTCATTTTGCTGAAAAGGACCATTTTAGGTCTTTCGTCAAAGATGGAGTCATATCATATCACTGTCATTGCCCACAGATCCAGGAGTACAGAGCCATGAAAAAGTATTTGCCCCCTTCCTGATTTCTAATTTTTTTGCATATTTGTCACACTTAAATGTTTCAGATCAAACAAATTTCAATATTACACAAAGGAAACCAAAGTAAATACAAAATGTAATTTTTAAATGATGATTTCATTCATTGACGGAAAAAAGCTATCCAAACCTACCTGGCCCCATGTGAAGAAGTAATTGGGCCAAAATTCCTCCACAGAGATGTGAAAGACTCATCACCAGTTATCGCAAATGCTTGATTGCAGTTGTTGTCACCGAGGGTGGCACAACCATTTATTAGGTTTAGGGGGCAATTACTTTTTCACATGGGGCCAGGTAGGTTTGGAAATCTTTTTTACCCTCAATAAATTAAATCATTGTTTAAAAACCGCATTTTGTATTTACTCGGGTTATCTTTGTCTAATATTACAATTTGTTTGATGATCTGAAACATCCAAGTGTGATAAATATGCAAAAAAAAAAAAGAAATCAGGAATGGGGCAAATACTTCTTCATGCCACTGTATTTGGACAGAGGGCAACATTGTAACAGGCTGCAATTCCTTAAACAGCTTATTCCAAATTGGTGGGAATACCCTCAAACTAAAATGCTCATTGTGACACATTCACACCACAGCTATGAGCAGAGAACAAATTAGGTTAAAAGCAAACGGCCCCTTGAGTTGAACTGAATCATTACTCAACAGCAGACCTCACTGGGCAAACTGGCAAATTCACCAACCCCATTGTACAGCCAGCAACCAGGCATCTAGGTCGCCAATTTACAGCGCTTGCCCAAAATGTTGATATAAGAAAATGAAAATAAATATGTGATTTACATGGTAGCAAGTGCAGAGTGTGCTAAATCATTTTTGCATGAAGGGGAAATGAAGCCTTGAATAAATAAGCACATAAATAAATACCCAATACGAAAATACTTTCCAGAAATTGAGGTTAAAGGGACATTAAGTCTCTGTGTATCAATGTAGAGGACTGTTACCTGATAGCAATGATCAGACAGTGAGGACACCACAATCTGTTTTTGGAGCTCATTGTTGATGGTCAGGGCAGCCTCATCCATTTTGGATACTGTTGCTTTCCGGCGAGAGTGAGAGACTAAAAACAAAGAAGGAAGACAGACACACAGACAGGGAGACAGAGATGGAGAGCAGGAAAGAGAGTAACATTACCTCCAAAAACTTCCCTTTCACTTCCCCAGCACTCTGTGCTGTCCGGGTGTTCTCCTATAATAACCGGTCATAATACTGCCCCATCACAAATAACAACATTTGACTACCACTATTTGTCGGTTTCTTCTTACCTATTTTTCCCCTGTTCAGACAAAATGGTATTTTTGGCTTTTGGAAGAGCTCTAGGAGGCTGCTTTCAGCTGCGACATTATAACAATGGCAGTACTGTGGCAGACTACCAGCAATGGACTGTACCCTTGCACACAGTTGTCACATGCCTTAATCCAGCAGCCAAAAAGAGGCCAAGTCACACTTCCTCTCTGCATTCTTGTAAAGCTTTTATTATCACCGGGAGGGAATTTCAAATCGTGCAAATTTCACCCACGTCTTGAAGTCATTCATGGGATTTTCAAATGGAACGAATTCTAACTACTGCATCGATGCTTCGATCTTGCGTTCAGTGACACTGCACCTAATGCGCAGCTTCAATACGATGCGATCATTAGATCTACAATGATGTTGGTGTGTATGACAAAAACCGAACTGACCCGGATATCTGAGAAGACACATGCATGCACACGCTAGGTTTTCCTGAAAATGGAAAAATGAGATGAAAATGGCGAGCGGCATAGCCTATATCTTGAAAACGAACTTATCCCACTCATAACATCTCCTTATGTCATAATAAGCGAACATATAGTAACTAATTTACGACTGTAGACCATTCATAGCCTATTGCAATATAAAGGAGAAAACAAAGACTTAGCGATCGCTTTGCATTACGGTAATATTTTTTTTGACAAGGTAGCACAAATTGTCAGGACACCGGTTTTGGGAATCCACCATCGCTGGATGACTGCCAAAATCGATGACTGCCAAATTGACAAGGTTAACAAACATAAATAAGCACGAGTTTCACCAGTGATTCCACTAGCGAGTGTTTTGTAAGTAGTGGCCAGAGAAAGTAGTATTTCGCTTCTTAAAATAAATACAGATTTCGTGCTAAAGTGTTCAATTGTTACTTCTTGGTCGCTGACGTAAGCCAGCTCGCTTGCCATTAACTGAATGAAATCTCAAGTTTTTACACCGCAGTGACGTCCCCGTTACTTACGAGGGAGACGAGCGGCGAGGGGTGCCACGCAGACGGCCATCAGAAGCGCAGTCACTGCCCACAGACCCATCATCTGCCCATCTGAATCGGTCCCTTGCAGTGATTTCCCTTCCGCTCTCTCGTTTCTCACGCCTTTGCCTTTTTCTTTTTTATTTCTTTTTTCTTCCTTCATGACGACTACTTCCGACCCCTCCTTTCTGTTTTTGACGTTGGAAGGAGAGAGAGAGGGGACAATTTTTTTTCCCTGCATAATCTCGATCCACACTCCAGTCTAGATGGTGGCGGTAATACACCTTAAGTTGGTTTGTCAACCGCCAAAAAAAAGGAAAGAAGAAGAAGAAGAAGAAGGAGAGGGGACAAACCAGTCCACGGTCTAGAACACAAGTTTTAGTAATTGACTAGAACGATATCAGGCCTACCAAAGAAAACGTAGCCTCAGCACACAAAAACTTTGAAATGCCTACATTAATCGCGGAAATAGCAACATAAAAATAATACCCCGCTACCGAAACTGCAAAAACCGCAACATAAACTGTTGACTCGTAGCATAAGACTATGAAACTGCAACATCTTCTATTATATCTGGATATTATAACCACGAAAAAATGGGCATCTCAAGCAAGAAACATCACGTGCCTTCTAGAGGAGAATGAACTTTGAGCTCAATGGAACCATAAAAAAATGAAAAATGGCAATTGAAACAGGAATTGGGGAAACTTCGACACCTCCCTGAGGCCATTTTCGTCCGAGCGGTTTAAAAGGCAATGTTATGAAATGCAAGAAGGGAATTAAGGGAAGGGATAAATATCTTAAAAGTACCGCAAAAAATTATTTGAGCATGTTGCTTATATTTAACTTGAGAGTACATTCATTAAAATGAGATGGTTCAAACAATGCTTCGTGTTGTTTGGTAAAAAAAAAAGAAAACAAAAACGTGGGAACAATTTTACAAGAAAGACTAAATTCAAGACAAATGGAATTCGAGGCTAAATTCATGACAACTGCAAAGATTTTCTTGTATATGCAAACAATCGAAAATATGCGTCTGGTTAGCAAACATAAATTTTACCAGTGAATTCGCGATTTATAAAGCAGTAGTACTCTGCAGATAATACTAACTTCACAATCAAGTGATCAAGTAATGTATGGTGGGTTTCAATCATAGTAAAACATCCCCACCTCTTTTTTTTTTTCAAAATAACCGTTAGATAGGGAAAAGTATGTTATGTATTTATTTTTGCTATGAATTACATTTTAGCCAAAAAATGCATGCATCCACCGTTAAGCTACTTGCTTAAAAAAGACCTCATATCAAGATAAATGAATTAATTTTCAAGAGGCAGAGAAAAACGTTTAAAGTTTTGTCATGTAGCAGGACATCATTGTTATGCGAATAGCTTGGTCTGAGAATAGTGAGTTCATCTGATTAACCAGAAAAATAATAACAGTTAAACAGTGTTAACTTTTTTGAACCCATAACCAGAAGGGTAAAATGCCGCAAAATTGTGATATGGCTCATTTATCCCCATGACTCATAAGTCCATGGTAAAATATTTTGCCTATTTCAAGCAGCTCTGTCATCGATTAGTCTTAAAATAGTGATATGGCTCATTGGTCCCCATGGCTCATCGTACCCCAGTATCCCCTACATTAGTAGGAATCGCACACTTGATCGTAACGTCCAGTTATTCTGTGATTTATTGAAAATTACACAGTGCGCTACGGCTTCCTCTATTTCGCAGACGAAACACAATGCGTTGCAAAATCTCAGTGGGATTTGTTAACGTTAAAAAAAGCGCACTTCCTCAAATCAAAGCAGATTCTCGTAAATAGCACATCCACAATATCAGGGAATTGTGCCGATCATAGAGGGATTGCGCAATATCGATTCCCGCGACATCGAAAAAGCGACGGAAGTCACAAGGTCCAATCAAATCAATGTTCCGAACATCCGAATGCAAGGTAGTTGAGGATGTTGAGCATGTACTCATGTATTGCAGTAGGTTTACTGAAGATAGGGAGCAGCTAAAGCTGAGGATAAAAGTGCCAGGGAGCGAATGGAGTCTGGGGGTAGTATTAGGAACCACAGGAAATGGGGTGGACAGTGCTCAGAAGGCCATTGTACAATTTTTAAGAGATACACGGTTGCACAACAGAATTTAGATTTGTCCGCATTGATGATTTATATTATTTCCTTTTCTTCTCTCTCTCTCTCTCTCTCTCTCTTTCTCTCTCTCCCATTAAGTTAGCTTTATATACAGTATATCAATGGATAAGACAAGCTCATTTCCTCAATTCAAGTCAATACATTGACCTTGACATGTTTTCATACTCCGGTACAGCAGGTGGCGGTATATACACCTTCAAAGGAAAATTAATATAAACAAACCAGAAGAAGAAGACGGAAGTCACACAGAGGAATCTGCGGAAGCAGTTGATAGCCTTCTGCCCCGATAGCGGCGTAGCAAGGATGGAGAGTGTGCGGTAGTAACCTGATAGCTAGCCAATGGGACAATCTAAAAATTTTTTTGACTGCGTTAATGAGCATTAAACTGTTAAGTACACATTATATTTCATAAGCAGAGGCTCTCACGGCTGGATATAAGGTGAGAATGATATCTGTACGTCGGCGAGCTTCTCATTTTGAGTGAGCAGACGGAAGCTACTTAGTCTCACAGAAGTAACAGCTATTAGACAAGTTAAGGTTGAGCCAGGAAGCCTGGGTTGTTTCTTGTCGCTGTTTGTATTAATCGCGATCAAAATAGATCTTTGCAGTGTCTCCATCAATAAAATAAAGACAAACACTACAGTTTTCCGCTAAGCTTAGTCTGTTTGTTAGCTGAAGTTTGCTCGCTACGTTTTATGACTTCATATTTCGCCAAATAAATAGCAAACGGTTGCTGGATCTTAAAATCACTCTGTGACAAATCGATAAATTCGCTGTTACAGTTTATCTCGCCAGCTAGTTATACTCGAAATCTGGCTTTGGAGAGAGAAGCTTCCGGCGGTGTAGTACCTTGTCAGATTGTGACAGTTTTCATGTGAAATTAGCTATGGCACCAGGCATTGATGGCACCCAGATGTTACCTCAATGGATAATTGTTAGTTTAACCAGTTAGCTGGTGACAGTGCAGTGGGGAGTAATTCACTCTCCTATTATGTTTGATTTATTAAACCATTTTTGGTTGATGTCACTTTGGTCCCCACAATAAAAAAACTGCTTCAGATGTTTGTAACTGAAACTGTTATCCAATTTCCTCTCAGCTTTTTTTATGCGTTTCCACTGACCATTTTAATAACCATGTAAATAAAACAGGACTCCCCCTTATCCTCCCCCTATACGTCAGGCATCGATTTTGTTCATGATTGTAGCAGAATGAATGAGACCAAAAGTAAAATGAATGAGAAATTAATTTGAACATGCCCTCAGTCTTGGGCAGCACTACAAAAACCAGATCAACATGGTGGTTTTTTATGTAATAATTGATCTTGGGGTCAAAAATGACCCAAACAACACCGATGCTCATAATGAGTTAACAGAACATAAAATGTTTTTTTTTTTTTTTGGAGTTAAATTCATGTTTTACTTGTAAAGTTAGAGGAAAAAGTCTAGCTGAAAAAAGTAGGTTAACCATGTTTTTGGAGACTTTAAACATTGAGTTGGGTCAGATTGACCCGGAACATAACAGGGGGGTTAAAGCGACCTGTCACTGAGCGCTTTGCTCACTCGACAGCTGAGGTAACATGCTGTGCATTTAGTTTCTGTAAAGTCTAGTTTTGTGTAAGTTGAAGTGAACAACTGCTGACCAGAAGTGACTGGAGTAACTTAGCACTTGCTCCCTGCTTGTTTAACATTTTGATTTGATGAATTGTTACCTCTTAATTTTTAGCTAGATGTCCCAGTACCTAGGTGACACAACTGGAAGTTACCTAAAGCTGATTTTATAACATAACGATTTCAAAGTTAATGCTGAGAGACAAAAGGGGCTAGATAGGTTCTCAATGATCATATTCACCTAATTGTGTTAGATGAAATGTAACTCATGTAATGGAGTAATTGGGTAATCTCTGCGTATGTGTCCGCACAGAATGGATCCAGCCTTGCTCAGAGAGAGGGAGCTCTTTAAGAAGAGGGCCCTCTCCCAACCGACGGTCGAAAAGCGACCCGCTCCCTCTGAATCTTCCTCCTCCTCTTCCTCAAAG
Organism: Gymnothorax reevesii; assembly: GCA_029721435.1. Classification (NCBI taxonomy): domain Eukaryota; kingdom Metazoa; phylum Chordata; class Actinopteri; order Anguilliformes; family Muraenidae; genus Gymnothorax; species Gymnothorax reevesii. The sequence goes on from CM056589.1 coordinate 25,657,912, forward strand.
AAAAAGAAGCCAAAATCAGACCGTGACGGGTCCAAGCATGGAGCAGGTAAGCTTTTGTGTGTTTCCTCGTTAAAGCCGAGCCTATTGGGGGAATTAGTATCTCTGGTACTCCTGTTCTTCCAGCCACTTGGCTACCTTGGCCTCAGTCCTAGTGTCACTGACCTGCATAAAAATGGCTTGACATTATGTGAAGCATGAATCTTTATTTGATCTACCTCTTTCAGTTGGTTTTCTGTCTGAGGGAGCTATATTACCAATTACTCATTTGACCCTTAATTAGACCCAAGTGTGGTTGTGTCTTTAGGTTAATGGGGGCTTATTTCACGTGGGGTTTCAGGGCACAGGTTGGCTCAGTGTTTATACGGATTGGTGAAGACGTTTGCTTTAATCTATTTCTTTCATAAATTGTGCTGTGATGTGGTGACAGGAAGGGTATTGTGTGAATAGATGTTGTAAGTGCTGTTATTGACTGAGATCTGCTGCAGCAATAGACAAGTTGAGCATTTAGTTATAGGTTCACATTTACTCTGTTACTATTGTCTGTTGTACTATTGTACTACACTGTTACTTACTTACTGTAAGTCCATTTACCACCTCACAGTTAATTGAACCACTATTTATGACAAGTTTGAACTAAATTCATCAATGCAGTAATAAATGATCACACTTTGTTTCCAGGTATCTTGATTTAATCAGACACTCATTATTTTCAAGCAAATTGAGCAAAACGGTGTGCTGTGGTGTTGAACAAATTCATTGTGCCACAACAGTTCAAACAGTTCAACAACACAGGGATGAATTTCCCTTCATATGTACATTTTTTTAATCTTATTTTTTTTTTTCAAAAAGGCAATATCCTGATGATAATGTTTATGAATGCTCGTACAAAATTGAGGAAAGGTGGTTTTAAGCGTTGTTATACTGGGAAATTTGGCTATTGCGTCTTCAAAGTATAATTTTGGTGATGTTTAATATCAAGGCAGTGCGAGATTGTCAATTAAGAAGCACAGAGATTTTTTTTTTTTTAAATATTCCTAGTGTTTCTCTGGCATTTTATTTATTGTAAAGCATACAAAGTGAGGCAGTGCAGAAGCTGTTGATATTTGTCTGCAGTCTCTCTCGCCCTCACTGAAATGGAATTTTTATGTGAAGAGTTGGTGGTATTTGTGATGAGGCAGTACTGAGCAATAATGGGTCATTATTATCCATCACTACTAAGTTTAAGGGAAATATATAGGAATGATTCTTGTCCTTCTGCTTGTCCGTCCGTCAAGCTTCCAAACCTTGAACATTTTCTGTGAAATGGATACATCTTGTCGTGTCCGTGTGCCTTTTCATACTCCCAACTGTCCTCCTGTCTGTCTGTTCATCCATCCACCGCATTTTTCTCCAAGTCAAAACGCCAAAACCGTGGCAGGGGATCTGAGCGTTTCGCGCTTGCTGTGTTTGGTCCTGTGTTCATCGGGTCATGCAGTCTGGCATTCACTGCAGGGCGAGATCTTGAGCTGCTACAGTGCAGGTCTGCAGTAGGTAATGTTGGCTTGGAGTGAGGATGAGGGGCATCACTGTTTCTGGAGAGTTCCATGAGGCGGCACTTCTCGCCTGCTTATCAGAAAAGGTCGTTTGTGAAGTGAATTGTGAATTGCTTGGGTGTGGGGGAAGTGCTCGGGTGATGCAGCAGGCACAGTATGTTCCGTGACAGATAACCGAAACCCAAGGCCACCTCTCTGTGACTTGCCCACCCCCTCTTTCTTCATGTTACCAGTTCAGACCATCTGGTGTTTTTCAACGTTTTGGGTTGAGTAAGATGTAAAGATGTCTTGATGGCAACGCGAGGCCATGAATTTGGGTGGCTTGAGCTATGATTCGAGCAGTGGACGGTTGAGTAGTTAAATTTTGGGACTCAGGCAATGGAAAGAGGTCGTCAAGGTCAGGGGGCAGAGCTTACACCACTTCAACATGGCGATTGCGCATCCTCTTCATGACTGCGCGGAAGGTTCCAGGCTCCTGGCGGACATCGCGGACCGTCTTGTCCTTGGCGCAGCAGCCGCAGTCGAGCAGCTCGTACAGGAAGGCCAGCGTGGCCAACGACAGCACCGTCAGGACGAAAAGCAGGAGGATAACGAAGCAGGCCACGTTCCAGCCGTCGTGGAACGGGTACACCTCCTCCACCCGCATGGACACTCCCGGCCATGGCTGGCTCGCGTTGTGGCTGGACATGGTGCCAGATTTCACCGGGGTCGACGTGCCGAGGAGGAGGGGCCTGTTTAATGATTGAAGAATTGGACGGTCTATGGCAAACAATTAAATGCACCACGTTTTGGTATGAATGGACTGTCATTTACGGTATTGTTTAACGCGAGGAATTAATTGAGTAGAACATACCTTTGAGATGTTGTGAGAACGATTCTTCTTCAGCTCTTAAGATCTGGGAATTTCCTTCTTACTCCGCACCTGAGCCACTTCGGAGTTTCTTGGCAGAAGTCACCTTCAAGAGGGAAAAATTAACGTGAGCTCAACATGGACTCCGTAAATGACGCCTTCATTTTTGGCCTGGCTCCTGAGTAACAGGAACTTCAGTCATATGCTGTACCTCTTCTACCTCATAATGGCTCAAAACTCTACCTCTCAAAATGGTGGTTCTGAGATCTCCTGGGTCTCATTTCTCTGATCAACGAGCAATGCCTGATTGATGGCCCCTTCGATTGCCATTGATGTCTTGTGGATGTGACTTTTTGAAGTATTCCTCTTCTCTTCGTTTAAAAATAAGTTTAAAAAAAGGGTGCGATTTTAAATCCTATTGGTGGCCGCCTCTGGTTTCTTTACTAGCAGTTGAGGAACCCTTTTAACCGGAGTTTTCTTCTCGAGGTGTGTAGTTGTGAGTGTGCAATAAGGACTAGATGCGCTGTGTGGATACTTGAGACCGATGGCCTGGAATTAAACCACACAGACAACGGAGATCACGTTTCTCCTTGTGTTGTCTTTTATCTGCCACATCCCTGTGCTACTTTGTCAAACCGTGTAACGTGAGAGAGAGAATGCAGCTGAGAGCACTCCCACTAGGCCTATCTGCTATTCTGCGCGTCCATTGGGAGGTATGTGGAACTGAGGGAGCTCCTATGAGAGCTGCTGAGTGGCTTTTGAAGCCAAATCATGGGGGCTGCCATGTTTGGTTGATATGAGGCTTTTTGGCACCAGATCATTCGCACGTGGTCTCCAAACAGAAACAGATGAGTAGTAGTAAAAATTCAGTCAGAATCCTTGTTTCTGTGGCTCAAACAGAAAATTTATACTGAGAATCATTGTCAGCGATGTTGGAGGTGGTTGCTTGGGCTGAACTGGTTTGTGTTCACCGGCGTTTTGCACAATGTTTAACACGTAGACCTGTGATAACCAGCCCTGTTCCTGGAAGTCTTTAGTCCTGAGCAGTTTAACACCAGCACTATCTGAGGCACACCACAAGCAACAACCAGAGATCTTTGTTGAGCTGCTAATTTGTAGTCAGTCGTGCAAAATTTAGGTATTGGAGCATTTTGCTTTTTTGCCCAAGCATGCAGGGAGGTCTGTAAGCATTTTAATGGTGACTCAACAACATTAAAAAAAGCTATTATTGCCATGATTACTATTTGTTCCATATAAATACTTTCATTAACATGCAGACTGTCAGCTTTGATTTGAGGGCATCTGCTTCCATATTAAGTGAACAGATTAGAGCCTTAAAAATGTGTCCCTGTCCCACTATTTATGGAGCGCACTATATCCTCCTGCGTACAGAGGGTTCTCCCTCAGTCAAAGGGAATATTTTATCGTGGAGTGGCAGTATGTCCGGGGTGTATTCCAGCCTGTCTCCCAGTGCATGCTGGGATAGGCCCCAGCCCCTGGCGCCCCTGCGGTTGGCAGTTGACAGAAGTGTTAATACGGCCGCGCGCTGGACCGCTGGAGTAAGTCAGGTATTTTCACGGCCGGGTCTTCAGCCGCCTCGTCTGCACGAGCGGCCGGAAATCGCGGCTTGTTATCGCCCCTCGATCCGCACTTCTGGCAGATCGTTCATCTTCTCCGGGAAGAGGAAAGCGGGGCGAAATGACAGCTCACAGGCAGAATGTTCCGGATGATCGGCTTGAAGCCTGCCGCCATGAAACCCAGATTGATCACGACTCCAAAACCGAAACGGCACAGTCCTGAATTAAAGGAGAAGATCGAGGATAATTGTTATGATAACTGAGGCGCTATTAACGATCATCGAGGCAGTTACAAATGGACGGGCTAATTGCTGTTGAGAAAGGAAAGAAGCCTGCCTCCACTCTCCAAGACTGTTCATCTCTAACAGTGAAATAAAAGACTGAATATGTAACTGTCACAGCAAACTTTGCTAAAGAAAGCACACATGCCCTGGAGCTGAATAATGTAGAAGGACGCTAATGCACCCCAGTTAGAGAATATGCTGCTAAATAATTCTCCTTATTAGCATGCATTAGTTTGCTGAAGCACTGCTTGTAGAATGGGAGCACTGTGTAGCCCTGTGTCAGCTGTGCCTACAGGAGGAGGTGGTGGGGTGGGGGTGTGTGTGTGTTTGGGGAGGGGGGGGGTGTTTAGCGATTCTCACTGCTGACCGAATCCTCAGTCCTCGCGCGTTTAAGTTTTAATGGGATTTTCTGTGCCCGTCTATGAACTGATGCTAATGAAATCACCATATTGCCCCCAAAGCCATCACCACCAAAGCCCACACCCCCCCTCCCCTCCCATAGCCCAAAGATGCAGAGGGACAGTATGTTCTTGCCCCTGAAAACAAGCTGTCGCCGAGGAAAGCCCCATCGACACCCTGTCACTGTGGAGACCAGGCGCTGCCCTGTCACTCAAACCTGTCTGTTCTGTCCCTCGCCAGGTCGAACCGAATCGCGCAAGTCCGTCCTTTTGCTGGGATGTCGCTACATTAGGGCTGGGCCTCGTGTGCGAGACTGATGCACCTCTGCGTTCTGTGCACCCTTATCCACCCCTCCCACTTACTGCTGTCAGTTTTTAAATGTTTCTCCCGTTTTCTGCCCTGCCTCTGAGTCGAGCGCATCAATTACTCAGCATTTGCCTGCAGTCTCCGAGTGTCACTCAGCTCACGGTGTGACATGCTCCTGTTCTTGGAACAGAAGTGCTAATTCCAGCACATGAGAAGTACTGGAGTATGACGTCATCGCTCTCATCACAATAAATAAATAAAAGGCCAGTATTGGTTACTGCTGACAGTCTAGAGGAATGTGTGTATTCACCACCAGTCTGTGTGCGTCGTACAAGCTCACCGGTCCACAGGGAATGGAGCAGCCGTGCGTGTGTGTGTGTGTATGCAATGAAGGCACGGGTATCTGTGTGTATGCAGTGAATGCACTGTTGTGTGTTCGTGTGTGTGTGCATGCGCGCGTTTGAGCCGAAGGAGGCAGACGTACCTGAGTGTTCTCTCGTTTCCGCGCTTGCAGCTCTCCTCTCCGCTTCGTTCTGTGGCCTAAATGACACGCGCTGGCTCGGCCTGCCCTCAGTCACTGCTGTTGTCTGATTGGCTGGCCAGGGACACAAAAAAACCCCACCCCTCCAGGTCTCTGATCTCTTCTCATTGCCAAACCAGTCCCTCACTCCCACCCACTCCTGAATTATTCACGATTCTGAGCAACAGCCCCTCGTCATTGGCTTGGTTGTGCAGTGGAGGGGAGGGAGTTGGCAGGAGCTCATGTTTATTTCAGAGGCGACGTCATGGTTCTGCTCTCAGCGCGCGGTGTGGAGCAGCCTGGACTGGAGCATCCTTTCAGCAGGGTTGCCTCATGCGCCGCGTACAGTTACGCACTCCAGAGGCTGTGGTTTCATCTCTCATGAGGCTGGGGTATTTGTTCCTTTGACCCCTTGTGGTTTCTGTTTGCTAATTGAATCCCTGTGAAAGTGGCTTGAAGCCCATTGCAGACTCTGCTCTGGTGTAGAAGCCCCTGCTGTGTTAGAATCATTTCTCTGTGTGGTGGAAGACGGCTCGGGACCTCTGGGGGGGGGTCTATCAAGTGTTAGTGTGCCCCCAGTCCAAGGATTTGGCCAGGCACTGGTCTACCTGTCTTTCAGAGGAGCTTTTTTCAAATGCCGATGGATGTGAGTTATTTTAAGTGGCACATCTAATTTTATTTATTTACTTGTCTCAGCCCATCTAAATTTTAATCCTTAGAGCACTTAAATTGATAATTAAACTTGAATATATATATTTTTTTATCTTGTGTTTTTGAAAACTCATCATGTGGCAACTTGTTTAAAAGAGCTCACCTGCAGTTTTCACGAGCTTTGATTTTGATATCTCACATCATTGAGTAACAATAGTCATACGTTGCGCTCTAAGAGTTAAAATGCTCTCTAGAATTTGGGTGGACAAGTGCCTGGCTAATCCCTCATGTTCACTTGATTGGTGTTAGCATCACAAGGCCTGGTGGCAGATTAGTTTGAACTGCCGCTGTGAAAGAAGGTTTGAGTCCCAGCCTGGGTTCGTCCCCAGGCTGCCGTTACTTCCTGCACACTTTCACTGTCTCACCTCCCCTCTCCCTCCCACAGATTCCCAGCTGTAGTCCTCACAATCCGCTCAGCGACGGCTAGCCTGTCTGGCTAACCTTGGTGCATTTACTAAACTGTACATTAGTGTGCATTGACCGCTCTTATTTGACATGCATTAAGTGCGTAACTGAGCTGAGTGTGTGCTTAATACACCCGCATCTGCCTGAGATGCCTTTGGTAACTAGCTAAATGGAGCTAGTTTTCATTCTAGCTGTTTTCCTTTTGTAATGGGTCTAATGAATTGGCAGGCTCTCGTTTACGTGTGAGGTCCATGAACTTTTGTCCATTACAAAGGTCTGGTGCAGAGGGAAACCTTTCTGACGGCAAGTTTCCCTTTACTGGAAGGGTAGAATCAGACTTTTTAGCTCCGCTGTGATGCTAGTCAGCAGTCAGGAGAGCTGTTCTAGTGCCGAGTCACCCGGCGTCAGTCTGGTGTCAACTTTTCACTTCAAATTTGAATATCTCAAAAACTGTCAAATAAATTTCTTTCACTAATTTGGTGTGAGCCTTCCTTATGATATTCTGAATAACACTGAAAATTAGAAAATTCTATATCTCGGTTTTTGAGAAATTCAGCATTTTGGACTTGGAAAATCAGTGTGTGTGCTAATTTTTTCAGTCTTTTATTAATGAGAATATCTCAACAAGAGGCCTGTCGGCCTAGAGAGCTCCGCAGAGGATGACTGAAATGATCATATTGTTCTGGATCATGTTATTCTACATCATGTTGTTCCTCATCATTGTTCCGGATCATCGTTCTGGATTAATTGTTCTGCATCATATTGTCCTGTGACAGTGTTACAGAGATTGTGACTGCTATATTTGTGATGTACTGGAGGGGGAAGGGTATTTGTTGGTTGTTAGAATTGCTTGGTGGTAAGATGATTGAAATAAATAATTGCAATTTGGTTTTATTATTATACTACATGAATTGAGACACCAAACTGGTTCAGAGTCTATTCTGATTACCAAATGTGTCATATGTGTTAACATTGCAGTAGTTTTCAAGAATTTCTGAAATAAAGTTATGACATGGACATTTCACTCATCCTCAGCGGAGCTCTCTAGGCCAACAGGCTCCTTGTTAAATAATTGAAAGCAGAAGATTAAATGGTGTCCTGCTAGTTCCTTTGAATCGTAGTTCATATAACGAGTCGCTTCGTAACATCGGTACATCTGAACGCCTGGTGTGCACTCTTTTTTGGTACAATTAGTTGGCCCAGTCATTGACAGCTCAGACCATAAATGAGCTAGCATTTGGCTTTTTTTTTTTAATTTATTTTTTTTGACCCACATTTGCCCCGTCGGAAGTCAAGCCCTTTAACAGGTATGCATTAGAGGAGGAAGGACGTTAGCTTGGCTCCATACTGAAATATTAGGCCGCACCATTAAAGTGAATTACATTACATTTGTACTTTATCGACAGTGAATATTCTAATCCGGAGCTTCATATAACAGAAATTCAATTGACTGGTACAAGTCAACAGAGAAGTTGCGTTCAAAGTGCCAAAATTAAACATGCAGATGAGGTTTGGACCCCAGGGAGTAACGTTTTGAATTTAAGCATCAATAATACAATCTGAGGAGATACAGCTAGCAATGATAAAACTATGAATAGCGTTGGTCAGCTTTCATTTGAACTAAACTCATTAGAACCATCAAAGCCGTGGGAGGAGGGGGTTCTGCACTCGATGGAGGTGAGTCATCAGACTTCACTTGAAGATAATCCGTCTTTGCTGTTCTGACCTCAGTGAGGTCATTTCTCCTATAGGGCGCCTGTATGGACAGCAGGTGCTAGCAGGAAATGGACTGTAATGGACTGTGGTTATTGTGGGAGATGATGGGAAATGCCCAGTAACTCTGTCAGTGAATGCAGTCTGAGAAACTCTTCAATGTCTGATTTGAATGTGAAAGAATCGTTTTGAAGTGCTCCATTTTTATGGACCCATACTGTTTGGCTTGAATTCTCAGATCTAGTTCATGGTGCGGTATTTAAGTCTTTAGACTATGAAATGAACAGTCCTAAAATGAGAGGTGCTAGTCCTGTATGGTGCGCACAGTATGGATGAAAATACCCTCTGTCCAACACATTAAAGCTTATGGTCCGTAACCTCATTCATTGTTTTCAATCCAAAGAACAGAGACTGTGGGCAACAGTGGCTTCTCTGTCCATATATACTGCAATGTAGACTCATACTGGCTGCTGCTAATGGCTGCTTTGTCCTGTTGTCCACAGACTCAAGTAACGGAGCATTCAACCTAAAGGCTCTGTCTGGGAGCTCAGGGTACAAGTTCGGGGTCCTGGCGAAGATCGTGAACTACATGAAGGTGGGTGGCTCCTCGCGTTCAGTGTGAAACTCCTCCGTTAGCTCTGCATCTCGTTGTCCTGGGGATATCGCTATAAACAAGAGAGCCATTCCATCTCAATTGTACCAGGGGGTGACACCACCCCGTCGCAGATTTAGTTGATTTTTGCTCCAGTAGTTGCTATAAGTACATATCCTGCGATTACAATTGCGGTCGGTTTGAACAAATCAGCATACACAATGGGACCCCAGGAACGAAGTTGAAGACCACTGGCTTAATGAATGAGAGAGCCCACTTCAACTGATGCTATGTTTTCGTTTCAAGGCAGTAAACAAGTGCTATTTATGTGACCTCTTACAGAGTCAGCAAGGTACCTGGGTACAGATTGTGCAGATCAAATCCATGCTAGATTACTAGGCTACAAACTTGCTGACCTTTCGCCTTGGTTTTGCAGTATCCCTGTAGATACTACTATATACTCTGTACATGTGTATATGGTGATATTGATTTCACAAAATATCTATTTTACGTTTTGGAGGATTACATCAAAACAAAGCAGAACACCTCGCTATTTTTTTGATAATCTACAGTTGAACTGATGGCGATGAGCATAAAACAAGTTCCATTTTGATATGAGGTGGCAGCATTGAGATAAGGGGGGAAAAGTTTGGTACCCCCAAAAAAGGTTTTCATCCAATAATTTCCAAACCATAGGAGCTATCACTTATTTGAGTGCATATTTAGAATCATGAGAAATTACGTAAGACTGCTGATTTTGGCGCCAATAGGTGCTATAGTTTTTGATTTCTTGCGAAAAAAGTGTTTGAAAAAAGTGGGAGGGCCCTTTGCGATGCGCGTAAAAGGCTATTTATAAAATGGCTGCCGTTTTGTAACCAGTTGGAGTTGGTAGCCAAAATATTGGGATTTTTGTCCATGTACATATAGCAACCGCTGGTGGAAAAATCAGGATTATCTGAGAGATGGTGGTTACGAATGCCCAGGCTACTGGTCCATTTGAGACGGAATGGCCCAAGAGTGTATTTCGCAAAGCAGGATTGGGGAGTTCTGCCGGAGTAAGGATAACTGCAAAGACTGAAGCACAGAGCTGCTCTTTACATCAATCTGCACTCTAGTTATTGCAGGGATCCCGGTTTTACTCTGTAAGGTTATCAGACTGTATGGTAAGCCTGCTTTGTTGAACAGGACTCAGAAAATTGATAACTTCATCATTACAGGCACGTCATTTGCTCTTACTTGATCAGTTAAATACCGTTGCGTAGCTGATTTCAGGGGCATGTGTAGATTAAGTGTGAAATTGCAGCGGTGGGCTGAGGCATTTGAGGAGTGAATTTATGTAGAGAAATTATTGGCCTGGGAACATTTCCCAAAAGCATGGTTGCTAATTACTTTAGCTAATTACATGGTTCAACTAGATACAGCCAAGTAAGTTAGCATCTGTACTTTTGGGAAACGCACCCCTGGTGATTTGTTTTGATGAAGCTTATTCCTGGACTGGATTGAGTATTTATGGTGAATTATCTTTTTCTTTTTTTTTTTAATGATAGATTTGCGCTGGATCTGCGCAGTAAGTGTTTATACATTGTACAGCTCTACACATTGGACTGCAGAGGCGTGCAGATTGTGTGTGAGCTTCATGCGGCTCTGACACGTGCGTTAATTACTCTCCTTGTTATTAGCGCATGATGTTCTGAGAGCAAACGTCTTGCTGACCCACCAGCGGCAGAGATCTTCCCGAACCATCTGTTTACCATCTCAGTATCTGACTCACCGTCATTAGCATAATGTGTCATTTTCACAGCGGCTTCCAACCTCTCGCGTATTGTGACATCTTCATACAGCACCCTGGGTTAATAAAGATGCATTTGTTTTGAAAATAATGTTCATCTAATCAACTAGAATTTAAAATGGCAGACCTGTACTCCCCAGAGCTAGATCTGTAGATGTAGGCTAATTTCACAAAGCTGCTCATTGCCAATGAAACCCATAGTACTGCTTATTTAGAAGATTGACTTTTCGATTCTGTATGTGTTTTTTAAGTGTTTGCGCGAGAGAGAGGCGGCGTGAGCGAGAGAGTGCATCTCGGCATGGGGATATTTCACTCTGAAAGGTTTGAGGGTTTGGTCCCTGGCAGACATCAAAGGTCTTGTATGCTGGTGTTTTTTTTTTTATTTTGGCGAGTTATTATGTTCTATGTCCTTAAGGCAGGTTTCTAAACGTTCTAGCAGAAGCTCTCCACAAATCAATGATTTCTTGGCCATTCTCTTCTCGTCATTCTCTTCCATCTGAAGATCAGGCAGTTTTGAGTAGCTGCTGAGCAGAGCAAGTGAGGTTACAATCGTGCTTCATAGGAAAGGGAGGTGGGAGGTCGAACAAGACCCTGGGAGGGAGGTGGGCACAGACAGAGCTGGTAGGAGTGAGCTTTGCAAAGCAGCTCTGTGATGTAAGAAACCGCGCTTTTCAAACTTTGAAGCGGAAAAGGATGTTAAACCGTTAAACTGGGGTCGTTTTCAAAGCCTTTAAGGGTTGCTATGGAGACTACTGTCCAGGTGGACTGAACTTAAAGGACCTGTAACCTGTTAAATATTTTTTTAAGTCTAGTCCAAGACTAAGAGCCATTTTTGAATGAGTATTCTCCATGTGGAGCCAGTTGTTTGTTCAGTAAATTCAGTGTGTTATATCCTGCGCATTATGGTCCCCTTATGTGTTACAGACGCGTCACCAACGCGGGGACACCCATCACCTGACCCTGGAGGAGATCCTCGACGAGACCAAGCTGTTAGACATCGGCCTCAAGCAGAAACAGTGGCTCATGAGCGAGGTACAGTGGCCTCTTGCGGTCAAACCAGGTCTCGTTGCACACTCATGGTTACTGTCTGACTAACCAGCGGGTTAAATCTTTCTCATGTCCTGAGTGCTGAGTGTGCAAACTATGGTACTGAAGTATTTTTCTACAGGGAATGGGGGCATTAGTCAGAGGAACAGACTCGACTTCGTTACACCTCTGTAAAGCTCTCAGGGGTTATTCTGTCCATTTTAGACTGCCGTACCAATAAAAACTACAATGTCTCTATAGACACTGCATTTTAGTTCTGCTTATGCTGACCAATTTAGAGACTTTGTTTGGATCAATATTCAGCACAAAGTGCAATTTGAATGATTTGTTTTCCATTGCCACCTGTATCAGTAAAGTCTAATGATCATTTTATATGCCGGGGGGATATAGCGATCAGTGTGTCCGTCCGTCCGTAATAAAATTGTTTCCGGTCCAGAACTCGAAAACTATACCACTTACAAACACCAAATTTGGTATGGAGCTTCTCTTTATGGTCTATTTGTGCCTTTTGGGGGTTTCGGTCCGTCCGTCCGTCTGTCCACACAACCTGTAGGTTACACAACCTACAGCCGGGGGGATCCGCCATCGCCAGATGGCTCTTGTTGTACATTGTTGACATTTTCATTTCAGTGAATTACTTAATGGCCACGATGTTTGTTCACTTTGACTGTAGGTGTTTTACTGTATACCCAACATGACCACTGGGGGTAGGTATGTGGTTTCTTACCATCTGCAAGCTAGGACTGAAGTGTGCTCAGATACTGAAATATCTCTGAGACCTCACCAGCTCTGCATTGCTCTTACCCTGTAGATTAATTGGGTGGAAGTTTTAATGCTCAAATTCTAATTGGCAGCCATGCTCAGATTTGAGCTTGTGCTTACAATAGAGCATGCCTGTGTAGTACACTAGATTAGAAGACTCACTAGGGAAAATGGCTGGTTTGATGGCACTATACAGCTACTGCACACACCTCGGGGATACAGTAGTTTCGGGATTGATGGGGTCATATCCTGGTCTTCCCCCTGCCTTCCCACCCAGGCCCTGGCTAGTAACCCGAAGATCGAGGTGCGGGAGGGGAAGTACGCTTTTAAACCCAAATACAACCTGAAGGACAAGAAGGCCTTACTGCGACTGCTGGACAAACACGACCAGCTGGGCCTGGGAGGGGTGCTGCTGGAGGATGTGGAGGAGGGACTGCCCAATGCACAGAAGGCCATTAAGGTGAGAGTGCTCCCCCTGCTGGAGGGAGGTGTAACATGCAATCATTGGTCATCCTGTCATAAAATGAGGGAAACTGTCCTGTCAGCCCATCCGTCCTTCTCTATTGGTCCATATTTTTTTTCTACCATTGATCGACTAATCAATCTAAAACTGCACTTGGGCTTTCAGAATTGGCATAGGTTAGGACTGAGGAAGCTGTCTTTTTTTCCGTTTCGCAAATTTAAGCTGTCTGTCTCTGAGCAAATATACCGTGTTTCTGAGCATCTTTCTGCACGTAGTTGTGGAGCGTGAATCCCTGGGAGTCTGCTCATTGTTGTTGCATGCGCATCATCGGGGTTTGGGCCAGGCATTTTGGCCACGCAGAAAGATGCTAGTTCATGCTGGGTGACAAAAATCACATGGATCATGTGGCGCGACGTGACGTGAACGGCTCGAAATGCACAAAATTAGCATTTTTGCTCCTTGTCAGAATATTCTTTAGCAAAAAATTTGCAGGAGTAGAGAATTGTTCTGAGTAGCATCATTGCTGCTGGCTGCAACGTTGGCTAGCTGAGCTACCTAGCCTCACATTCAAAGCGCAGTTAGCTGCATTGCTTGAGATGATGGGAAAGCTACCTAGCAAGCTAGTTGTATCAAATAACCTATGGATCACAATTTCGCAAAAAAGCACTGGTCTAGCTCATTATTGGATAAGACAGCATTATCAGTTTTGTGAATATTTTAATTCTCAAGCTGACAAAATTTTCAATAAGCAAAATGTTTGTGACGGTAGTGTGGCAACATTAGCTTTGCCATCTGATAGATGATTTTTGGAGATTGCAGGAAGTACTGCCCCTTGAGTGTAAACAAAGCTGAACTGATATTGCCGTTGGTGGGGGGTGTGAATTCACGTGTCAGTCCTCTGTCAGGTTGTTTTCCTATAGAAGTGAAAGGGATCTTCACGCAAACTGGACCTTCAAAGCGAAAAAATTAAAACGATCCAGCGGTCAAAGTCCCGCGAATGAAGCCAGGAGAAATTTCGCTTCACGTTCGGTGGAAACGCTGTTTTGTGCTTGTCGAAACCATTGCTGACTGCTTTATTGTTTTTCCCTCAAAATGAATGCGTTTCCCTTCCGAGCGATGGGCAGAAAAATCCAACGATTTCCATTGTGCGCAATGGAAACAAATCGAAATCCCTCTCTGGAGTTGTTCCAGCTCTCTCTATCAGGGGACTGTAGGCAGGATTTGAGGGGGCAGTGGTCTGAAAATGCGGCAGTGGTCTGACAGCCTGTTGGAGGTGCTGGTTCAGGTTTTTCATGGGGTCTTGCTGCATTTTTTGTACCCACAGGCTTTGGGAGACCAGATCATTTTTGTGACGAGACCAGACAAGAAGAAAATCCTTTTCTACAACGACAAGCACTGTCAGTTTGTGGTGGACGAAGGTGAGCGTTTACATGCTGGTATAGAAAGCTGTGAATGGACGTAAAGAGCTGTTTTCATACAATTCACTGTCTTTTTTACTTAAAAAAATTACATTTGTGTAATCCTTTCATTCAATGTTGCTTTATTGCCTGCAATATTCTTACCAGCCTTAATTAGACTTGATTAGCCTCCGTACCATCAGCAGCCTTAATTAGCCTTGCTTGGCCTCTGTACCACTGGTTGCCATAAATAGCCTCTATGCTGTTGTCATAATTGGCAGCAGCGGCGATGGCAGCCTTAATTAACCGGTACAGTTAATTAAGGAGACTAATTTCAAGAGATGCATTTGTAATTTCTGTTAATGGGAATGACTGACAGGTTGAAGGTTAGAGAGATATGATGAATGGCGCCTTTGAGTGGCTCACTGTTGGCGCTGTGTTTGGCTGTTCAAATCCCAGCCTCGCCGGTCTATGGACAGAGGTCGGCTTAAGCGAGGCAACAGTTAGCTCAGCCTCTCCAGGATTACGGGGTTAAGCCAGTTTTATGTTAGTCTTATCGCTCTTTAGCAGCCACTCCTGGTCGACCAGCTGCCTGTAGCTGGACAAGCAGATAACGCGCTGACTGCATTGTCCTCCAACGGCCACAGGCAGTGTCTCTTTCCTGGTGTGACTGCACAGTGAAAAGAAGCGAGGGCTAGTTGTCTCGTGTATTGGAGGAATCACACGGCATCAGATCTTCCTCCTGAGTCGAAGGGAGCAAGTTACTGCAGTGGAGTCAACAGTTTGGCTTTATTCAGGCAGGGTGGGGAAAAAGAAATGAATGAATGAAGGGAGGAGAGAGGGATGAGAGTGAGGGGATTAGTGCTGGGTTGAGGCAGGTAGTGACCAGTACTGCCTTCCCCCCCACCGTAGAGTTTCAGAAGCTGTGGCGCAGTATCCCTGTGGACTCTATGGATGAGGAGAAGATCGAGGACTATCTGAAGAGACAGGGCATCTCCTCCATGCAGGACACCGGACCAAGGAAACCGGTGTGTGCTGAGGGGGAGAGATTTGTGTGTATGGGTGTATGTGTGTGTGCATGCGCGCGCAGTGTTTCCCACAGACTGAGGGAGTGGGGTGAACGGGGGGGGGGGGGGGGATGTCCGAAGGATGACAGTCAGTCAGAGTAGTACACAAAATAATTTATTCAAAGATTATAATTGTTGGTCTGGCCCTTTCTGACCCTCATTTCCTGCATGAGCAGAACTGGTTGAAGCCTGGTAACATTTACCAATAATTAAGCTAATTAATTTACAACTTACAATTAATGAAATGAAGTATGCTTCTAGCTACAGCCGTTATTCATCTTCAATAGCCGATACCTATTCGGGCTATATGCGCGGGCACGATAACAGCTGATTGGTTTTAGTTGCAAAAACGGCTTCAAAATGCAGTTTTCACTTCATAACTAAGTTCGAAACCTGGCGTGTCGTCTTTGTCACGCAAACCGGTGTATTCGGAAAACAAACTCATTATTCATGGCAGTTTTGGAGGAGATGAGTGGAATTACGCAAATCGCCTACTCAGTAATAATATATAGATGGCAGATGATGCCTCTGGTTCAGGCTGGTGTGCGTCCTTCAGACGCACCCTTTTCAATCGGGGGAAATATTTTTCAATGTAATAATTCATCTGAATTAAAGCGGCAAACAATCAGCGCCATAAATATATATAAAAAAAACCCGCACAACTTAGAAGTATGTTTTCAATCAATTTTATTATCCCCCGCCAACACGAAGTGGGAGGGGGATATAGGTTTGACCTCCGTCCGTCTGTGCGTCCGTGCGTCCGTCCGTCCGTGTGTGCGTCCGTCCGTCCGTCCGAGATAAAGGGGACAGCTTTACTCAGAAACTACTACAGATACAGTAACCAAATTTGGTGTGTAGCTTCAGACCATAAAGGCCTTGATTGAGTTCGAAAATGAGAAGCGCACGATTGGCGGGGGATGTTGTAGACCATGTCGACTTGTTTAGCTATATAGCGTAGCCTATTCATCCCGACTGTATAACCGCATCTAACATAATTCAGTAGCGTGACCGCTTTTATGAGCAGCAATAGAAAAAGTTTGTGGGGTGTTAAGCCTAATTCCTTGAGTTCATAACACACTCTTTACATTTTTTTTTAACATTAAAATTGACAACCTGATTTTGGTCAGGTGTGATTGAACCGCCATGAGTCCCCTACCTGTGTGTGTGTGTGTGTGTGTGTGTGTGTGTGTGTGTGTGTGTGTGTGTGTGTGTGTGTGAGTGTGTGTATTCACAAGTCGTTCGGTGCCATATCACTTTCCCACTCTTCACCACAGACTCCCATTCAGAAGAGGAAGAAGCCGGGGTCTCAGAAGAAGCGGCGCTTCAAGACTCACAACGACCACTTGGCCGGGGTGCTGGAGGACTACTCTGAGGGAGTCCCTGGAAAGAAGTGACTGCAATTCCCACCTCCCTCCACTAGAGGGAGCCGTGCGTCACTGTAGAAGTGTACTGACTGGAGCGGCATGGACCGCGTTTGTTCTCAAACCTGTTTGGACGTCTACTTTGCCAAAAAAAGATACGATTAAAAGGGCACTGCCGTTTGTTATACTGTAAAGCTTGATTTAACGATGCTGAAATGTGAATCTTTGTAAATATTATTTTTTTCTGAAGTGCCAGCTCATTACAAGACAATGGCTGATCCGGTTGAGCACTAATTGTTACAGAAGGCTTCACCGTCATCAGCACTGTGTTATCTGTATTATCCACGCGCTAACTAATGCTGGACATTTTACCAGAACTCCTCGGAAGGACGATTAAACCTCCGGGGGAAACAATTTTTTTAATGTTTATTTTCAGAAAGATGTCACATGGCTTTATTCTCATGAGGAGAATGGAGGTAAACATGGAATAAAAACTGAATTAATAAATACTTTTCTTCAGTGGAGCCTGGTTAAAATTTTAAGTACTAAGCCGATTCCTTTTCCTTTTTTCTTTTTTTTTTTTTTGATGGAATGTTCTGGAAACACATAGGGCAGTTCAGTGACATTTTTTAATCCCCCGCCATAAAGTGGAACAGGTGATATTATGATGGAGCTCCTCTTGTTCGTCCTTGATTGGGTTTGAAAGTGGGATTTGATTGTGGCGGGGCATATTGAGGACAACATCATCTTGGTTGTCTTTGTTTCTCTCATTTTCTCTTGTGTTTTATTATGGTCTGCTAACCTACGAAATAGAAACCATGATATTAGCCTTTACAAGCACAACTGATTAACGCTTTGGGAATCTGGACCAGATTCAGTCCTAAAGGAGGTCTACCTTAGGCGCCCTTCAGGGATAATGCATGCTGAAGCTGACGAGAAGAAATGCTTTGAAAACTTGTTATTCCTCTGTGACTCACCCAAAAATAGTTTGCACCCCGCACACACACCAGGTTTTCCTAATGAACCCCCGCCCCCTGACGTGTCTGAGATCTCTGTGCATTATTCATCGCGGTTTCTGGCCTCGTTTCTGAAGATGGCGGTTTTGGCCGTCTGTATCGTGACTGAGCGCCTCAGCTGTCACTTGGCCTGAGGGTTGTTTTTTGGGGGGGGTGTTGAGTTAAGCAGGCATGTGATCAGGCATGGCGCAGGAAATGAGGTCAGCTCGTACGTCAGTGGGGGGGTAAATGCGAATTGCTGCATTATTAGCGCTGCCATTTATCCAGGCTCCTTGTGGCTCTTAAACAGCACACAGCGATTTCAGGAAGTTACTGAGCGTAAGCTGGGGAGTCGCGATAAGCGGAACTGTGGGGTGGATGGTTTGGAAAAGATGGTGATCAAGTTTTGTGAATTCCTTTTACTCCGCTCTGAATGTTTTGAACAGGTGAAGGTTCAGAGAGGATATTTATGTGCATCTTGCTTGGATGCCCCTAGCAATGGGATGGTATCATTCTCAAATTGTTTCAGAAGTGAATTTTGGGGGGGGAAAGTCTCATCATTTTGAATTACTATGAGGACTTTCTAGTAGGAAGGTGAATTTCGAGCACAATTTGACTGAACAAACTTGTTAAAATAATCTTGCCCTCCTATGAACAGCAGTTTTTCGTAGTCCAAATCCATAACTACAGGACTGTACAAAATGCAGAAAGGACATTACCGTTGTGTGGACAAAAATCTTGGCAGGACTCCAAGAGTTGTCTAGTTCTAGTTTTTTGCAGCACTTGGCGGGGGGGTATATACTATTACGGCAAAATAGAAATGCTTATGGAAGCAGTGGAGCTGTTTGGCTACTTGAAGAATGTGCTGGTTGATGAGGCATATTGCTACAGCATATTTAAGAGATGTGTCAGAAAAATCAAAATGAGGTTGGCTGTTTTGCCATATCCGCAATGGCAGTGCAACCATAATACAAAGCGCCCCTGGCAGGGGCGATGACATCACTATTTTGAGTGGGTTAAGTGTGGGTTCCTTTAATCAAAACTGTTAAGCGTATTATGGAACCTCATGCAGTCACCAGTGATGATCGTTTCATCAGACCTGAAAGCATTCTACAGCCCCTCTTTCAAAAAAGTTGGAACTCTATGTAAAATGCGCATGAACTCAATGCAATGATTTCCAAATCATTTGAACACTATATTTAATTGAAAACAGTAGAAGAGCAAGGTATCAGTTTTATTGGGTTTTTTTTTAGAAACATGCTCATTTTGAATTTGATGCCTGCTGCATATTTCAAACTAGATAACTCAGTCACCGCAGGGACCAAGTCGTGTTTCTCCCTGATCTCCAAATCTCGGGCAAAATGGCCGCCGGTAGCCATGTTGGACGTCCAAAATTGCAGAAAATCGGTCTTGAGCTTTGTCAAATAAATATCTTTGCCTGTGCAAAATTAAAAAATTCCTCTAATAATTGTTGCTTCCAGAGCCCGGAACAGAGAATCTCTGCGGGCGAGGCAGTGGCGGCCCCGGAACTAAACCATAGTATCTCCCGAATATCGTCATCGGGGAGATACAAAAAGTTGGGGCAGGGGCATGCTTACCATTTGTTGCATCACCTCTTCCTGTTACGACACTGTCAGCGTTTGTGAACTGATGAGACCAAACGCTGCAGTACTGAAAGGAAAATTTTTATGGCCGTCATCGTTGTATTTTTCAAATTTCATAATGCACCAAAAGTTTTCATCAGTTTGGACTAATGGCAGGCCAATTTAGCACCCACACTCATTTACTACAGAGCCATGTGTCTGTAATGTGTTCGAAGTGTGGATTGACATTGTCTTGCTGAAACAAGCAAGACCTTCCTGAAAAAGTCATTGTGTGTATGAAGCGGTATGTTGCTCTGAAAACTTAATATTGTTCAGCATTAAAGGGGCACTATGCAAGTTTGTTTACTTTCACTTCTGTTGACATTCTAACTCAAACAAAACAGAGGTAGCTCGCCCCTCCCTCCGATAGTTCCCTTCTTCCCATGCTTCCCATGCGTAACTGTCAACTCTTGTAGGTGATTGGCCGGAACGGTTTGTTATGTTATGGGGCACAGCCTGCGCCCCTTGCGTTTATTTGCAGTTTCTGACACCTGTATGGTCTCCAGAGCCCAGGTTTTTTTTACAGTGAATTTAGGGGCAGGCAGCTAGCATGGAGAGATGTCTGCAAATTGAGACAAAAATATAATCCTGCAGAAAGTAAACAAACTTGCATCGTGCGCCTTTAATGGTAAATTTACAGATATTCAAGTTACTATGCGCACTAATGCACTCCCAAACCATCGTGGATTCTGGCTTTAGAACTGTGCATTGATTCGCCACATGGTCCGTCTCCGCTTCAGCCGGGAGGACACAAAAAGAATTTCGCATTTTCATAGGTCAGACCGCAGAATAGTTTTCCAGTTTTTTTTCCAATATCGGTCTTTGGTCTTATCCCTTGCGTACAGAGATTTCTCCAAATTGTCGGAATCTTTTGATGATATAATGTACCTCAGATGATGAAATTAACAAAGTCTTTTCAATTTTTCATTAAGATACATTATTCTTGAACTGTTGAACTATTTCATCATGCAGTCTTTCAGAGTAGTGAAGCCCTCACCGTCTTTACTTCTGAGAGACTCCTCCTGTCTTGGATGCCCTGTTTATGCCCAGTCATCTTACTGATCTATTGCCCATTAACCTAATTCGCCATCAGATCTTCCATTAGGTGTACTTTTTCCACATCATGCATCCTTTCCAGGCTTTTGCTGGCCCTGTCCCAACTTCATTGAAATGTGTTGCTGGCAACAAATTCAATAGCAGATATTTTTCGAAAAACAATAAAATTTCTTAAACATTTGATTTGTCGTCTTTGTTCCATTTTTTTGGGAAACGGGGTTGTAATTGCGTGTTTGTTATGTCATGCTTGCGACAGTTCAGGCTGCGGCCACAGCGTTAGCAGGCTGATTTAGGATCGGCTGGGCAGGTGTAGCTCATCTCCCTGTTGGACAGGCCTTTCGGGGAAATCAGGATGTCGCGGTAGGTCTCCGTGGGTTTATTTCCTGCGGTGGGGCATGTAGCTGCTTCGACCTCCAGTTCCAGGAAAGATGGGGCAGAGAGGGGGGCTGGACAGCAATATCTTGGCTCACTAAGTAAGGGTAAAGGCTGCTGTAAGTTTTCAAGTTTCTTCAAAAGCACGACAAATGAAGTCACTGAAGTCCATCAAGCCACCAGTATGTTGCTACTTCCACCAAAATTCTTTTGTGTTTGGTAGATCACAGAGTGACAGTTTAGACACCCACAAACTTGCAGTGGTTCGCGATGAGGGATAGCTGTTAGCATATCCATATTATCAGTAGTTATGGTCTTGCGTATAGCAGACAATGAGAATGCAGCTTCATTGAAATGACCTTTTTGGTCTAAGCGAAGGCAACCAGTCAATCTCTGGCTTATTTAAACCAGATCAGTCCAATGAGGATCCCAGCCTGAGCGTACAGGTCATTGGCATGTTCTCCTAACAGCAGCAGATGCTTCGGTTCACAGTTTTGGACCTGAATCGACTCAAACATTTCTAGCAGCAATGTTATTTCTTCAGTTTGCTCTAATGGCCACTCGCGACCACCAAGGGAGTTTAACTTCCAAAAGGCAGGCCAAAAAATCCCTCCGTTAAGCTAAAACATAAATTCTCATTACTTAGAATCAATCCTCTGCGTTGCAAAGTCTTTCTTCCTATTAAGGCACTGTTTTAGACCTTGCACTTGGGACTCTTTCAGTCAGCTGTGATGTCAGAGCAAGTCACCCAAGGGGGCTGGCATTTCAGATAGACTCTCAGTGTAGGCATTGGCTAGCAATCCCTTCTGACAATTAAAATACTTACCATTGTCATGTATGCCAAGTGCAGAACCTTCCTTCTCTCATATGCACAGCAGTAATTGTACAGAATTCCTGACACCCAAGGCGCCTTACCTTTCCTCTCCACAATTCCAAGACCTTGATAGAAAAAGTCACAGCGGTCAATTGTCCTTTCCTTCAATATGTCATGACCCTGATGGCAATTGATAATGACTTGACTGATTCACCAGGAAAGCTATGATGAATGATGTATCCAGTGACTACAATAGCAAAGGATTATGGTCTACAGCTCCTTCCCTCCAAGGTCGGTCTGCTGTTTCTATGCAGGAGGCAACCCTTTCCTTAATGAAATAGACAATTTGGATGCTACTTGTAACGGCTTCCAGCCAAACTACCCGGTTCACCTCTTTTATCAAGGAAAGTTCCGGGCTCTTTAGATGATTTGTACTCACCTCATGTGTCAAAGGGGAGCTTACAGTACCAGTCAAAAGTTTGGACACGCTTTGCTAATGTCACAGGACTCTGTTTTTAGAGAAATTTTAACAACCTAACTTCTCTATGTAATCTCAAATGGAATCTTGTTGAAGGTAAACAATCAGAAGTGAAAAGAAAATAATTTACTTGTTTGAATAGAGTCCAAAATTTTGGAATTCTCAAAGAAGCCATATTTTGCCAAAAAAAAAAAAAACAGAGAAATAAACTCCTATTTTCAAACAGCAGAATTAAAGTCATGCGGTTTTGGAACTTATTGGGCGAAAAGGTTGATGAAAAGCAACCTCAAGGGCAGCACGTCTTTGAGAAGTTGGAAAGCTGTGAAACTGCAAATTCATTATGGTCATATGGCTGCCCTTGTGAAAAAAAGATGTGAGAAAATGCGTTGCATATATGACAACAAATGGTTGTTAGCTTGTATGTTTGCTTCCACATTATGAGGATGTTACAGGGTGAAACAAACAGGCCAAAAATATAAAGGGAAAATATATAATTATGGCAATATATTTAGTCAGATCTTCAATAAAACAAATATAACATTTATTTTGGTGATAAAAAAATAACTTGTTTACAAATTTATAACCGCCAAACAATTTTTTTTTTAATTTGGGAGATGGATGTATTCCAAACTCTCCAGAGACTGAATGAGGTCACCGGAAAGCATTTTATTTGATATTTTACTGTCAGTTTAGCCACCTGAGGCTGCTTTCAAAACCACTTAATATTCACTTGCATAAGAAAAATCACAAAATCGCTTGGGATTTAAAAATGACTCCTCTAAAAATAGACCACCAAAAAAAAAGGTATTTTAGGGTAGCGGGATGTTGAGAATACAAGGAAGCATCAAAGATGGAGCGAAAATAACAACACCTCTGAGTCTTCGAAAAAATATAATAGTCTCTTTGAGAAGAAGTCGCTGACAGGAAGCTGTCACTAACTGGGTGTCCATTATCTCATTTATGGCACATTGCAAATATCGCTCACGTTCCGTCTAGCATTGGCTTGTCATATTTTTCGCCCTTTCTCTGGTTCTGCCTTTCTGAGCTCCTTGTTTGGACTTTAGAGAACTTAAGCTTTATGAATATTGATCTAGGCACATTTAAGTCCCCTACATACTCAAGATTTTACATCACACAATACTGCAAACGCTACATTCCACCCGAAGATGTTCCTCTTGTAACAATTACATTTCAATAACAGATGCTACAGGACTATAGCTTAATACTGTCTATCTCTGAAATAATTTCAAGCAGTAGTTGTTCACAGTGGCCCTACACCTCTAGCGCTCCAATGCCATGCTAGTGGAAACATCTCTTATCCTTTCATTCATAGTGAGAATATCTTAGTTGGAATGAAACATCACATTATTTATGTTTTTTATTTACTTGGTAGAAATCATCACCCATACCATCTCACGTGGTTGACATTTTACATATCTTACATTTACTCAAATGGATGTTTGCTGATATCAAATGTCCGAAGAACAATGCCTCACCATGGGATTGGAGACCCAAGGTTGCAGCACCATACAACACAATATCCCAGAACAAAACAAGATCATTTGTGATGGCGTGATGCACACAAGTCTATGTCATCCTGGGTCTGTAGGATTTGGTGCTGGGCTTGTCAGTCAGTGATGGTCGCATATTTGATTTAAAACATGACTAATTAATGGAAAAAAAACTAAGAAAATATTCTGGTTTTAACAAACAGATTCTCACGCATCCACAAACACAGTCCAAAAAAATTGGAACAACTTTTCGATAGAAAAATATTTGTATTTTTCCTTAAAATATTTTTAAAATGTACAGCATTTTATTTATTTTTTTGGCAAATCATGCTTCCACATAAAAAGACAATCATAACAACAAGAATAATTATAATAATACCAATAAGAAGAGTTATAATATAGCAATATAAAAAGGGGAAGGGATCGCCATGGTGGGTACGGGTGTTATCGATGCTGGGGTCTTGAAGGTCCTGAGATGCAGCGTGATGTCATTTCCTGGAAAACACAACAGGCACGTTTCTATGGTGAGTGACATCATCATTAGGCATAATGTGACTGGAGGATGGCAGGTGAGATGTCACTTTATGATCCAGCGCCCACTGACATGCTACGCGCTATTAGACCCCCTAAAAAAACATTAGTTTATAGTCCCCGCCTGCATAAAAATTCATGGCCGCATCATTTTTGTGTGTTTGTGTGTGTGTTTTGTAATATCCAAAAAAGGGCAATCCGCATAATGCTCTTAGCGAGTCGCTTGAATGTACCCATAGATGGACACTTACATAGTTTACTTGAGAAATTTACATTTGAGTTGTTCTCAGTTAAGCACCCGAAAATACATGGGTCTAGAAACCAAAAAAAAAAACAAAAAACGTCTAGAACGCATAAGCAAACTCTGTATAAAAATATACTTACTAAAAAATAAAATAAATACTAAAATAAAATAAATAACTCCGCCCACCTGCGTTGCGTTTTTCAGATTAAAAGGATGATTAAAGTATTTATTTATTTATTTATTTATGGGGCCTGTTACATCAGTTCAAGTTCTGAAAATAGCAAACAATGTAACTGTGTGCAAAATAAGATGCTAACTCTGCATGTAATATAATTTCTGTAATAAAAAAAAAAAAACTCTGGCCATCAATTGGCCAACCAGGTAAGACGTATGGTTAAGACCAGTAACCTCAGAAATTTGAAAGCCGCAAAATGGATGGTTGTTTCTTGCTCTTGCGCTGGCTTCTTCACCATGCAGAACACATGAACATTTGAACAAAGACCCCTCATAGGTTACATGTTCTTTGTCACCTCTTTAACCCCTTAGATTCGGGTTTTCGCTCTTAAAGTCAGAAAAGGCATTTTTTCCAATTATTACAAGACAACATCACATACATATTCTGTATCAACTAGCTGCTACATTACACTGAAGCCACCATTCTTATACTGCGAGAAATATTCAAACCCCGTACATCGTGTTTTTATGGCAGCAGAATAACATCAAATAAAATTATCTAGATCTTATGCATAATTTCACACGTATTTTCCTCTATTTCAGCAGGACACATTTGGGATCTTTAGAAACCCGGGAAACCTGCCTGTTTTTTTTTACACATAGAAAACAAATGTCCCCCCTCCCCCCAAAAGAGTCATTTCCCAGAATCCCCAAAATAGCAAAAGGTACCAGTTTAGTAGCTGATAAGTACACCTACGCTGATACAGACATATCAAGCAGTTTTTGAGTTATGGTCTGGAAACACAACGTTGACAGGAACCAGGCCTAAAACAATATGTCCACCCACTGAGAAGGAGATATAAATAGGCCTAAAGTTTAATAAAGCAGCTGCATTTTATGAACCCATATATAGTTCCACAGTTTTACAGGGTTGATCTTTAAAAATTTTAACCGTCGGCTGTCTGACTTACCGTCAGTCCACCGTAAGGCCAGCATCGTCCTGCTTGGACTCAGGAGTTCCAGTCAACACCTTCAAGACCGCAGTACACCCCAATCTTCCCACCGCAACCTGAGCACAAGCGCAAACAGGGTCCCTCAGACAACAGCCAACACACGCGGCCACGTCGACAAGGCTATTTTACAGCTGACACAAAATGTTTCACACAACACTGCGGCCTTGGAGCAGCTGTTAGAACTCAGAGTCCAATGGCATTTGACATTACAGGAAACCCCAGGAAAGCGTTAGCTTGTACCAAACAACACCCATTTGCCGTCTAAATGGACTTGAAAATTGTCAAGCAAATGTAGAATGTGGTAAATGTACACTACTGGTCAAAAGTTTTAGGACACTCCAATTTTTGAATAGAAAATTATGCAGTTTAATGTCTCATTGTACTCTGGAATGAAAGCATAGACATCATAGAACAAATTAACAAGCGAAGTTAAAAAAAGAAATCATGGAATCAATTTATAAACCAAAATGTATTTTAAACTTTTGACTCAGAGTAGCCACCTTTGTTAAAACACCGCATTGCGGAACAGAAGTGACTATCACGGCGCGGGTTCGAGCCCCAGTCGTACCAACCAGCAAGGGTCGGCAGTTTTTTCAGAGTAGCGCAAAATTGGCCATTGCGCTACAGGGTTACAAATTGGGAAGGGACTGCTGGGAAGGGAAATATAATGGTTGATTTGCTTGTTGCTCAAGCGCCTCCTGTTGGCCAGACGGAGGCTCGTCAGGAAGATTCTAAGTCTGTTCATGTTCGGGTATCCTCCGCCCTCGTTCCGAACTTGCGAGGATTCAACCAATGAGTGTAAAAAAGCAGTAGTTGACGGGCGTGTGCTTCGGAGTAGAGTTGAGAACCGTCTCGCTCTCCTGAATTAGCAACAAGGGGTGGCATACGAACAAGACTTGTACATAGTTCCCCAAAAGGGTATTCCAGATTTGGGTGGGATTGGAGAGGCCAAATTTATTTATTTTTTTTAATTTTTAAAAAGTAGCCACCTTTGGCAGATATAACAGCTGAACACACTCGTGGCATTCTGTCTACAATGGAAATCAATTATTCTTCAGAAAGTCCTTCCCAACTCTGTTGCAGAAGTTCCCAAAAATGTGTGGCACTTGTAGGTTGCTTTGCTTTAACTCTTCTATCCGGTTCATCCCAAAACATCTTGATGGGGATTAAGTCTGGAGACTGTGCTGCTACTCCATGTTATCAAGCTCACCATCTTGTTCTTTTTCCTAAGGTAGTTCTGGCAGAGCTTGGACTTATGTTTTGGGTCATTATCTTGCTGTAGGATGAACCCCTGACCAAATAGGCACATACCAGAGGTACTGCATGGCACTGCAGAATGCTGTGGTAGCTATTTTGGTTCAGGGTGCCTTTCACTCTATAAGTCACTGACCCTGGATCCAGCAAAACAGCCCCAGACCATCACGCTTCCCCTTCCATGTTTGACAGTTGATGTCACCATCCTTTCACCTACTTGACTGTGTACAAAAAACCTGGATAATATTAGCTTTTGTTTAAATTTCTGACAGTGCACCACTTACCTTTGCACCATTTCAGGCTATTCAACAGGAGCTGCATAATTTTCAATATAACACTGTAAAAATTGGGGTTTCCAATTTTAATAAAACTTTTGACGGGTAGTGTAACATTTCACCCAATACACAATCAGTTTGCTGATTTCGAGTGATGTAAATGAATTCCGGTGTTTAAAATATTCCTTCGATTCTCGTTTACTTCCTTGGTCTTTCTGTTCTGATTACTACAAGACTACCATTTGTATTTTGTACCATAGTCTAACACAACTAATCCATGTATACAGATTACTAACTTACTAAAGAGCACTCTAGTTAAATCTGTAAAGTTGCAACGCTACTAATTTTGACTAATTCCCTCTCCGCAATTGCCCTGTTCTATACTCTGCCCCTCAACCGGTCTCTGTCCTCTCCTGAGCTTCAGCGAGAATCTCTCGCACGTGCTTAATTACTTTCCTGTACTCGTTATCTGTGCACTTAGAACTCCTGGACCTGAGCTGTTTAAATGTCTTAGGCAGTTTGTGTGATTCCCGTTCCTGTCTTGTCTTTCGCCAATTTTCATGGTAAGGGCTTCCCTCATGTAATTCTCCCGTTGCAATTAGTCTGATTCACTACACCTGATTCCTGCATAGCATGTGACCTTCCCCTGAGTGTATTTAAGCAGTCATTTCACTCTCTGCTCTTGTCAATGAAATCATGGGGTAAATTCAGTATAATTGAGAATTGGGGTGGATAAAACAAACGTTTTAAATAATTATTAGTCCTGACCTGTTCTCAGTCATTTTCATGATTAACAAAAGGTTCCCTTTGAGAGCACTCCGCTCTTAACAGGTGCTGCTTGTTCTCCCCGATTAGGTAAGACGACAATCATTCATCTGGACGCGCATTTGCTTAATTTAAATCAACGTTATTCAAAATTACTCTTGGTATTGAGTGGAAAAAAAGTGGCACTTGGCAGTGAAATAGGCTATAAAAAGCAGGCAGCTGTAGCTATTTGCGCAGGTATGCAAAAAATAACGATTTAAATTCAGCAAATATGCGTCAAGATGATTGTCATCCTACCTAATCGGGGAGAACAAGCAACACCTGTTAGGAGTGGAGTGCTCTCGGAGTGAACCTTCTGTTAATCATGAAAATGACCGAGAACAGGTCAGGACTAATAATTGTTTAAAACAGATGTTTTGTCCACCCCAATTCTGAATTTACCCCATGATTTCATCGCTGTTAGATCGCATATGGAGAGAAGCCGTGTCTTCAGTTGCCAATTATGATAATTGGAAAAAGCGTCAATAAAGGAAAATAATTGAGAACTAGCCAGAACTATCCTAATTGTCATAAAGGGACATGTCTGTGCCCCCCAGTTCCCTGTTCTAGCACTGAGCCTGACCTCTACATGAAGTACAGAATGTATGACTGAAATTTGAGGACAATCTGATAAGCCGTTTTTGAGAAATCGGTTACATTTGCAGTGGTAAATTTACTAAGCTCAAAATTGGGAAAAAAAAAGAAATTTTTGAAAAAAATCATCACATTTTATGAAACTTGGCACTGCCCCTCTCCATGTAGTGCAGAATGCATGACTGCAATTTGAAAACAATCTGATGAACAGTTTTTTAGAAGTCAGTCGGACAAACTGGTGCGGACCAATGGACAGATGAATGGAAGGACGGAATTCTTTGGTATATACTAAATACCGAATACTTCAGTTCATGCACACTAAGTCATGAAATATTGCGCAATAGCAGGATCTTAAACACTTTGGCATTTGTTTTTAAGTGTTTACAACTAATACCCACACATATACACTTACTGTCAGGCAAATGATAGACCTCCCCAGTGCCTCTCAAATCCATTGGTTGTTTTAGAGGGGAAAAGCACGTTTAGCTAATGGCTCGGATATACAACCTCACGGACAGGAG
The DNA here is from genome assembly GCA_029721435.1 of Gymnothorax reevesii. Taxonomy (NCBI): domain Eukaryota; kingdom Metazoa; phylum Chordata; class Actinopteri; order Anguilliformes; family Muraenidae; genus Gymnothorax; species Gymnothorax reevesii. The sequence continues at coordinate 25,686,966 of CM056589.1, forward strand.
AGGTCACACTAAGCCCTCGGGCCTCAGAGGCAGAGTGTGTCTGCCAGGTGATCACATACTGCGTTAGACCGAATCTGTCTCAAGAGAGTATGATCTCAAGCAGGCACTCTCTGACACTACTTATATCTTACCACACAATCAGTGACCAATACCATGGTATTTAGACTAAGATTACAAGCCACAAATCTACAATCATCACAAATTTGGCAGTGTTGTTACTTTAGGTAGGCCAAATACCACAGACTTTGGTTACACTTTGCTTGAAGGTACCGTAATAAGAGTGACATGACACTGTCATAACTGTAACATGTGTCACGTAACATTTATGACAGTGTCATGTCACTCTTGTGGCGAAGTTGTCATAATCATGACAACCCAAACAATGTCAACTTGTCATCTCCAAAACCGAATGACACATAATGACAACTTTTATGACATTGACATAATATTTATGACACATTAATGACTGTGTCATGTCACTCTTATAAAGATACCTTCAAGTAAAGTGTTACCCAGACTTATAAGGGATTTTCGAGAGTGGCACAGGGATTTAGATTTTGCATGTTTGAGACCAAATACAAGAAATCCCTTTGCACTTATGAAACCTTTATTATCTTTTGTGCATATTTTGCTGCAACAGATAATAACTGACAATGGAGAAATAAAGAAATATGTTTGTTTACCGACTTAAAACAAGCGGTATACATTCTACTGAGGAGACAGAACTACAAGACTACACATAAGGACTAAAATGCTTGTTTGTGCCGACTTTTTGCAGTACTGAAAAATGAATTCCACTGGATGATGAAGGAAAGCTTTTTGAAGACATTTTGCCAGAGCTGTAATGAGCAACAGGGAAAGGCAGAACCGAAGTCAGCCTCGGCTTGGGATCAGACAGACTGAAAGGTCAAAAACAGTCTACAAAAACACAATTTTGATAAATTATGTACTGCCTCCATTTGAAGTCGAAATCCCAGGGAGATGAATGGAGGTTCTCGGGGAGGGGAGGAGGGGGTGGAATTATTGAGTGTGGGAGCGCGAAAAAACGTGAGGCCTTTTCCTGACTTCTGATTTCATAACGACATGTCGCTGATAAGCAAACATTTTTCACATGCTAGATCATTTCTCCCTGATCATGCACGCCAAACTTCATCAAAAAGGCACAGCTAGCTATTTTCATTGAGCAACCTCTATTCACGCAATAGCAAAATGTAAAAAATAAATGTTATGCGGTTGTTATCTGTCCAAGGAGGGGCTTGTAAACTGCTTTGACCAATAAAAGGATAGACTCCGAGCATAAAGATATATGAATGTAATATCGAACTTCTTCCAGAAAATAAAAGAAGAAAAAAAGATGAATATTTAAGAATTTTGTCTGCCCAAACCCCAATCTTGTCCAAAAACTTCCTTCTTAACTCTATCCTACCCAGCTACACATCCTCCCTAGAGCCCGTGTGAGAATTTCAGATACAGAAGATAAGGAGTCCATCGCTTGTTTATCCTCAATTTTCCTCTAAGTTTCCTCCCCGATGATTTCCCCAGCGAGAATAGTCCACAGTCCACAGTCGAGCCGAAGATTCTCGGCTTCACACCAATCAGCACAAAGCACTCCTCCAAACCCCTCCCCCTCCCCTCGCATGTCTGCCCTCCCCAGGGAACGCAAGGATGTTACAACCTTGAGGCTATAGCTGCCAAAAATAGCACACAGGCCAACTCCTCGCATCCCCGGATCTATTAATCCCCTGCTTCTCAAATCACGATTCTCGAGGGCCAAGAACTGCTGGTTTTTCACTACCCCATTAACTGAGAGCATTGTGTGAAACCAGCCTGGTCAATCAGCAGAGCCAATAGTTTAATTTAATAATTTAATTACCCAGGAGAAAGCAAAACCAGGGCGAGATTGGATTTGAGGGCAAGATTGGAGGATGCCCGATCCGCGCCCTAGTTCTGCCAAAGGTGGAATTACTTTCCCTGATCAATACGCATGAAATATTCCTTGCCTGTGCTCCCAAAACATTTAAAAGCCTACACTTACCGCCAACTCCGCACATTTTTCTTTCACTGCAAAAACCAACATAAAATAATCTTATCAAGTACAAACTTTTGTTTTATATTCAGACTTAGAAACTTACTTCTAATGTCTGTCAAAAAATTTAATATTTGAAATCCTGTCACGATGACCTTGTTCTGGCATTATTGATTCGGAGCACTAACATTCTTGAGTGTCATTTATATGCTCTTATAAACAGTCTGTGTCTGGTCCGGACAAACACATTAAGGTAGAGATTGTTTTTGTGATTAAAATGAATATTTCTACCGCTTCAATCCACTGGTCTCGAGGTGCGTACTTAGATAGATACAGATATTTGATTTCAGTTCATCTTATTTGCCCATCTCTAGGTGCTTAATGCTCACCCACTTCATTTGGCATAGGAAAATGTCTAAATATTAAATGTCCTCAGAGGCAAAGACTCTGAGAGCATTTTTTCCCCAGCAAGTCTCCTCAAGGTAATGCTCTTAAGGTCTCCTTTCAAACATCTTTTCAGCTTAATGTATTTTCCAACACTGTGTCACCACATAATATTAATATCTTCAGACATTAGCCAGAAGATAAGAAAGGACACAGCCATTTTGTATCGAAGAGCACTCTAGTCCTCATCTTGAGAGGTGAAGGTTTTACTTTAGCCAGTCAAAATGGAGGACATTCCAGTATCATACTGTACTTATTAATGTACTTAATGTACTTAGGAAGTGAAAATCTGTTGTTCCATGAAATAAGTTCCAGTGGTTCTTCATTGACAGATAATGAGCCAGAGGTTTACAATAAGCTTCTAAACCGAAGGGAGGCAGCTCCTAAAGAACTGTATTCCCATCCATAATACTCATTTAGTAAAATGGTAAGACATCTCACCCGAGTCTGTAGACCAGAGGAGACATATGCATAGTGGATCTGCTGCACATACAATGGTCATGAAAACATACAAACGTACAAACACAGTCAAACCTGTGTTTTTTTTTATGCCTATGTCACCAATTTCAGGAAAATGACAAAAAAAAAAAGGAAAAAAACTCAGAACACTTGTGTTCAACAGGCTAATTTGGAGCTTTCTCATCTCCTTAATGTCAAATTCGATCTGTTTAAGATGTTGTTCCTTGCAATTGCCTGCAATATATAAATAATTAAAAACAAAATAGTCGGGGGTCCATTATTCTTCATCGCACGCATACAAGTTTCTAACAAAATGTGGCTTAAGACAGTAAGTAACTTCTTTAAACATGAGATGCACTCAATGAGGACAAATTAAGAGCTCATTAAAATCCTACGACAGCAATTGTGGATGGAACAAACACCAGCATATGCTGGGGGGCCCCCAAGGCCGAGTTTGAAAACCCCTGATCTACCCTTTTGCTCCAGGAAGTGAAGAAGCACAATAAATCAAGAGAGGAAAAGTCTCTGAAGTTTAAAAAAAAGCCTTTGTCAGAGAGAGGACGGCTTCGGCGAATGTGTCTATGGCAGATAAAGTTGCCCAGCAGCACTGCAGGCACAGAGAGACGCCTCGCTGATTCGAGTAGAGCAGTGCAAACCGTTTGATTTGCTGCCTTTGAACCTGAAGCTGGAAGAGATGCTCAACATCAACAAAAAAGACGCACCCCCAACGAGGGCAGGAGCGGGACAACAAAATGGCAGCAGTCCTCGAAACTGCCTTCAAAACAGGCCGTGCCGATGGCTCACGACAGGAGCCAGGAGTCCTTTCGGGTCTTAGTGTAGAAGACCAGAAGCGATCTTAAAATCGCCCAGTAAAAGATATTTCCTGTCTCCAGCTGCACTACCTGACTCAAGTCAGAGTTCCTCTGTACATTTAACAGCCTTCATCTTGTGTGGAGTGATGACTAAAGCACAGCAGGAAGCAGCCCTAAGTTTGATCTCTTTATAGCTGCCTTATAAATTACCGTCAGAGGGGCTTGATTCTCAGTGCAGTCAGAGTGGGTGACTGACAGCGCGCAGTGGGACATCACACAGAGAGAGGAGAAACACACGAGGGGCAGTCTGCACGGGGGAAACTCTTGGGGCTGCTGCTGTGTGTGTGTGTGTGTGTGTGTGTGCGTGTGCACGCACGTGTGTGTGTGTGTGTGTGTGTGTGTGTGTGCACGCCCGTGTGTGTGTGTGTGTGTGTGCACGCCCGTGTGTGCGTATGCGTGTGTGTTTGTGTGTGTGTGTGCGTGTTCACACTTGCACATTGGGGTAAGGGTGTTCCAGACTCACCCAAACCTCAGCAAAACTGCCTGGACTTCCATCCCTGTGGAACACCATCTGCAGGAGGGAGCCAACGGATCTACACACAGGCGCATACACACACACACACACACACACACACACACACACACACACACATACAAGCAAAGAGGCAGGATTAACCATCTTAAAAAGACTAAGGACAGTGAGAACAATAACTCGTCAACCAAGCTCAAAACACTGCTGATTGATCAGAATGAGCACATGATTCACCTGATTCACTTGTTTCATAAGACAGAGCACAGCAAAGATTCCATTGGTTTCATATACATTAATAGAAGCAAACAAGTGATGCCAGTGTATTGATATCCAGCTGCACAATTGAAAGCATGGAGAGAGTACAGAGATTATGAATGTAAACTAAACACAAAATAACACTCAATCCAGTGCTCAATCTTGCTCATTTGACCGAATGTGCTTTATATTTAAAGTTGTCACGGTTTTGCCATGATGTATCTGTGGGTTTTTATTTGCAACCTGGCTTACACTTCAGCTTGCCGCTGTTTTTCTCGCAGACCCCCTAAAACTGACGACAGCGCATGTAACGCTATCCAAAAGCTATATCCAATTCTGGATGTTTGGGTTTATCAGAATCGAGAAAAACTCTTCAATGGCTGTCAATGGCTGTCTAAGGAAGTGTATCCTCTGTCCTCATCTGTTGCCACGTCTGAGCTTTTTACTGGGCGGGTTTAGCTTCGTTAGCTAGCTAGCTGGCAAGCAACATTATCTATCCATTGGATGTCAGACGACATAGCAAGCAGCAACCTTTCAATATAAAATAGCTATCGCCCAAAGTGAAATCTTTGGAGTTTGGCAGCCTTTTTGTACATAAGCTTAGTTTTCATGTTGCTCTGTTGCTAGCCAGCTGGCTACTGAACACATCAAACTACGCTGGCTGGGTATGGCTATAACATACGCCATTACGTTTACTAGCTAAATACATTTCCTAAACAGATCCCGAGCTCACAAGTGGCACTAGCAGACTGATTGGTTGTCCCTTTTATTGATTTTAATTAATTTTAATCAAAACATCAATTTCATTCACAATAAATGTGCTGTGAATCTATGAAGTTGCATCATAATTAATTAATATGCAACAATTCATTGCATCACAGGGCCCCATAAAATCCAGCAAAATTGTAAGTTGTTTGGATGTCCCTACTACCAACAATCCACAGCACAGCAATCAACAATGAGCAAAATGTTTGCTCATGATTTTTACCATTCTCATTTATGAGAAATTTCAAAATGTCAATGGAGACAGTGAAGAACGTCACACAGGTGTTAGTGTGCAAATGTGGCTAAATTTGGAGTTCAAGTTTTCAGGCGCAATAAAGCAAAGCCAGTACCATCTGTTCATTGAGTAAAGATTCATATAAAATTAAAAAAAAACCTTCACATTGGGTTCAATTAGTTTCGCACATGAGGTCATAACACCACAAAACTCCTGAGCACGTCTGAGAAAGAGAGAACAGGAGAAAAACAGCCCATTGTCTTCCTTAGGCACTTTATAATTACAGGATACCTTAAGGTCCTATTTGAAAAGGCAAACAATCCTGGAGGAACTCTCCATTCCAATAATAAAACTCAAAGAACTTCCTCAAATTGAAACATCCTTCATTGTCCACTCTGCTTGAAATCTGTCAATGGAGAAAGGCTGATTTTGATTGGGCCCCTGGGTTCCTGTGGGTTGACTGAATGGATGAGGACGAGACAGACCCCTGGTGCCTGGGTTTGATTAGTGAGTGTTGTTATCAGGCTGAAGCAGACGGGCATGAGACTGCTGTAGATGATCGCAATGGATACCAGTCAGATGAAGTGGTGTTTCGATGAGCTATGAATGTGACGGAGGGAATCAGAACAATGTGCGCTCAACAAGGCTATTTTTTCGCCTTGAACAATATTACAGCGGAATTTATTTGTTTCTTGTGATCAAAATTGACTTTTTAACAGGGGTGAGGGACAGGGGGGGGGAGTGGGGGGGTGCACATGGTTACATAATGCATGAGGATATCAAAACTCAGTCCATACGTTGAGTGTGTTATACAAACAGTCCATAGTACAAACGCCCAGGGTACAAGTGTCCGTATGTGCGTGTATAGGACTGAAAGTGTTAATCCAAAGTAAAAAAAATTTAGAAATTTAAAGAGAAACAAAAGTAACAAAAAAAATAGAGTTGTGCTACAAATCAACTTGCTACCCAGGTGATGACCATAAATTTGGGATTTTGTACAAGAATACTCTCCATTTCTGCAAAATGGACTTCTTGGCTTTATTTACTATGGTAGTATGATGTACAGCGGAAAAATTTAGATTAACAATCATTTACCAATGATGTTGCAAATCTGTCACCAATGGCTTTTCAATAGAAATGGAAGTGAAAATAGAGGTTAATTTTAGCTAATTGGAAGCAATCTTTGTACTACAGTACTGGTTATCACAAGATATCTTTTATTAGTAGAAATTACAACTCTGATATTGAAGGACTTCATTGTCAATAGTCCTCCAGAGCGGAGGAATCTAATTGTGAGTCCTGATTTTTGTAATAAAAACCAGTGAATTATAACAGACACATCATAGCCAGATTTACTGTTCTCTCGTAATTCCACGCAAGAAGCCATTTTTGTTTGCTGTGTGTCTTTAGTCCTGTATCAGATTGTTAGCTAACACTGAACTAGCAAATGTTTGCCGTCTTACTAGCATGTTGGGGGGGGGGTGGGGAGAGAATCGGAAGGGGAGGGTTACCTGTGTGTGCAGGGAGGAGGGGAGAGTGAAGGCTGCAGGTAGAGCTGGTGACAGTTCGGCGGGGTAGAGTGGGTATGGCGTCCACACATCGGGGGCGCCGGGGTAAAGCGCCGGAACTGTGAGCTCATCTAGAGAGAGAGAGAGAGAGAGAATCCAGTTAATAGGTAGCTAAGGCAAGAGGGCTATTGCAAGAGAGAAACAGGAGAGATGAAGAGATCTCAATTGCTGAGTGCTTCGCAAATGAACCATTTCAAAGTTGCTTGCCTTAACTACAAATTTTCGACCGCAGAAATATAGCTGGGTTGCAGTGGTGCACCAATAAAACTTGTTGCTAAAATTATAGTTGAAATGAAAAACAAAAAAAAAATTGAGAAATACTGACAGGGAGCGAGAAATGGGTAGAGAGGAAGCTGAGAATTACGAGAGCACAAACTATCGCTTGCGTACTAGCGGGGGAAAGTAAGATAGGAGACCATAGATTATTGAGGGCATATGCAGCTCCAGTGAACGTACATGAATGGATCAATATCTAGACATCACAAGGTCAGGCCTCTTGATGAGATACGGACAGTAAATTTACTCGAGTACTGTACTTAAGTACACTTTTTGGGGATCTGTACTTTATTTGAGTATCATGTTGGAGGAAGACTTATGACTTTTACTTGAGTATATTTGAAATGTAAATATTGTACTTTTTACCCTGCTATATTTCTATCCATTACCCAAGTACTCGCTACTTTTTCCTTGAAAAAAAGAAAGCTGGGAAACCCTGTGGATTGGTGGTTGTTTCCTTTTCAAACGTGATTGGATTGTACAGGTGCCACTGACAGCCAGGTAGACACTGAGAAAGATACACAAACTCATAGGGACCTACCCGCGTCCCCCAACATCAACAAAAGTGTTCCAACAAATCGGAGGAGAGGGGTGGGTCTTCTGCGCCAGTTCCGTGCAAGTGGGTGGGACTTACACTCCATCTGCAGTGGGTAGGTTAAGTCCTTCTACCCACTGCACACTTTCGTACTCTTTTGTAATAATGGCCACCAGGTGTCAACCGCAAGTCGACGACGACTGAGGACCAATCAGCGCCGAGCTTACAAATGCGTCGCCAGCAGCAGACGGAATAGCGGAAGCAACATGTAAACGGTAAACAATCCGCGATGATCATGGCAGAAAATACTCCCAAAAAAAGGGTATACCATTGTGCTGAAGGGCTTTCATGCTTCTGCGTGGTATGTCAGTGCGATATAAGATTAGGAAATACGTTTGCGTCCGGTGTGAAAGCGACTCTAGGATGTTAAATAACGTAACATGGCCATGCTAGCTAAAATATTATAGTTATCGATGGCTCAAGCAAAACAGCTCGCTCGCGAGTATTTAACTGTGAGCGAGCTGTAGCCTTTAAGCTCGCTAGCTAGTTGGCCATGTAGCTAAATACAATGGCGCGCTAATTATGACACACAGCTTGGCATCACTTTGGCTTGGCCTATTATCACTTTGGCCTATTATTAGCTAGGTAGCCAACTAGCTTGCTAGCGAGTAAGGCTCAAACCGTAGCCTTATTTCGCCGGCGTAATCATGACCCAAATTGAGCCCTGTTTAAATCAGGAGAATATCTTCATGGCCTGAACTGAATTTTAAGATGATACTTAAGATCTAGACAATTATTGTAACAGATTTACAAACCTGTTCCCAGACTCAGTCTCCAACACCCGGTCCAAGTTGTCACTGTCAGCATGTAGATCGATCGCCGTGATGCCGATGCTTCTCAAATGAGCAACCTGGGTGCTAATTAATGTCAAGAACGGAGACAAGACTAACACGGCTGGGTCTGCAGCCTGGCCCGAGGGTGACAGAAGTGACAGGCCTGACTCACGAGCGGTTGAAATCGCCGAAGTCAGACCTTCGAAACACAAGGATTTGCCGCTGCCAGTCGGCATACAGACGAGAACATCTTTCCCCAGCAGCACAGACTTTATAGCTTCCATCTGGTAGGTTCTTAAACTGTCGATATGCCATATACCGCACAGTTTTTCCTCGACATTTTTCATCAAAACGTCCATGACGTCGCTTGTCGTGGAGGAAGCCATAATGTTTGATCACGTGGGTCGCCCGGAGCCAATGACAAAAGATGTCATAGATTCTGAATTTTAAGGCAAGATGAGTGCGCTGATTAGATGGTTGTGATCATGTGACCTAGTGGCCATTAGATGAAATGGTACGAAAGCGTCCAGTGGGTAGAAGGACTTAACCTACCCACTGCAGATGGAGTGTAGTGGGACTGAGCAATGAAAGGAACTGGCAGTGGCACTTTACCGAAGCTGTCGAGTGTAGCATGGTGGAAGCTAAACCGAAAAAGAGACGCTCGAACGAGTGCATGTCAAGGAAAAAGGAACACGATTGCAGCTATGCAAAGTCCCAAATAAACAAGGGAAAGCATACCAACATTGGAGAGAATTCCAGAAGTTGAATGGTTTTAATTCTGATGCCCAGGTTGCCTTGTTTCTACTTGAGGTGAGTAGAGCTGGTGCTAACTCGGTTGGATGTGGGTTGTAAATTGTCATCCCAAGCAAAATTGAGGGAAGCTTGTGTATTGTTTTTGTAAGGCTATCTTGCATAGATCAAGCTGGTCAGAATGAATCAAGCAATAGAGAGATCGATATTTCCTCTTTGGAGCGAGTTAGCAACCTTTCCTAACTCACAGTTGGCAAACTAGTGAATTTGCTAATTCTGTCTGATCAAACCAGAGTTTGTGTTCGTGTAAAATCATTTTTTTCTCTGGTTAGTACTCAGAGTTGAAATTCGTTGATGAATGTATAACCGCGTGATAAGTTTAGCTAAAAGTGGTGATCTATGTGATGCTGTTAATATTCATTTTGTAATGCCGAGCTAAGGTACTTGTCAGATACCTTGTTGTAGCTAGCACTAATGGTGTAAATTTATCGTCTGGCAATGGTCGTCATTGTTGCTACCGGGCGTTTATCACAACGAGCTGTACACAGCCATTTACCCAGCTGAGTGAACCAGTGTTAAGCTGCTTTGACACCGGACGCGAAAAAAAATTTTTTGCACGACAGATTACTTTCAAAGCCAATGCAAAGACACGAATACTCAGAAGTATGACTTTAAGAAAAGCACGTTCATGTTCCAAGCTTCTGAAGGGGAGGGGTGAGCGGCACTGGAGGGTATAACTACGAAGCAAGTTCAAAATAGACAGGCTTTATTTGAGTGAGCCAGTTCAACAAACCCCTGAACTTGCATTCAGAGATAATTGGTACCCCAATGGTGGTTATAACCTTTCTTTGTTATCCTTGGCTTTGTGCTTTTAACGCCGTGAGCGCTCTCAATTAAAGCGCACTCCAAGCGTCAATTTACCGTATTTCCGTTCATAAAATGACCGATCGCGTGCTGAATGTTTCTCCGAGTAAGCTATCCCTGATCCAGGATCAGGAAGACTGCAGGATGTCTCCCCCCGCGGCACCAGGGGGCACCACCAGCGCCTTACTGGAAGGCACATATGACGTTTTACACTGATTGGTTGGACACTTCAAAGACTGCACGATTATGCATGCGCTTACTCGGGTAGACAGTTGGAAAATTGTAATTGAGATTTATGTGAGTACATGTATTCTTGTTGGCTGATGTATGCACTTGTTTGTTGGATGTAATGTAAGTGGTTGCTGGGCGATTAATAAAATATTTTTAAAAATCTCCAAGGAGGAGTGGGTCGTGATTATGGCCAGTTATGAGGAATGTAAAAATATGAAAACAGCAAAGAGCAACGCTGTTGCTGCAAATAAGGCCAGAGAAGAATTCTGGCGGAAAATTGCTGACCGTGTAAATGCTTAAGCTGTCTGAGGAAGGACTAGTGGAAATCACTTTAGTTTCTCAGCCAAATGAAACAAACTGAAATCAAACTATAGATTGAATATTATCTGACTGATAAATACCAATAACAAACTCTGTTTTACAAATTTCATTTTTGGTTAGAAGTATTTTTTCCTTTGCTTTTCTTTTACACAGCATGATTTTAATAAAATTGTAACCCACCACTAACCCTAACCAGTTGCACCATTGAAAATTTACAGTATTCCTGTGGCATAAAATACTATTTAATGATTAATAGTTACAGTACCAGCACTGACAAGAGGACAAGGCAGAAAGCAAAGCATGTGAACATTTTTCAAAAAATAAATAAATAAATAAAACGCAACGCTATGCATACTGTTCTTGCAACTGAAGTGCCTCTCTTTGCTACATTGCCAATATATGGCTCCAGTAGATCGCATAAGTAACAAATTCCCTCAGCTGAGAATCTGTAGCGTTCATTGAGAATATCGTCAGAAAAAAGCGAACAGGTCAGGCAAGTCTCCGTCCGAAGAGAACCGCGAACGATTCGGGCACCAAAGTCCACAGGATTATTCAAGAAAGGTGATGCCAACTTCAAAGGAGGTGCTTAGTGATAAGACAGCGCATTCATAGCCAATTTAAGCCGAAACACGGCACATAACCTGCTCCCGACTAGGTTGCGCAAGTTACCATGGTAATCTTGCCACGTTAAAGAGAGGCACCTTCGTGACATTGAAAAGCCTAGGTTTAGGCTCGACATACCTCGCTAACCCACATATCTTGCTTTATTGTATGCCCCCCTGTTGCGTTTTAAGAACGTTACAACTGTCAACAATAGTGGCGTCATATCGCTGATACAGCCTACAACATTAAAGTATGTATAAAAGCTCATTCCAGTAGTTTTCTATAGGTAAAGGTAAACACTGTGGCAATAACATTACAATATTTAGAAAATTTACTTTTACTTTTGATACTAAAGTATTTTTAAAAACAAGTACTCAAGTACTTTTACTTAAGTAAAAATCTGACTGTAGAACTGTTACTAGTACTTGAGTAAAATTTAACAAGTGGTATCTGTACTTTACTTACGTAATGAAGCTGTGAACTCTGTCCACCTCTGCTCTTGATAAGCATCAAGATTGTATGCTGTGATCCACAGAGAGGAGATTTATGCTTATTCAGAAGATATTTTATTCAGAAATCACTCAGAACAACTGAGATGCAGTTTAGGGAAATACCCAAGGGGGGATTTTTCACAAAAAACAATTATGAATTTAGCTGGATAACCTAAATGCAGAGCCCACCAATATGTAAAATAAGTGCTGATGTTAAAAAAAAAAAAATTGCAGTTCCAGGATTTTTGCCAATGCTGCACAGTTATACGGCTTACTCTACTATCCAGCCTAATGAAATGCCCTTCAGCAGAACTCTCATCTAATTCAACCTCAGGCGATATTTAAACACAATCCAAAGCAACTGCATTCAGTCATATCAGCCACTAGCCAATGAGAAAACTTGTCTTTGCTATTTACATTCTACAATGAAAGTGATTTTTCAAGAGGAACGCTCACATTAAGTTAAATCCCCAAGCATGTCAGAGCTGGAGAGTTTTGAGACGAGTCAGAAAAGGGCAGATATCAGGAAATCAGGGTTAGTTTCCTAAAAACTGCTCCCTGCGGCTGCTTGGCTGCTTGGGTTTAGTCGGGAAGTCCGGGCAACTGTAGGCCCTCTAAGAGGGGTCAGGTTTGTTAATTTTTCGACGCCAGGCTTGCAGCATTTACTCAGCTTTTAGAATAATATTTATCCGAAATGTAAACACAACATTTCTCTCCACTCACATTGTCCCTCTGAGCTTGTAACTCCCCCCTCGCCCTCCTAACAAAAAGATCACGTTTTATACGTGATTTACGTCCGTCCATTTCCCTGCAGGTCCTGTTGGTATGGATACTCGAATTCTTCAGGGTCATTTGAGGGTCATTTACATCGAGACTTCAATTTAGCTTCCATTAACCAGACATTCCAGAAAAAAAGAACATTAACAGACTGAATCATGTTGAGGACAAATCAAATGAAACACAATCAGGTCCTGACATCTGGTTACAAGTGAAAAAAGCCACTATTAATTCCTGGAAACATGCTGCCGTTTGGATAACGGCCCTTTCTCTGTATTGTTTCCGCACAGCTAGAAAAGACCACAGCACCACATGCCCAAGGTCCACCAGAGAATGGCACTTCACATAAAAAAAAAGAAGTCCTACTGTAACACACCATGACACATACCTCACAACATATGAAGTCAGAAGTCCAGACAGGCACACAAAGATAAGGATATTGCTATACCCTTATATGCACCAAACAAGCAAGTACAGGGGCCAAGTGCAAATAACTGGAAGCGCTGCTATCAACACCAGCTTTGTGAGGCTCGCAACAGCCTTTTTGTGTTGAGACTGGTTCAGATGTGGATTTCTTCAACTCTGTGATGATTTCGAGAGCTATAATTTGATCAGCAACTATCCATCCAAGCGTTCGTCAGTCCCTGTCAAAGAGTTTTTAATGCAGTTGCCCTGGCCAACTTGATTATTCAGTCAGATTATTCCTGCAGCAAGGAGTTGGTCAATTAGGAACTTTGTTAGTGTCATCATCTTGCCTTAGAGCAGAGGTGGGCAGCGAGGGCCGTATCTGTCCCTGGTTTTCACATCAACGTCTGGTCTTTAATTAGTTGATTGTCTCAATTAGCCAAACCATTTATGAAATCTGACGTTTCATGCGCATTTCTTTAAATTATCATGAAACTACAAAGACTAGTCTTGTCTCCCTTCATAAAACATTTTCCTTTGATCGAATCATTGCAAAAATCTATATTTGTGCATGCAATCAATTAACTCAATTAGTCAGGGTAATTGATAGGAATAAAAACCTGCATACACACCGGCCCTCCAGGACCGTGATTGCTCACCCCTGCCATAGAGTCTGATCTAGCAAAGTTCTGCTGGTTAGACCTCTTTTAATCCAGCTGAAAATTACCACTAAAACTACACAGCCCGGTTGGCCGCGACCGCATGGGTGTAGCCCCCGAAAGCCCGCTTTCTTCAGCCTGTACAGCATCCACAAGGAAATCTCTATGTTTCAGCACAAATTTGCGCATTATTTGGCCAAAACTGTCACCATAACAACCAAAATCGTCTATAACAAATATGAAAGTAATTAGTAAAAAATTACAGCCTATACTGCGTCCACAAGGAAATCTCTATGTTTCAGCGCAAATTTGCGCTGTCATTGGAAATGTATCAAGACATCGCTCCCATAACTATGATGTGAAAGGTTTAGTAATACTATCAATACTAAACACATTTCAAACATGAGTGACAAATTATTTCTGAATAAAAGCAAGCGCACACAAGCCAGAAAATGACTTCATGATGGTAGAAAAACACAGCAAAGAAATACAGCAACACTTTACTGTATTTTTTTTTTTTTTTTTAAATCTTCATTCATAAACCAGGGAAGTTCCACTAAGAACACATTTTTTTTTTTTTTTCCCCCAAGGACGCCTTGAGAGAAATGCCAGATTGAACAGTTGTAGGAGAGGAGGGATAGTGAGACGCAGGGGTCCTTAGAGAAGATTCAGGTTAGAACTTCAAGTTTTGAAGAGAACTGAACTGATAAATTCGTAAATTTAAATGTTTCAGTCATGGTGCATCTCAGGATTAAAAAAAATCTCCACAGCTGCAAATCCGGTTTGGCCAAAGATCAGCCAATAGCCTGCTGAGTAAATAAGATGAGAAAAGGTCACAGGTACTCAAATGTCACAGGATGGGTATGATATTCATAAAAATGGCTTCATCAGGGATATCCAACGCAGTGCACAAGGGAGAATTTTTTTCTTTCTTTTTGGATTCGGAGGAACAGAGAGGATGCAACAACAATTTTGTAAAAACATCCACTGCTGTCTCTGTCTTTCTCACAGGAACTGTGCAGCATTATCTTAAAATCAGGGTTGCGTAATCTGCGCAGGACTGCAAATGTTCAGTGTGAACGACAATTCCATGAGATATATTTACAGATAGCTACCCTGCTAATGCAAACAAAGTTACTAAACAATTTTTCAATACATTCTGAAAAAAAGTACAACTACCTCATAAGCCCATTGCAGATTGGTACCCCCTGAGAACAACGTTGTACATAAAATTATGTCCCCAGCTATGGGTTTAATCATTCTTTTGTAATTTTTTTTTTTTGATTGTAAAAGGCATGCATTCATTCCCAAAGTACATTCATTTGCATCTTGCCTGGTATGTTCGGAAAATGTGTGTGTAAGAAAAAAACATCCACTGAACTTTTATCAGACAAGAGGGTTGAAACTTCCTTAACAAAACCTTTCGCTCGAGGCTTTTGTAAAATAGAGCTGCTGGGAAATTTTCGCATGAGGTTACTCTGTTGCTCATGCAGTTCCATAATGACTGTTAAATTGTAATAGAACTCCCAGGCTGGTTCACTGTCTGATCTCTTGCTCAATAAAAACTATCTATGAGCTTCATTTTAGCTAAGAGGCCTGGGAACACACAGAGTCCTGTT
The DNA here is from genome assembly GCA_029721435.1 of Gymnothorax reevesii. Lineage (NCBI taxonomy): Eukaryota > Metazoa > Chordata > Actinopteri > Anguilliformes > Muraenidae > Gymnothorax > Gymnothorax reevesii. Next base: position 25,702,426 of record CM056589.1, read on the forward strand.
TACCCGGGCCAGGGGCCGGTCTTGGATTTGTTTTTACTGGAAAACTTTGAGGGGAACCCCCAGGTTTGGGGAAAGGGCGGGGGTTCCTGCAGAGGTAAGGGGTGAGAGGTCACTCACAAGGGTCTCGGCTGATCAGCTGAGCTCCAGGGCCGGACTGGGACAGAGTGGGGTTGGGAGTGCCCACCAGCTTGCTCTTGGCCATCTTGGTGTTGGCCTTGGCAAACTCCAGCCGCAACGTCTGGGGGATTTCTGGGTCAAAGCGGACGCCCTGAAAAGAAAGAAATTGTGTTTTTATCGAGATTGCCATTAGAGGAAGAGCAGGAGCAGGCCTGTAATTGGAGTTTGTGCGCTGCTACATCTTCAAGTATTAGGATATTTTGATTCAATAACTTATTTTTCCCTCACGTCAATAACATTTAGTCGCAAGTGCTGAATTACTCTCTGCTTGTCAAGTGAAATTTTTTAAGCCAACGGTCAAATCATGAGACGAGTTCAACCGTCTAACATAATTGGCAATCTGTTTGTCATTTTTAACAAAAGGGAACAAATAAATGTAAAATTTATCCCACACACTCGCATTTTTCCACTTATAATGCAGGTTGTCGACAAAATGGAATATGCATGGCTATTTCTGACTTGTTCATCAAAACAGCAGTGGCCATTCACTGTCAAGTAAGATTGTGTTTTGATCCGCGCAAATGAAAATTAATGTTCCGAGACAAAATAATGGCTCTGTGGAGATTCTTTTTTTGGGTAATTTTCCTTTATTTGATAGTTATACAGTGTAGAGAGACTGGAGGGTTGTGGATGAGAATGGGGGTAGGCATGCAGCAAACGACCTGAGCCGGATTCGAATCCAGGTCTCTGCGGGAAGGACGCAGCCTTTATGGTACGCGCGCTTAGACCGATGAGCCACCGGGGCGCCCCGGCTCTGTGAAAATTAACCAAACTTGGTAATACAGCCCTACATCATCATTGTCTGTTTCACATCAGCTGAGGCCGCCAGACCGAAGTCAGCTTCTCCAGGGTGATTACTTCTGTCATGTTATTGCCACAGTTACTTTCGGACAGCAATGCTGAAGAGGGCCCTTTTCCAAATGTATGCAAAGGTGCAACACACTCTTTGACTTCTCAGTACAAATGCAATTTATCAGCTAAATAATTAAATTTGCCACTTTATCAATTTTTTTTTTGGAGAATTCAGTGTAAAAATGTGTGAAAATGTGCTCTGAATATTTAATACATGGCTATGTGTCCATTTCATAAAAGGACTTGTAACTGCATGTGCCATTTAAACATGACAAAAAAAAAGTAGTAATAGCTGACAGATCTCTGTAAACATTACAAGTGATGGCAGGTATTACTGTAATCTTACCACTTAGAGCGTTGAATGCAGTTTTTGTTGCTCAGTGATGTAAGATATCAAACTCCCTCAGGGGAGCTCTTTTAAATAAGCTGCCACATGATAGGTTTTCAACAGTACAAGATAATATATAATTTTTTAAAAATTTATTTCAGCGCTCTAAGGGTTCATATTATCTCATACCTGTCTCCATTTATTATTATCCTGTGCCGCGCGATTAGCGCGAAGTGAGGGATATAGCATTGGGCTCTGTCCGTCCGTACGTCCATCCGTACGTCTGTACGGACGCATAAAATTGAGGCAGTGGGGGATATTGCCATGTTAGTGGCAAACACTTGTATTCTCTATGTTTGCTTCTTTCATTTTATTCTTCAGAGAAATTTCTTCTGTAAACGAGCAAATTCTGCTTGTTCCCCTCAGTGCCAAACGCGTGCCAGAGGGAAGACTCGCACAATTTTTTGGATGATGAAAATCTGAAAACTCTATCAAAGAGCGTAATGACACAGTCAGAGATAGTCAGAGATAATATGGAATTTAAGGAATACAGTGATCATTTTTATGAACTTATAATAAGAATTAGGCTGTAGCCTGTCACACCATAGGAGGTTCGAACCTACTAATTCCTACCCATTTGATAGCACAGGCTGGTTTGTTGATCAAACTGACGCAGACAGAAAGACAGGAAGCGTACTGCATGGCAGTTTCCAGGTATCGCACACCTCATGATAAGGCAGCACAAACAAAAAAGTATGTGCTCTCAAACAATGTGCTCTTTGGTTAGGATAAAAGCAGACTGGTCCACAGAGGTGCAGTGTCGGGACCATCAGAAATCTGTGCTGACTCACTCTGGGCAAGCTCATTATGAGTTCAGTTTTCAACCACAAACTCTTTTCTCGTTACACGAACTCGTTTCATTGTTACTTAGACTTCCTTTTTGTCCTGGGTGATCACTGCCAACAATTATTTTTTTCATTGAAGCCTTCAGGCGAATGACTACACATCTTACACAGCAAAATGAACCATCTAGAATCCTGTTGAGAGAAGTATGCATTGAGTATGTTTTACATAGAAAGAGGTTGCAAAGGCTCCACAAAATTTGCTGAAATTTTTGAAAGCCTCAATAAAGCTTAAAGTGAGCTGTGTCATTGTTGATCAGTTCTATTTTGAAGATGGATTTGTAGCAAAAGCAGTCATTTTTTTTTCACAAAATAGGTTGCTGTGTGTTATTTCATTATGAAAATTCTACAGCATTGTGATGATACATATATCTTTTTTTCTGGATGTGTCAATCTTATAGATTGGCATTTCATTTTCGACACATAAATAGTTTTTGCTCAAACTCGCCCTATTTTTGAATAGAATTATCTGAATTTACCATTTCAACACATATACCTGTAGGTAACGTAGAAACGACTGAAATTTGAGTTTAATGAATATAAAACATGCAAATAGTAGAATTATTTATTTGCAGCTGTATCTGGGGTGAGGTACCAGGGTAATGTGATGTTACCAGTCTGCCAAGATCATGGCGTCATTTGTCCCAAAGGTTCACAAAAAATAAATAAAAATTTTTAAATTCTTCTCGCCATGTAGGGGAAATGTTATAATGTTATAACAGACAACGAAATCCTGAAATGCAGAGGTTTCATTTTACGAGCTGGATAACCCTCTAGAAAGGAAAACACAGACTGTGACGCACAGACAGACAGGAAGAGCTAGCCTTCCCAGCTCAGTTCAAAAGGCCAGGCACTGACCTCCCAGTAAGAGAACCAAACATGTCTGCCTCAATTACACATTGTACAGCAGTGGTCACTCCCAGCTGCACTTCCCTGACATGGGAAACCAGTACAAAGGGCCCTAAGGACATTACGTTCACAAATACAGAGAATTTTCAATTCACGGTTCAAAAAAAGTGTTTAATTTTCAACAAATGCCTGTGCCACAGGAGGTCCCTGTGTCTCACAATGCAAACAGCGCAATGGTTGTTTTTTTCTGGGCTGGTTCCCACAGAGACTTCTGTTTGTCACACGCTATTAATGGACACATAAGCTCACTGACCACTTTATTAGGTACAGTAAACAAGTACAGAGAAGATCCATGTACTCCATTCAAAACAGAAAGATTTCTTTCAAGGCATGGATATAACAAGGGCTGGAAATATTCTTAATCGATTTTGGTTCACGCTTATAGTTTTTAAGTATTTAAATAATAATTTTTGGTTAAAAACCAAAGTTTTGGCAAATTCCGGTGGTAGATACATGATATTTTCTCATACAGATCTCAGACTTGACAGAGACTGCTGCTGCAGTCTGGCGCGACAGACAAGGCTGGCACATGCACCACCTGGCGTATTAGAAATAGAGGAGCGGTGGGTGTACTCACGTTCAAGGCATTCTTCGCAACCTCTGCTTCAGACCGGCTGTCAAAACTGACAAATCCAACTGGCTAGAGAGAGAAAGAGAGAGAGAGAGAGAGAGAGAGAGAAAGAGAAAGAGAGAGAGTGAAGGGCAAAGCAGTGACAAAGACACCGAACATTAGGCCAAATAAACATTTCCCAATAAACACTGACCCTACAGTCAGACAGCACAGACCAGTCCTCAACCCAGACTGACTGGAGACAGTGTATTCTGAAGGATTCCAGGACACCGATGGAGACAGTACCCTCTGAGGTACTGACACTATCACCAGGGCAACGATGCGGCTGAGCAGTTCCAGAGCTCCGCTGTTTGGTGGACAGGAAAGATTCTCTATGCCGAGTGAGTACACTGTATACAGCACTACATCTTAGTAGATGAGAGAGTATTTTTCTGAGGATTCAAGTCATATTGAGGAGATAGGAAGCCTTCAAAAACATACTTATCCCCACAAGGCCAGAATGAATACGCACAGGGAATGAATACACACGTAAAGACAGAGGAAGATGGAATTATACCGCAAATAAAGAACCTCAGAAAATTGAAGCACCTATTACTAAAACCCCATAAGTCACACTTGACTTGACTTGACTTGTGGGGTTTTAGTAATCAGTGCTTCAATTATGATCATCATGTTGCCGAAAATAACAGTCAAAAGAGCAGAGCGGAACCCAAAGATATGTGTTGGTCTCCTGACCAGCACCTATTCAGCATTTTCAGTGCATTAAATGTCAAATTAAATCTCTGGATGTCATCCAGGAGATCACCTATTATTCATATAAGTGAAAATTTATTCAACATGAAAACTATTTGAAAAATTCTTTTATCTAAGTTACACTCAATTCAATTATATTGGTACACCCAGCATTTCCATTTATTCTTCATTTTACCGCGTTATTACTCACAAAACCTCAAAGAAGTTCAGCCTCATCACATAGAAGATGAATGTTTTCCTGTTTTCATGCGGAAATACGTCTCAGCCGGACTGCATTCTGGGCCACTCCTCCCATTCAGTGAATGACATTGGCCTCTGTGTGAACCCCTATCTTCTCTGGCAGAGAGCTCCTCAGCCAAATTCTTAAAAGGCCTGCCTCGTAAAATCAGTAAAAACCAAACTTCCCTCCCATAAACCAGAGCAGCTGTGTCATAGCACAGCAAAGTCAGACCGTTTTGGGGCAGATGGCATGACTACCAGTAAATACGAATTTAAAGGGTCCCGATGACAAAGGCCTCTTCCAACGTGGGTGGGCCCCCAGTGTCTGAGCTTATCTCCAATTTCTTTCCTGATAATCATCATGCTCTGAGAAGAAAAAATTAAGATGTACTTGAAGTGCTAACTTTCAGCATCAATTCAAGGAATTTGTCAAAAACGCTGTATGAACCACATGGGAATGACACCCATCTTATGTGTAAAAGCTTCCTTAATATAAAGAGTTCAAGAATAGTGGGACAAACTCACATAATAACTGATTAAACGGTCATTTTTAAGACTCAGCAGCAAACCTTCTGCGGTCAATGACAGCTTGAAGTCTGGAACTCGTAGACATCACCAAACACTAGGTTTCTTTCCCGATGATGCAGGGCCTTCACTGTAGCTGTCTTCAGCTGGCTTTGCTGCTGGGGCGTTTTGCCTTGAGCAAGAGCAATGAATGCTCCGCTGGATTCAGGTCATCTCACTAATTTGTCTACTGCAGAACATCCCACTTCTTTGCCTGTAGTATACTTTCTAGTCATCGTCCATCTGCACTGCAAGGCCTTGTCCAATAAGTTCTGAAGCATTTGGCTGAATATAAACATATCATACAGCCCTATTCAGAATTCATCCCATAGGTTTTGTCAACAGTAACATCATCAGTACAGCCCTGTCAAGCCAGAGAGCAGTATCTGCAAATTTTTCAAAATGGGGGAAACCCCGCCATTGACCCTCTACAGCAGCAGCTCCATATATTTTTAGTAGAGATTAGCCTGATCAATAGGCATGTAAAGAGTTATTGTATGTGCAGGTTAGCAGTATCTACAAAAGTGGGGCCGGGGGTAAATCTTTAAGGCCACTTTCCTCAGTTTCCCTATTTTGCAGATACTGCCGTCTGGTTTGACAGGGCTGAGTGGATATAAGGAAGCAGGTCAGTTAGCAGCGAAGCGTTCCCACATATAACCTCTCCTCACAGATGTGGTGCTATTTTTCAAATCATGAGCAGCCTTTGCTCCTCCATAATCTTTTCCTTCCATCTTTTGGATACAAGTCAATCCCTGACCATTCTGTCCATGGGATGCTGGTCTTGAGCTATATGGGTTTATCAGATTTTTATTTTATTTTTTTCCAAATTTCCTGTTTTTGAGCCTCACCTACGGTTTACATCTTGAGATAAACCCTCTGTGTTTACTCTTGTGGCGCCCTCTCTTGATTGCTTGCTCTGCAGTGCCAGCTTCCTGGACAGTGGTCTTCATCTGGGCGGCTGTTGTGAAGCATTTTTTCCTGAACCAGGGAATGAGGTCTTCTGTCATCCACCGCAATTATTATCCTTGCCTTTTCGTATTCCTGAGCTCACAAGTGGTTAATTTCATTTAAAGAATGTGCCACACAGTCCAGCTAGCTGCATTTAATGTTTTTTCTTTTTCTCTGGCGGGTTTGTTTTAATTTTTCAGCCTTATAATGGCCAGCTCCACTGGCAGTGACAGTTCTGATCACATATTGAGAGTGAACAGCAACAGATTCCAAAAACAAATTCAGCACTTGAACTCTACTGTAGACCTTCGGAGTCTCCACTTTTAAATGAAGTAATAAGGGAATAAAGCACACCTTGGCATGGAACAGCTGGGATAACGGGAATAAATACCCTTAATAACGGGAACCCCAAAAAAAAAAAAGTACTGTAATTCCCACACCAACCAATTTCAATGTCTATACCCTCAAATAATAGCGGAAAGTCTCCAATATCTATGGTCAACACTTCAAATAACAGCATTGTCTTTCTCTCAACATTTATGGACCAAACTGTGCATCTGCAGCACCTGGACAAAAGAAGAACAATACAGGCTTTGAATGGCCTGCTATTCCAACAAACCCCCTTGACAATTTTAACTACTAGATTACAAACATCAGATCTCTTAACTGAGTGGTCCGATGATAATGCAGTGATCATGAGGGCTGTTAGAAAGCTACTTAGTTCCAGAATACCAAGCTGGAATTTAGAGAAAAAGAACATTAAAAAAAAAAAAAACCTGCTCTTCCAAGCATTATCTCGCTCATTGCCCCAGAATTCCAGACACACACTCCACCCGTGACCATCTGAAATGGCACAATGTTGTTCGAAGGACTGGTCTGGCAAGCCTGCATTCAGCTTTCGCCACATGAAAGAGTCAGAACAGATCCAGAGTGCTGGTCACTAGACTCCCAAACAAGTCACTCACAAGACAGCAGTTGCACAGCTAATCATGCTTTGAACCAAGCAAGCTGCGAATTGAGAGGGGTTACCTGTTTGGAGGTGAGCTTGATTAGGGAGCCTTCATAACCCTGAGACAGAAAGAGACAACTGTGGATTAATGAAATTCCACAAGAACCTTCCAGCAAAGAAAATACAACAGATTAAAAATGTGTTCCACAGGAAGGCAGACTTGCTAAAGCAAATGAGAAACAGGTTTATTAAGACTGATCATTCTGTCAGATTTCATTTTTCTGGCCAGAGAGTTCGTTCTCAACATGCTTCTTTAAAATCCTGGCTATGTTCATGTGCGAGAAAATTCCAGCTCGACAACTTTAATGATGGAATTGTACTGAAATGAATTGAACAGAGATAGCGTGTAACTGACTGACCACCAAGTAAATACACTGAGTGCTGAACACAATGACCACTCAGCCACCAGGCCACACATCATCCTTCTACTGCCATAAACCCTTTAGAAATTTGCGAAGAAACATGAGGGAGTAGACATGAACCAATCTCTTCATTAAACAAGGATCATGTTTTCATTTCCTGCAATGATTCTCTTCCCAGGGTGAAACTTCAGTTCAGGAAGGAATTCCATGTCAAAGTTCATTACTTGTCACGCTCTGTTAGCATTTTCTCGTTTCCTCATTCCAACCCTCATTTTCCCCTCATTCCCTCTCTCTCTCTCTCTCCCTCTCTCTCTTTTCTTTCCAAAGATGAGAGGAAAAGAAAAAATTAAGAGGACCAGGAGGGTGAGCAGCCCAAATATAGGCCTGAGGAGAAACAGAGAAGATTGCTCAGGCAATAGAATTCTGAGAAACCAGAGTGGCTCAAACTGCACTAATAATGAATAAACATGGAACAGTTTGAGGCTTTTTTAGTACACAGTTTAGTGCTATCGCCACCATTGCAGTAACCTCACCCTTGCAACTGCCCTGCCCCTGAGAAGTATGTGATTTTCAAACTTGACAGGTAAGAGTTGTTGCAGATATTGTGTAATATTATCAACTCAGGTGAAAAACAGAATGAGACAGGAGCTGGAAGTAACCAAGTCATCTTGTTCCATTTTGGCTCCATCTTGTCTCTTTAATTTATGAACCAGATTCAGGTTTTTAAAAATGTATACCTTGTACACAGACAGATAAAGGTGACAAACAACTTTGATGAAGATCAAAAAAGGCTCATAACAAAAATTACAGCATACCTTAAATGGTCTGAATAACAGATATAGCTCTCTGGGTTTGATGTCCAGCGGTAGTCCACTGACAAACAGGGTTCGGACCTAAAATTATGGAGAGACAAAAGAAAATCACTCATGAACAAAGCTCTAAAATGGTACAATAATGATGAAAGGTAACATCCAGACATGAGTTGCTAGTGCAACATCTTCGCCAGTTCAGAGCTGGAACAATGAGAGCTGTTTTAGTTTTCAGTGGTTCTGTTCTTATTTTATGGTGTTGAACTCAGTGGACTCTTACCATGTTAGTCTGATGACATCACTGCCTTTGTAAAGCATTGTAAAGCATAGTCACAGTGTTTGTGGGTAGGGTGTGTATGCTTGAATAAACAATGATCTTACAGCTACAGGTCAACCATGTCATTTTTAATTGGTTTTTAGAGCAGAAAAAGTGAATCCTGAGTTCAGAAAATCTTAGAATCTTAAGAGTTAAGATTAATTGCAGCTAAGGTGTTTGACCAACTAAAAATTCCACACATTGGGGACAAAGTGACAGGTTTTAGGAAACAAAAAGCATCCCTGAAACAAAATAAATTGGGCTTTCTGGACCACTATTTTATTTTAGGAATCTAGGTGATTGAGGCATAGTCCCGTAAAAAAAAAAAAAACTTTTTTCTTCATCTTCGGCTGAGGTCAGAAGTCAGCGTTAGTGGAGGGACGAGGAAAATTCAGTAAATTGGACATCCAATTGGACACTTTTCAAAATGTAAGCTCTGCCTTTAAAGTTATAACATAACATAACATAACATAACATAACATAACATAACATAACATAACATAACATAACATAGCATAACATAGCATAACATAACATAACAACATGAATGGCGAGAATAGGCTGTTCAGCCCAACTACGCTCGCCAGTTATAATGGCATCTTTTCTGTTGGTGATAGCACACACATTGGACATTCTAAAAATGTAGCAGAAAGTAGTTTTTGACTTTATAATTTTTTGCTGCACATTTAAATTAGTGTTATGGAGGGACAAAAATTTTGTTAGGGAGGGACGAGTCACATTCAAAAGCTATGTATGCAAGATTAAAGTAAAAATAACCTTGGATACTTCTGTCCAGTAAGTGTCCAACCGGTCGTTGAAGCATTAGGATTGTCTATGGAGTTCAATTACTGCCAAAACCTGACATACAAACAGAACTTTTTACAAATGCACTACGTTTCACTAAGAAACACAGTGCGATTTGCAAATGCAAAACTGATTCACATGCTAACAAAGTGTGGTTTGCAAATACAAAACACCATTAATAAACTAATATACTCTGTTTTACAAATGCAAAACGTACCTATCACAAATACATGGCGCTTCCATTCATACAAGAACATTTTTCGTGCAAGTACAAAAAAATCCAATGACTTTTGTCACGTTTCTCTTGGTGATATGGTTGTGCAACTTTATTCATAAATGTTCGAAGGATTTGCGAATAGATGTCATAGCTAAATTATTCGCCCTCCTCAAAAGCAGGTGGCGCTATGAGTCCATTTGTTAGATCTCTAAATGGCACAACACCGGAGCCTGTCTTGAAAGAATGGGTTAATATCCCACCAGCCACAGTACAGAAATCGAACTAATTTTTGATTTTGAAGACAAAGGGTGGGCCTACTATTGATACTTATCACCTTATGAAAAGGTTGCAGACATTTGCACACCATCTCCATAAACGTGATACAGCGCCATCCATAATCATTGGCACCCCTGGTTAAGATGCGTTAAAAGCCTTAAAATAAAGTCAATTTTTATTGCAAAAGTGTACTCTCACACTGAAAATTGTAGAAAAATCTAACCTTCAACTCAAGTGAATTTTAAGGGAAAAAAAAACCCCTGACTAAGAAATAATTATTGGTTACCCTTTATTTGAAGTGTTGCTCATAAAGGCTTTATAGAGCATGTATAATGCCTTCATATATGAGACGTAATGTCTTCATAAATCATACATAAGCCAACGTCATGCTTTGTAAAGGGTGAAATAACACATCCTTCTTCAGCATGTGATGCCAGGAGTGATGAAACTGATTATGTCACTTAGCTAGTGGCTAATTGCCATAAAGGTGACGTTGTCCGCTAAGTGACATTGTCATTGTCGCATCTGGCATCACATGTTGAATAAGGATGTGTTATTTCACCCTTTACAAAGCATGACATTTGCTTATGAATGACTTATGAAGACATTATGTCTCATTTATGAAGGCATTATACATGCCGTATAAAGGCTTTATGAGCAACACTTCAAATAAAGTGTGACCTAATTATTTTTCATAAAATCACCTGTTCCACAATTATTGGCACCCCTGACAATTCCTAGGAAATAAATGTAATTGAAGTATTTCTGTCATTTCTACAGTAGTTTACAAAGTTGATCAGAGTATCTAGGAACATTTAATTAGTAATTCAATACTTCCTGTTTCCCTGGGGTATAAATATGATGTGACACAGTGGCCGTTTCTCTTATCCACTCTTCAACATGGGACAGACATAGGAACACACCATTCAAGTAAGGCAGTTGAGTGTCGACCTTCACAAGTCAGGCAATGGCTACAAGAAAATAGGCACTCGTCTGCACCTGCCCATATCTACTGTCAGAGGAATCATTAAGAAGTTTAAAACAACTGGAACAGTGGTAAACAAGCCTGGACGAGGACGCAAGGTTATTTTGCCAACACGCACAGTGATAAGGATGGTAAGAGAAATAAAAAGTTCTACAAAACTCACTGTTCAAGAATTGCAACAAATGGTGGCATCTTGGGGTCATCAAGTCTCCAAAACAACCATCAGGCGCGATCTACATGCCAACAAGCTGTTTGAGAGGCATGCACGGAAAAAACCTTTTCTCACTCACAATCATAAACGCAAACGTCTGGAGTTTGCTATCTGGTACTGGGACTTCAACTGGGACCATGTGCTTTGGTCAGATGAGACCAAAATAGAGCTTTTTGGCAACAAGCACTCTAAGTGGGTCTGGCAGAACACAAAAGTTGAGTATGCAGAAAAGCACCTCTTGCCCACTGTGAAGTATGGAGGAGGATCGGTGATGCTGTGGGCCTGTTTCTCTTCCAGAGGCCCTGGGAACCTTGTGAGAATGCATGGCATCATGAATGCTTTTAAATACCAGGACATTTTAAATCAAAATCTGGTGGCCTCTGCCCAAAAGCTGAGGAAGAGCTGTCACTGGGTCTTTCAGCAAGATAATGACCATATGGCCAAATCTACACAGAAATGGTTCACCAGACACAGAATCAAGCTCCTCCCATGGCCATCTCAGTCCCCAGACCTCAACCCCATTGAAAACCGGTGGAGAGAGCTGAAGAGGAGAGTGCAGAGGAGAGGACCCAGGTCGCTGGATGATTTAGAGAGGAATGCTCAAAGATCCCTCTTTCTGTATTCTACCATCTTATGAAACATTATAGGAGATGATTAAGTGCTGTTTTTTTTGGCAAAATGGGGTTATACAAAGTATTAACATCAGGGGTGCTAATGATTGTGGCACACATGATTTGATGTAAAAGAATTATTTCTTAATGTGGGATTTTTTCCCACTGAATAAATGCACTTGAATTAAAGGTTGGATTCTCCTCTTTTTTCATTGAGGTCCTATATTATCTAGAAAAAAACTGAATGTATTAGAAGCTAAAGAACACATCTTAACTAGAGGTGCCAATAATTACTGAGGGCAGTGTAGTTCCTGAAAATATAGCTTCTCAGCTTTCATTTCATGTACGGTACATGTGGTTCGTTGTAAGTTTTATTTTTCGCTCCCACAGACCACTTCTGTGGAATAGCCCCAACACTAAGAAGAACTACACAGGGGTATATTTCCCAAAAGCACAGTTGCTAACTATTGTAGCAACTTACATAGTTGGACCATGTATAGTCAATGGATCCAACTCTGTAAGTTAGCGTCTGTGCTTTTGGGAAGCATACCCTGGTATAGTCACATTACGACCAGTAGAGCAATTGGACCCAAGGCCATTGCTCTGTCAAGCCCCTGCATTGACTTATCCATTGTACGTAAGCTTGGGAAAAGGAGGCCACTAAATAACTCAAGCAATTTTAACAATCTCAAATACATAACAAGAACTAAAAACTATTGAAGTGATGCAAGTCCTCATTTTTAAAACATTGTGTACGAAGGTTCTGCTGGAATAACCAGAAGTTTTATAAATCTGTTAAACAATCAGTCATCGATTTAAGTTCAAATCCTTTTTAATCACTTTACTCGTACAATGAAAAGTTCAAAGAGCAACAAAAATTCTTGCCAAAATCGAGACGTCCAATTAGTCTCAGAAGGCTATTCACGCTATAGGCATGAATAACTTTCTGCAATACACTAATCATTTACCATATATGGTTCTCCAAAACACAGGAGCTTGGAGCCAAGAGAAGAGCCTGTCTGAACTCAACAGAGCACATCTCATTCTACATCACGGTTACCAGGCAACAGTCAAAAAACTTTCAGCACTCCAAACCTTCAACTTCAGATCCTATTAAGGGCAATTTCCCCATGGTCTTATGCACTACAGCTGCGTACAAGTCTCATCAAAAGTGCGATGCTACAGCCATGGAAGGTAATCATCTGCCTGCCCATACACATCCTCACATACTGTCACAAGAAACCAGCTTTCATCCATCGCCGAACATACATGAAAGCAGTTAATCACCAAACCATCATATTGACGAGTTTCAATCTGTCCTTTTCAAGTTAATGCACAGGTTATACTGCATGTACAGCAAACATACTCTTAAACATCTCTTCTGATTCAAAATTATTTTATGGAGTGATCTATTTCAAATAATGGCAAAATCTTGAGTTTCAGTTGTGCCATCACAATAAAAAGAATCCCAAGGGGGAAAGCCTTTGTTTATGTCCGATAACAGCAGCAGTTATACTGAAACCACAAGACTGAAATAAGGAGAGATTCTTTGCAGCTCTTTACAAGCTCACTATTTATTTCTGAATATCTATGAGATCAAGACTGAGATATCCCCGTAACAAAGATTTGTTTTATAAACCAGTAAAAATGCCTTCATACCACTCTTTTCTGAGCTTTAAAACATTTTTGTGCAACGTATGTACAAGTTTCTAGACTGGAACAAGATAGTAATTTGTTGAGGCAACTGTTGCACACTGACTGTGGTCATCATTGTACTCTTACATAACTTGGATAGAATTTAATTTACACTTAACATTTAAATGGGCAATTGCCAGCTTTAATGTTGACTTCTCATTTTGATTACTTAGACCTCAGGCATTAAACTCCAAACTAAGATGGCTGCAACTTCTGTCTTGTTTCATGCTTTTCTGCACTCATTGGATTAATTTAAGACAATAGTCAGTCAGCATGTATTGATTTCAGAACCTAAAGATTAAAAAAGTCATCCACAAAAATAGACAGAACCACCCTCCTGGGCATGATTGTGACACGCCTTAGTTCTAATAAAGCAGGGACCCAGCCCACAATAGGCAAAACCTAGAAAAGTCATTAAAAGTAACATTCTATTCTATTGAAGTCCGCAAAGCACAAAACCTTTCCCACTGCAATAAGAACAAACCAGTAAAGGCAATATCCAGCAAGCATTTATCAATCAATAAGACACCAGAAGTTCTTCCAGAGGCAATTAGCTGCCAACAGCTGATCCCAGATCATTTTACACGCACAATCTTGACACAACCCTTCTGTGACAGAGACTATTTATACCCCTGGAACACCGCTTGGAAGCCAGCCCAGCCAATACACTCAATCTGCGGATGCTAAAGGTTAGCTCCATCGCACGCTGGACAAGAGCATAAGATTCAGGCAGAGGGCAGAGTGAGGGAAGATGATTGACAGGAGTAGGCAATGATTATTTACTTTATTATCACCACAACAACAAATTACTTTTTCCTTCTCATCTCTGCTGGGACACACAGTTGTAGCAGGGGGCGAACTGCAAAAATCCACTGCTGGATGGAGGTATAGAATTAAAGTGCCACGCAGCCTATATGCAGTCAAGTTCATCAAATTTTAAACAGTGTGTGGGAATTTAACTCTGCGAAGCTGAGAAGAAAAGATCTGTGCCAAGAGATGTAGCACTGACAAACCATCACCATGTAGGGATAAAATGTCCTTATATGGATGTTCTACCTCTGTATGGTAATGCTAACCCTTCGCCGCCACCCTAAGCTTTGGTCCTTCACCGCTGCATCCGATGGAGAATGAGGGCAGCACAAGTAACTGGCTAGGAGAGAGACTACCGGTAGCCAAACTGTTGGTGTTATTGTGTTGGTTTCAGGTTTCTGCTCTTTTTTTGTGTGTAATATGATATATTTCAATTATAAATATTTTACATGATAGCCTACAAAGCACAAGCAGATGTTTTCCTCCTACAAGAAAACAAAATGAAACGTTTCTACAACAGATTGGAGCAGTGAGTTGTCACCAAGTTGGCTAGGTTGTGCAGAAAAAAAAATGATATAAGCATATTACAACTTATTAAAATCTTTACATATTAGAGAAAAATGAAAATGCAAAATGCTCTCAGGGTTCTAAAGGTAAAGACCATAAAACCTACGGACCAATACACGCAGCTATGCAGCTGCTAGGTTCAAACCTATGTAACTTCTTTTTTAAATTCTGAAGATCCTAAGATTGATCCTGAATATGTCCTGCTGATTTACAAGGAAATGTTTATGAAAAGATGCCCAAGATTTAGATTTTCCCATTTGATGTAATGCTGTGGCTATAAAAACATGGCATCCAGAGTTTGAATATTTCTCTCGATATAAGTATGATGTAGCTACAATGAAGTACTGCGCCCAGCAACTATATAACATGTCTCATAATACTGAAAAATAGCCTTTTCTGACGTTGAAGCTACTTAAGGGAAAACATAAGTGAAAAGTTAGAGTTTAAAGGGTTAAAGGGTCCAATTCCAACGCAGTCCTCACGATATGGCTGTAAATTGCGGTTAATTAAAGTTTCAGTTGACTTTACAATGCAACTTGGAAGCGCAATTTACAACCATAGTGTGAACTGCGTAGGAATTAAAGCCCTATAGCATCTGAGTCACTGCCAATTACCCGGGGACCTCACTGTTCAACGTGATATCACAGTAAAATAGAAATGTCTTTCTCTGGGAGATTGTGGGTTGAGATGAGATGATTGACAGGATTCTCGAGCGTGATTCGTCCCAGGGGAATGATAGCCGGCTCAAGCACTAGCCGAGGGGCCCTCAGACTGGTTTAAATACAGAGCCTGTCCATTAGCACCGCACGCCTACTTATACAAGTCTAGACCGAATCACTATAGGCAATCTCACCTCTTGTTCACCCCTCAGTGGGGCAGGAGACATGATGAAACAGCACTTACATTGCAGCTTGTGAGTATTTTAAGACTGACAATGTATATAAAGGCCTGGAGTTCTTTCAGGGTGCACATGATAAAAATGTATACCCATAGATTAAAGCTTACAGTCTCTACTTTAAGCATGAACTATGACTGAAAATTTCAGAATCACTTTCATTTCAGGTCCTGCTAACTATTCAATAAATCTGCTTGCTTTAAAGTTAATTGTGTGAAACAAAAATAAAAAAGCGTACTTTAAGATGTTTTAATCAGTAAAAGAATTTGCAGGGGAAAAAAATTAAAGACTAATTACTCAGTAATTTATTTAGGTCATTTCTCATCTAAGTACCCACTATTGGGATTTAATCACTTCTTCGCAAATTTTTGGGATGCAATTTTTTTGCCAAGTTATCATTCCTGATGGATTCTCAAGCAGCTGCAAAATTTCCCATAGCTACAGTAAGTCTTCAAAGATGAGCATACTTCATGAACTTTGGGATCCAGGTGTCTCACGACAGCACTTTTGGGATTAAATCAGGAGATTGATTTTTTTATAATGACCCTTCCTGTTATTTTCTTTTAGAAACTCCCCACAGAGTTTAGAGTCGTGTTTTACGTCATTGTCTTGCTGTTACATAAAGTTTTTTTTTTTTTCTTTTTCCATTTAATCCATGAGAAAATGACAAGCGAGAACTATTTTTTTTTTATGTGCCCTGTTTTCAAACCCAAAGCACTGGAATACAGCTCCATTATGTTAAAATTGCCTCACTGTACAAATATGTCCAGATTGTACTGCAGGTTATCACAAGACTGGTAACATGATGTCTGCGAACTCTCGCAATGTTGCAGCAAATGATAATGATGAAACATTCGAGCAACATTCAAAGAACATTTTCTGCTTGGCGGAATGGAAATAATACAATGACCACAGCTGTCAACTACCAACAGTTACAATTAAGCATCCTTGAATAGATAACATGGCGCAAATACTCCTTGTTACTTCTCTAGCCAGGGAACAAAATTTATGAGATCTGCGACTGTGGGCCAAGTAAATGTGGCCAGGAACGTCAGCTTAAGTGGGTTTAAAGTTAGTTTATAGCGGTAGTAAATGTCACCGTCATTCTTTGAGACCGGAACCATAACCGATGTTCAGGCCAGGGTAAGGGTTAAAGGCCTTGCAGTCGTTTGGTGGTTTTCTTTCGAAAAAACGTTCAGTGGTACAGAATTTCTCAAGGGCATATTATCAGAAGGGAGAATTCAGCAGAAACAGCAACGAAATGCAAAATCTGCGAGTCATTCTGTCTTGAAAATGATCAGAAGAGGGAAAAATGTTCAATATGCGCATATCATAACATATGACCTCATTCGGTACACACTGCAGCCTGATGTCAGGTGAAGGGTAAAGCATCCCTGCCAAACTAAATAGAAATATCTACAGGAAATAATTTCATTAAGATGGATTCCACATTGTGCTAATCAACATCTGCAACCTGTCAAAACCCTGAACCTGGGGAAAAAGGGAAATAGCTGTCTGCACTGGAGCAGCCCTGAATGCAAAAGTCAGATTTAACACACACACACACACACACACACACACACACATATCCATGTGCCTCTATCTTAGTGAGGACATTACATTGATTTATATTCATTCTTTCTGTGTCTACAGCCTTTCCCTAATCTTAACAATAAGCAATGTATGCCCAACTCGAACCCTTAACCTTAACCATTCCCTAAATTTAACCTTACCCCGAACCTTAACTAATAAGTCACCATTAGCCTTTATAGTAGTGAGGACCTTTGAAAGTGCCACCACTCTGTAGGGGAAAAAAAGCGATAACAAAATAAAAGCAAAAAAAACCTTTTCTGGTTCTCACTTTATTGCATGTACAAGAACACACACACACACACATACAGTTTATCACACATATCAAAACACAAATACAGTCATAGTGCTGGGCTCAGGATAGGATGACTGTCTCCACAGTTTAGCTAACAATCAGCCAACCACATTCCATGCCTGTGACCAGCTCAACAACAGGGTACTGGATGTTGTCTCTGACCTCTGAAGCCTGTCACCGTCAACTCGGTTACTGATTACCAGCCAAAAAAAAAAAAAAACCAGGCAGGCCGTCACACTTCATCACACAGGCATTGCTTGCAAGCTCAGGGGCATAATAAGTTAATCTTTTAAAGCCCCCTCTCACTCAGGTAAAAATGAGCAAAATTTAAGCTTGGAAGCACATCTTGTAACTGCATCTAGGTTTTTTTCAGTATGCGAAGTGTTCTGGGAGTTTTAGTTGGGGAAAATCGCTGGTTCTACTCGGCTTATTGGCTTGTTCTTGCTGCCCTGTTATGAGCAACTAAGCCAACCAATTACAACCCACTTTGTGTCTGTAGATGCCATGTTTTTTGTTTTTTTTTTCCTTCCTTATGGCCGTAAAAGAGACTGAGTTTTAACTGTTCATGAGTCATGCTGTCTTTCTATACTACCAGGCCAAAAAAACTGTATGCTCTAATAATCTGATTTGATTATGGGATGCATTCGTCATGGCATTTTTTGATAACCTAATGCAACATCAAGAAGTTTATTTATATTTAGATCTTGTATTGAAAACGCCATAATAAGATCACCCTGTGAAGCGTTTTCCAGCACATTCTAGACTGTCAATGGTGTTCATTTGGGTGGTTCTTCACTTAATTCCACTAATTTCAGTAATCATCTTCATCTCTTTCCTTGCTTGATGCAGGCCGAAAATCTGCCCGTTCTGAAATGCAGTAAAATCTTTTCCAAGACCACATCTTCCAACATGATCAGGAAATGAACAGCTACACACTGCATCAATTTGGGTTGAAAGAATTGTTGCCAGCTGAAACATTAGTCACTGCAATAATGATCTAATCATAGGCTCTCACGTATTTGCTAATTTAAATCCAAACAGCAAATTTTTTTTTGTTTTGTTTTTTTGGCCAGGCAGTGTAGACAAGTCGTACATGAACATCAACAATGGGCAAGTAAATGCTGAGAAATTTAGTCTGTTCCAACTTCTTTTACTTCGGGAAGTTTTAAACCAAATGCTGCAGTCGTAGCACTGGAAGCACACCCAGGACAGAGGCTGGCAGAGTGTTTGGACAGTTAGTATTGGGGACCAGAGTAGGGTTTTCCAGTGGGAGGTTGCTTGATATTCAACTCTGGGGTTAGCGGTTTCAGCCCGTGGTTGGGCTCGGGATTTTGACGTGCTTCTGGGGACATTAAGTTTGGACGAGCTCATTTTTTAAAGGAGATTTAAAAATTAAATTTTGTAAACATACCATGGTAAACCGCAAACATGAGAGTGAGACATCCTCTAAAAGCAAACCTTATTTTATTATCAGAATTATTACTAGTTTTGTGTTGTGTGGCCAGATAATTGCTCATATCTAGATACTTCTTGATTTCAGCTTTGAATAAATGTCCTTTCCTCAAATCTCAAACTCTCCCTGGCAGTTCAGTGAAGCTAAGTTTTCACCCCACCCTGTGGAGACCCAATATATTACATTAAAAACGGATTCTTATATTCCTTGTTTTTGACTTGGGCATGGATACTGCTTGCTTGTGGCAATGCGGTACACTAAACCTTAGCGCACTGAAGTAAATCTTTTAAAAATATGAATTTAATTATCATGTACAGCTGAAAATCTATCATGTGGTGACTTCTTTGAACAAGCTCCCTGGGAGCTCATTCGAACAAGTCACCACGTGATAGGTTTTCAACAGCTTTGATTTTGATATGTTACATCATTGTGCAACAATAGCTGTATTCAGCGCTCTAAGGGTTAACAGAACACCACACCCTAAGCTAAGAGGAGGGGAGAAATCTCACTCTGTTATCACTGATCAGCAGAATGCTGTTTACCTAACATCAGCACCCTTACAAACTACATAAACATGTAAATCAGCGAGTCTTGACAAAGGTCACATGAACTGACTTTAGCTGATGCAGTCAACAAATAAGTTAATGACACAGTCTTTCAGCATGAAAATAACTTACGTCTACATATCTGCGAGCTAATAATTAATGTATGAATTAATTGCTATTTATACGAGTGGTCTCTAACCCTGTTTTCGAAGAGCTGCTGACCTGAAGGTTTTCAAAAGCAAAGAACACCTCATTCCCCAGTTTGAGATATTAATGAGTTGCTAATCGGCCAAATCATGCACGTTGTATTAGGATAGGCGAGAAACCCGACAGGATGGTAGCTCTCCAGAAACAGGGTTTAAGTACACTGATTTATACAGGAGCAAAGCATATCAAAAGAACATAATTACCAGTTCATTGATAAAAACAATGGCTGTATTTGTCATGAGTTAAAATTGGCAATAACCAACATAGTTGCTAACAGGAAATCATGTAAACCCGATCAGTGTTGACGATAAATTTGATAAACGTGCCATTCTAAAATGGTCTCTAAAAACTCCACTGACAGCAGAGGCAGTTGGCACATTTTCATGCAAAGCCTTGTTGTCTTTTAAAAGGTCCTCGTTTCATGTAGCCAGCAAATGGCTTGGGTAGAATGACCATTCCCCCCCGTTCCATCTATAAATAATCCCAGCCAAGGAGGACGGTGTATGGGCCTTTGGGTGTTGGGGGTGGGAGGGGTGTTTGTGCTGTGTCATGGTACCCCTGTTTCACCTGTTCTTGTGGAAAACCCCATAAAGGAATCGAAAGTTAGGCCCCAAAATTGCCTATTAGCAGCCTGTTCAGCAACCCCCGAGTTAAGCTCTCCTCAATCCACTAACCCCACCAGTCTCAAGGTTTTCCATATCGCTGCTCTGAATCCAGTCATGTTTTCACAGGTCAGGCAGACTTTTCAGACACATACAGGACACAACTTTAAGTTAACAAACAAACCAACCATAATGAGTCTACTGAAATGAAACAAATTTCAGTCAGCATTAACCGTAGAGAAACATATCTAAGACTTTATGAATATTTTGCAATAAAGCTGGATATTGACTGAAATAATTTAACTTGAGGATATAGGTCAAAGGGCACACAATATATCATATTGGATCAAAGACAACCTCCTGGCTGTTGTGAGAAAAACTCCAATAGCAATAGACATAATCTACTCCATTTGTCCTTTCCGTCGCACTGTAAAACATGATAGCCCCATTACGTTATGTGAACGTAAGTCTTCTTGACATGACAAGTTTTATATATTGAACTTGAGTTCAAAAAAGTCAGTTATTCATTGTCTTGGCTAACTGTGAGTTGAAAGTAAACTAATTTTCAAGTTAATTTAACTCAAATTAACTAAAAACTCAAAAGGCAGGTGATGAACTTTAATTTCTAACCAGCCTGAAATGTACAACTGTGTGGCTATGACTATGACCTAATTTCATAAAGACCCACCTAAAAAACTAAAAAACATCTTTTAAGTAATAATGATAATAATTATTATTAACATTACAACGTATTATTATTATAATTATCATTATTTTTATTATTATTATTATAAAATGACCTCACGTATATGTTTTGCTTGTCTGACCACCTCTGTCTCCTACATTCTATAGTCTGTAAAAGAGCATCCTAGCGCACTTTGATGAAGAGTAATTGGGTGTGAGGATAGGACTGATTTGCCACGGGGTTCGTGGAGAGATTACTGGGGGGGTGGGCAAGATGGCGAGGAGGAACATTCACAATGACCTCACTCACTCTGCATCTAAAGTAGCCGACAGAAAATATCCTTAACCAGCGAGATTTACACGCAGAATTTGCTTATCCTGAGCAAAGATGATTCAGGTTAAGTTTTCTCCAAAAGTACTTTTCCACAGCTATGCAAAAACAATGTCGCATTATCGTCGCCTTGCACCCATAAGTTTTCCTTTGGCTGCACAGTAAATAGTCCAGTCTTAATTTAACCCTCAACAGTGAATATTTCAGTGTAACAGAGACTTAAGTGGCTTTAATACCAAACATTTAACTGCATGTGTACTTCCATTTTTCACCAAATCTCACAACCATGATGCTTGTGCCTTCAGTCGTCTCCTGTAACTTCCTGGTCAGTTCGCAGTGCTCTTCACTGTGATGGGAGACATGGTGAAACTGAACTATAGAAGCCGATAGTTTTTTTTTTATCACATTTATGATGATGATCAAATTGTGTGGAAGTAATTAAACATCAGTTGCAAACAAAAAAACAACTGCTCAAGTCTGTTGACACCCCCCTACCCCCCACCCCGTACCGGAAAAGAGACTTCTAGAATGGGCACTTACAGATTTTTACCACAACAAAGTGGGTTGTTCTATACATTAGAGTTAATATTGATTGAGCGCAGAGAAATAAATTTAGGAGGAAACCAATGAATGATCTACAGTGGGTTTTGGAGGTAAATTAAAATGATAACAAAGGGAGTAGTGAGTGAGGACAGGTACAAGAAGGGGGTTTGGGGTGTGTGTGTGTGGGGGGGGGGGGGGGGTTGACAAGTACTTCCTTCCTCCAAAGAGGACAGTTAGAAGGATAACTGAACTGACGTTTCAGTCCAAGGAGCACAAGCCTGCATGAGTACCAGACAGCGGCCTCAGAAGACATTTATGGATTGAAAGGATAAGCCTTTACAAGAGGGGTCTGGTCTGGTCTGGCCTCCTTCAACTATAGATGATGTAAACTAATAATGTACATTATTTAGGCAGGGAGGGGGGTAAAAAAAAAATAATTGAGAGAGCTCCAGCCTCCCTAAATTAGATCTGATGATGCCCCTGGCGACAGATGTCCACTTTTCCATTGGAATGTTGGGTTTTCTATTAATTAGTAAATGCCCATTTAGAAGCCTGGCTGTCCATATAATGTGTGGTAAGAGTAAGTGCTTGACACGAATTATCTACATATTTTTAGTTTGAAATAAATGTTGGACCGCCAAACCGTGGCCCAGTCCATCCTCTAATCCTGCCAGCAGCTATTTGACTCATTCACAATTAAGTTTCCACCTGTGGGTGCTGTCTAGTTTAAACAAATTCAAAACCTGGCAACTCGGCAAGACAGTTCCGCGTGCCATTGCTGTGTTCACATCAGATCATAAATCACAAGCGAAACCTTGTACCGTGTATGTCGGCGATTTGCGTGCCTGTGGTATTGTCGGCTCATAAATATGGCATAAATCACCTGTGTTAGGTGCGTGCTCCATGAGACCTGAAGTTCTAACCTCCAGCAGCGCAGATTTGCGGTCACCGCGGCCTACACACCTAATAATCCACTTCAGTAGACATCTACCACCTTCTCAAGAGCTCCAAACTCAGGTCTTTGTTTTCCACACCCCATAACTCAGCAGCGATAATCTATATTTGCCTGAAACAAGCTTGTTCCGAACTCAGCAGGTCAAGCTACACATTAACAGCCAAGTGAAATGTGGAACCAAAGCATGTGAAAATATCAAGTTTTGGTGCCTCATAGTTTACCGACGTTTGCCAGTTACAGTCCAAATGCATGTCCTGACCCTCTGCAGAGCAACAAATTACAAAATAATTTGTAATTTGCCACAGACAAGCATCTCCAGCTGTCTCACTGAAGTGGGACCAACTTGTGACACATCATAATATTTATGAGTCTGTCCCCCCACCCCCTTTAGCCAACTCTTCTGTAAACAGTGGATCGAGCTCCTCTCTCTCTCTCTCAAAATTCATTGTGTTGAAAGTGTAATCTAGAACCTCTGCATTTGTAAAGCACAAACACCACAACAGACAGATGCAAAGGTCAGTACAGAAGTATATAATGTTTATCACCGACAACAACATCTTTGTGAAATTGAGCTACAGAATTTTATTTTTTTTTTTTAATTAGTTAATTTTTCAAATTTAAAACAGCCAAGGAATTTTGTTAAGAGGTGCTGATGCTATTTAAAAATGTGTTAAACTCGTAGAAGGCCTGAAAATACGAAAACATAAGATAAGAATTGCCTCTTGACGAAGAAATCAGTCTAAGAGAAAATGCTATAGTTCAGATCCCAACGAAAAATTTAGTGACAAAAAGCCATTCACTCATTTTCAACTGGATAATCAGCGTCCTGCAGACACCTGGACGACCGGTTAAATTCTCGCGACTGAGTTCACTTAATTAGTCCCTTTGCCTATGCGTATCTTTATTTTCGTCGGGAGTTCTTTAGCCGTTTGTGTGCGTGTGTGTGTGTGTGTGTGTGTGTGTGTTTTTTATTATTATTATTTTATTTATGCAAATATGAACAATTGCCCGCTGCAACTACCGGATATAAGAAAAGCATCAGGAGTTCCAGAGGCCAATCAATGGTTCACTGCTGCTAAAAGGAATATTAACATAAAATTTAAATTAATATTAACCCCCCCCCAAAAAAAAAAAAAAAAAATACGTATGAACGCGACATTTAAATGCCTGCAGGCCAAAATACGGAGATCCTTCCAACCACCCGCTCAGGGAGGTTGTTCCATATTTTAACAGCACGGTGGAGAAAACTGAACGGTTTGGGGGGTTTTTTTCGGTTGATTCCCTACCTGCACAAAGAAAGCCAGAGAACACCTTGTAGAGACAAAATGATGGAACCCAATAGTCCGTAAAATATTGAGAGAGTTTGTTACCATTCTACGGCTGTTGTTTGCTGGAATTATAAGGCGGCATAATATAAGGTGATGAGAAATAAGGTCCATATCTTAATGTGCCACTTGGCTTCGAAGCAAGTTGCAACAGCACTTGAGGACAATAACAGCGTATAAGAGGTCGAAATGGGGCAGGCAATAATTTCTCTCTATAGGGAATGAGGGGTGTTTTCATTTCACTCTTTTTTCCATCTTTGACAGTCCTCGCGTAGAAACGGTCTACATTTTGGGTGCGAATTGCATAACTGCTTCTCTTGGGGGGGGGGGGGGGGGGGGGGGTTATTAGATAGCTGATCTCTTTCCCCCAATTCCCCCCGCTGCGGGGCGAATAGCCACTTTCTTTTGGGAAAAATAAGTGAAATGGCATGGCATGACACCGTTATGTGATGAAATGTGATCGGAAGGAGTGTCTGCCACCACAGATTAATAGTCCATGTAGGACAGAGTAAATTAATGGAACTGGCCTATTCAAGTCATTACATAAAAAGTTACTGTAGCTGATGCAACTCCAACTGATGGGGGCTTGTCGTAACAGCGTTTCTGCTTTCCAGTGTCATGTGACAACAAAAACCACGCTGTAGCATCGGGCTACCCACAATTAAGCCAGTGATTGTGATTTAAATGATGTATATTTGGATTCTCTACTGTTATCTAGTCATTAATAGGCCTAATCCTAAAAAAATATCTGAGGGGAAAGAAAGTTGCTTACATGGTGCGAATACGCACATTCATTAATAACTCTTGGCAACATTTTCTGATGAGCTTGCCGCTTGCACATGAGAAGCATGTTTCCACCATGTGTATTTGACAGCAATCACAGCAATCAAGGTATGTACGACATACCCCGTGTTCGGTTGTGCCTCCGTCTCCCCAACAAAAACATCCATTGCCGACGTAACATCATTAAGAAAATAAGAAGGACAAATAAAAAGATTTTCATGTTTAAAATAGGCTAAACTGGACACCCATACAATCAGCCATTTATTTTTCCATCTCATAATACTGTAGTCTATTCCAATGAGCGCAGTTTTACAAATGCTTATTTTTATTAGGCGTTATAATGAGAGAGTAATGAGTCCAAAAATTTAGTGATTGATCAAACACGAGTCATATCATTCCAAAAGAAAGTCACATGCAATTGGAAAAAATGTGCTAAAAACTAAGCCTACCTAGTTTAAATACTGTACAGGCACAACATTGCATCAATCTTTTTTTTTTTTTTGTAAATCATGGTAACAGCTCAATGTAGACTGCCGCTGTAATGTCCATCAAACATTCTGTGAAATTTTACCGTTTGGCTTTATAAAACACTCGCACAAAGGTGTAGGCTAAATTGCATATTTTCGCATAACTTAGTCCTGAGGGAACATAAGTTAATAGTCAGTGCTCTTAAAGCCACGCGATTACTCCCGTACTGTATTACCAAGTCTGCGTCAAACAAAGTAGGTCATTACCTCTTCCTCATGGTTGGGAAAATCAGTTGACTCGTTTTCCTTTTCCGTCGAGACGCTGTTCATCTTGCTTTGGATTAAACGTCTCAATCTGTCTTTGCTTAGTTTGCAATGGTCCAGTTACCCTCGCTCAGTGGCCGAGTGGGTCCCCAAGCGCAATCCGGGGAATGCCACCTCTCTCAATTTGTCAACATATAAGAGTCGCGTTCTGTTCCAGAAACAACGAAATGAAACATCGATAAAGGATCCCCGAGAATCTCAATTCACACACCTGTCTTAAGTGTGGCCAGTTCGGCGATGGCCTGAATCAGAGTCCAGCAAGATAGTTACCTTAGGTCGTATTTCCCTTCGGCGTAGTAGGGGAAGTACATGTAACCATTCTCAATGGCTGTGTGAGCAATGTCAGGCACGCTGAGGAAAAATAAAGCTTCCCTCAGTGGGGGAGTTGTTTCGGCTGGTCGGGGGGTGGGCGCCAGGAACTCGCTAAGGAATGTTATCACCCGTTAATTAGGAATGAAGACAAAGCCATTCGTATTTGGAATATGTTTGCTCACTGGGGACGGGTTCACAGGGGGCATGCTTTTATTTTCACTTCGCGTAATACCGGAGGTGCGTATTCACAGTCATCCACTGTACCCAATTACGTGTAAATTTACCACTATACCACCGCTACTACTTCTTTTACTACAACTACTAACTACTACTACTCAATAATAATAATAATAATAATAATATAATAATAATAATAATAATACCGATTATTATTATTATTATTATAACAATTATTATTATTATTATAACCATGATTATATATTTTTTTATTAGGCCTATCATTGTTATTATTATTATTATTACAGATGCTGGTTTCTTTAAAATTATTTTTAGAACATTCAGAGCTCCAGCCAAGTTCACAGTCAATGCCATGTGCTTCACCTGTGCTGGTTCTTCTGTTACCAACCATTCTGGCTGCCGTGTGAACTCGGGCTGCGCGGCCATCATCGCGTCACTTTTTCATCTGTGACGTCACCTCATACGTTCTGTATTTGCCCCTGACCTTTGACTTCATTGGGCACAGGGAGAAATCTATAATTGTCATGGCCACAGAGACAAAAACGATATTCCAAACGTCTACTGGATGGGTTGCTTGTTTTTTATATTTTCACTGTGATACTCAGGTTTTTAGAAATCAACGTTTATCCGCTAAGTTAAACTCTTTCTGGCGGCCAAGGATAGGAAACTGGTTTATTGCCCCACTTTTGGTCCAATAAGTGTCACTCATTTTCAAGCATGTGATCTATCAAATGTACGATAACACTGGCTTCAGGAAGAAGAGCTCATACACAACCCACTGCGCCACCATGCCAACCTTGCATACTGTTTCACCAGTGATAGTAAAAAGCACAAACAAAATTACTGGATATATGCCTTGTATCAACTTTGATAATCCTTCTGGCAAAAAAATACTTTGTTTATGCAAAATTGTATGTGATACTATTCTTCCTTAGCAAGGAACTACATCTCTGCGTATGCGTATGCGCGTGCTTTCATGAGTGTGTGTCTGTGTGTGCATGTATAAATGACTGAGTATGTTTATGCCTATTAATGTATTTGAATAAATATGCACGTGTGTCTGTTTATGCTTACTCGTGTGTATTTGTGTAAATACGCGTGTGTGCACACGCCTTAATGAAGGTGTGTGCTGCATATTTTTAAACCATTTTTTACTTTTTATTTCACGAGCCTGCTAGCCTGTCAATACAAGTGCAATCAGTGAAGAACATGAAATGACCGTGGGAGGGGGCAAAATGTCAAGAAATACACAACGCAGACCATCAATATTTGGATGGTGAACTTGCAAAAAGGGGCAAAAAAAAAAGTATGACTGTCCACACATTTACAGACAAACTGTATAAATGCTAATCAACAATGCTAAATCTGACCCAGTATTGTGTAGTTATAGGAGCTGCCGGTCTCCTGGAGAGACAGTAGCATAACACTGCGACAGGGTTCCTATATATAGCTGTGGAAACAGTCGGTATGCCGGCGATTGTCGCCTCGCTCGGTGCCCGGCGTGGAAAGTCTTGCCATTCGCCCCGCTGCCTCAGCTCCACCTCCGCCTCTGGTGGTGTTGGGAGGTGGGGGGGGCGGGGTAGGGTGGCAGCTGTCGATTTCAGAGGAGCCTGCTGAGTGACTGACCTTAGCAGGTACTCACGCTTCACGGACGTGGGGCACGGCGAACAGGGTGCTAAGAACCGCCAGCGTGCAGGGCGGAAACGCTGTCTATGAAACATCAAAGGAAAGGCGTCGCCTTTTACAGCAGCAGGTGGCCTGCATTGATTTTCTAAACACATGGACTGTGGCAGCACTCTGATGTGATCAGATTCTTCTGCCGCAGACAATGCGCTGTTGGTGAAGTTGCCCACACACAGTAATGAAGGTACAGTGGAGATGTGTTTCGTTACATGTTTTGTTTTCTGAGGAACACATTTCATCAATGCATACTGTGGCTTTAGGTGCAAATCAGGTCTGATAAATAATTAAACCTGTAGCTTTGGGTGCAATTTTATGTACATATGAAGGGCTGAGAATCAGAGTGTTATGATTCCACAAAAAAAATTAAAGTTTGGATCATATTTTGACGTATGTTGATGAGATTCACAACGCAAAATTGGAGTCATGATGCGTATTATATCTGCAAACAACATTGTGAGTAATGTTTGTACAATGTACAGTTTAAAAACTTTGACATTGATTATCTCAAAAGCAATGTTCTGTGGGTTAGAGTGCTCTGGCTCTAAGCCCTTCATATATAGTGACACCTAAAAGAGTATGATTGCACCTTTTAATACACTTCCTGACCTTCTCTTAGTACATCTTCAAATGCACAGCATTCATATTTTCTGGCACTTTTTTAATCTTTTTACCATTTGAAGTCCATCTGTCGCGGCAAAGTGCCCACTCTTGATCCGCTTTTAGGCATTTCAGTGTAATTAAAGGAAAGTTGACATTTTGAAATGACTCCAAGGGGAGTTTGCACAACAATTTTTGCTTTGTATGAATGTCCCATATTTCATTTTCGCAATAACTGTCAATTAGCAAAATTTCTATTGGGAATAACACTGCAAGGCCAAGTCAGAATGTCATTTTTTTTTTTTTGGCAAGCATGATTATCACCAAAAAGGCTTGATTTATTAATAATGAAAATGATTAAGAAATAAACACTATTTGGGGGCTGAATTCCAG
This sequence comes from Gymnothorax reevesii, assembly GCA_029721435.1. NCBI lineage: Eukaryota > Metazoa > Chordata > Actinopteri > Anguilliformes > Muraenidae > Gymnothorax > Gymnothorax reevesii. The sequence continues at coordinate 25,731,503 of CM056589.1, forward strand.
CAAAACTTCAAACGAATGTGGTACATTTTCTTGCTGTATTTTACACGGCACATTTTAACATTGGCTATATTTTTCAGATAGAATTTTTATTAAAAAAAGCATTTAAAAAGCAGATTGTTTACAATAACCAGTAATACTCAGACATGACAGTTACACAGTATTATCCTATCCCTATGCATCAGAGGGTTGATTGATCGTTGGCGATTAGGTTATGCCAGCAGAATGATCTATGGCAAATGATCTTCTCGAAAGAAAGTTCATCGCACTCTTGGTATGTTGGGCAATGGACCCGATCAGCTTGCTATCATCTCTGTGATGGTCAGAGGAGCTAATTTGTATCTTGGCAGGACTTGTGGCGAAAGCCGTTAGCCAGTGATAGCCTATGAGTCAGTGCATCTGTCCAGGTTCGAGACACTGCCAAACTCCATCTTCCTAATCGCTTTTCCATTGTCATCCAAATGGCGAGAGGCCAGGAACACTGTAATTCCCACGCTAAGCAGGTGTAGCTCTGGTTTTCACTTGGATGGAAGGACCCCAGGGAAAATTCAGCTCTACTGGGAGTGGTGTATCTGGCAGACCTGCTGGGGGCGCACTCTCATTTATTCCTGAGAGGAAATCTGATGTCTCAGAGGAAAGGACAGGCAGAGCAGCGGGGCATTCTCTCCCTCTAATGCAGGCATCACCAATTCCTACTCAGCTTTCCTTTTCTTCCAAGTTATTGAACTAAATAACTGAACAATTTTTGCTTCTGATGAGCCAGACTGTCTTTACACCAGAAACCCTGGTAAAGGGAGGTTAGCTAAGCAGCAGTTCTCAGCCCTTGATCATTCCTGATCTAATGAGACCATTTAAATCTGCTTTTCACACGGGACGCGAAAACTATTTTTCGCACAACAGATTACATTCAAAGTCAATGCACAGATGCGAATACGCGCATTGAATGTAATTTATCGTGCGAAAAATTCATTTCACGTCCAGAGTGAAAGCAGCGCAAAGAGCATAAATACTAATACCAGTGTCACATGGTCACAAAATGGGTTCTCTACCTTGAACCACCAAATCTACAGTTATGCTTGTTATGACAAATTATGGGGGCGGCATGGTGGCACAGTGGTTAGCATTGCTGCCTCACAGCAAGAAGGTCGTGGGTTTGAATCTGGCCTGGGGCCTTTCTGTGTGGAGTTTGCATGTTCTCCCCGTGTTGCGTGGGTTTTCGCCGGGTACTCCGGTTTCCTCCCACAGTCCAAAGACATGCATGTCAGGCTAATTTGAGACACCAAATTGCCCATAGGTATGAGTGTGAGAGCAAATGGTGTGTGAATGGTGTGTGCGCCCTGCGATGGATTGGCAAGCTGTTCAGGGTGGGTCCCTGCCTTTGCCCGTAGTCAACTGGGATAGGCTCCAGCTCGCCCAGTGACCCTAGTGAGGAATAAGCGGGTATAGAAAATGGATGGATGGATAACAAATTATGGTTCCGTCCTCAGCGAACGGATAGGCCTGAAAATAAAAAAAAAAACCCATTCAATATGACTGCTAAAAAAAATAATAATAAAAAATACAGTACAGGCCAAAAGTTTGGACACAACTTCTCATTCAATGCGTTTCCATTATTTTCGTGACTTTTTACATTGTAGATTCTCATTGAAGGCATCAAAACTATGAATGAACACGTGTAATTTTGTACTTAACAAAAAAAAGTGTGATATACCTGTAACTGAAAACATGTCTTATATTCTAGTTTCTTCAAAGTAGCCTCCCTTTGCTCTGATTACTGCTTTGCACACTCTTGGCATTCTCTTGATTTGCTTCAAGAGGTCGTCACCTGAAATGGTTTTCACTTCACAGGTGTGCCTTGTCAGGGTTAATTTGTGGAATTTCTTGCCTTATCAATGGGGTTGGGACCATCAGTTGTGTTGTGCAGAAGTCAGGTTGATACACGGCCGACAGCCCTATTGGACAACCGTTAGATACATACATAATTCCACATGTGTTCATTCATAGTTTTGATGCCTTCAGTGAATCTACAAAGTAAATTGTCATGAAAATAAAGGAAACTCATTGAATGAGAAGGTGTGTCCAGACTTTTGGCCTGCACAGTATATCCTCGATGCCTGTTGTGGTCACCCATCTGAGGGTTTCCTGGTGCTCTGGCTCTAGTTTGAAGACATGTATGAACAGGTGAGCAGAGCTTCAGAGGAGCTTCTTGAAAGCTGAAGGGTAAGTTTGAATTTGAGCCTTTCAAGTTCTGAAGGTCAGGAGTGCAACAAAGCCATTGCAACATCACTCCTGCAGTGGAGAGTTATCTTCTGAGACCTCAACAAACCAAGTCTGAGACGGATGGAATATAAACAAATTGTCTAAAATTTTTGCCGAGCAGATGTCTCCACTTGGGGCAATGTACACTGTTTACATTCAAAACTTTTAATCCATTTTCAGAAAGAGATATTTTCTGCTGCAGCTGAAAAATGACTTCGCTCAGTGTTAAGACGGAGAAAGCTCATGCTATTCTCATATGCCTCTTTCTGTTCAAGAATTATGAGATCGCGCATACTCTACAAAATTATGGTAGCTTGTGCAGTATTATTGGTCACTTAACCACATTTTACTAAAAAGCTTCATCACATTACACTCGACAGGGTGTTCCACATGAATAACTAATGTAAGCGTAGCCTATTAAACACTGAAAAGGTAGCTTGCACATCACTGATTCAAATTAAAAAAAAATTACAACTGTTGATGATTATTGATTTAAGAGCCTAAAAAGCATTTCTTAATGAATGACTATAATTTAATGTTTATCACGTTCTGTGCAGATATATATTCATTAGTTGAGAGCTATGAGAGAGCTGCAAGGTAAAAATTACAACGGACCGAAAAGAACACAAAGTCTCGTCTCGCATCTGCCAAAAAAAGTGGAAGTTTTTGGGTTCCGTTACATCTTGTGCAAAGCTAATGCGGCATTACGCAGTAAGAACATCATGTTTACAGTGAAACACAATGGTGGTTCTGCGATGGTCTGGGACTGCTTTGCCGCTTCAGAATCTGGGCGACTTGCCACGATTGACAAAACCATGAATACTGCGCTGTTCCCGAAAATCATGAAGAACAATATCTGCCCATCAATTTGTAATCTAAAGCTCAACCACACAGTTGGGTAACCTGGCAAAACAATGAGGCCAAACACTCAAACAATTCTGAATGGCTCAAAAGAAACAAAATGGAGGGTTTTTTTTCTACCCTTGCAATTTTTATCTGAACTGCAACAAAGTAGGGACCATGTGAGTAATGAAGTCACACCATAGGTCGGTTGAGTATCGAAGTTTCCCCACAGGCTGCAGCTCTTTTAAAGTGAACTAGAACTGGACTCGCGAGAGCCCATACCTCTGCCCGCATAACTAGATTTAAACTTTGGCCTATATCTCGGCTGAACTTTGACCTAGATATAAATGTAATCACTTGTTCCTCTTGTGCTACTTTAACATCCTGCAAAGTTTATGCAACTGTTTTTGAGATATCCTGCTAACTGACAGACAAACAAACTAGAGGGTGAGTCCGGAAGGCCACATCACCCCGCCCGATTTTCACCAAAAACGAATAATTTCTTCCCTTCCGCCGAAGGATTGTCCTGATCAAACTTGAAGACAATCCGTCCAGAGTTGTGGCCTGTAGAGTGCAAACGGACACACAGCTAAATAAATAAATCAGCGCAACAACCACATGGGTGAATATATAAACAAACGGAAGCAAAAACATGACCTCATTGGTGGGGGTAATAACTACAAATATATCTAACCATATACTAGGTAACTCATTTGTTTTTGCTGTGGTAAACAATAAAAGCATAGGGTAATTATTGTTTTCTGCCCTTAGGTTAGCATATAGCAGTAGGACACCTGAAGCAAAAGTGAGTTCAGAAGTGTTGACATTAAGTTCATTTGATGGGTAACAGTTCCCTCTCGGAATGCGTTACACCAGCGTCCAAATGTCAAGGCTGGAGCGGGGAAGGGAACCAATCCCAGAGAGGGAGGCCCAGGCATCGAGTGGTGTCGGAGCGCAGGATAATATCACACGCTCCAGTTTCATCAACCACGCACACGCGCACACACACACACACACACACACACACAGGGGCATGAACAGTGCTGGGGCTAATAATTTTGGAAGAAAAAAAAACCCGCTTGAGAAAAAATGGATGCAGAAATCACAAAATAAACAAAATTACGACAGGATTTCGACATTCCTCCACCTAAAGTTGAGTCTCATTGCTATACTGTGGAAAGTGAAGGCTTGACGTCTCTTTCCGTTCTACCGTTCTTTTTAATTTGGCTGAAGTCTTTGTTCTCGGGTATATTCAGCTATCATTTTGCGAACTGTTTAGAAAGAGTCGCAGGGGTGGGAAATATAGATTGTCGTGCCTGCCGACTGCACGACAGGCACAGATAGACAGTCCTGTGTTGTCCCTGCGTTTGATCTGCTGCGACTGTCTCCGCAGAGAAAGTAGCGGCTTTGCACCAGTTGTCAGATATCTAAAGCTCGAGTTTACTTTTGTGGGGAATATGCAAACAGTTTGATCCAAATCTTGTCAGATGAAGATGTTTTATAAGTGACCCACCAAAAGAGGGCAAAATGAAAACCTGCCAAGTAGTTCGATATGACAGCTGGAGTAAATAAAATAGAGATTTAAATTTTGCCTTGTCTCTTTGCTTCAAAATGAGCATCCTTGAATAATAAAAAAATGCATTAGATTGTGACACCAAAGACATAAACAGCTTCTTTGAATTTACAACTGACATCAACTGAGACTTTCACTGTTTTAAGAGCCTTTACAAAGTAGTGCCTTCATTCTGTTCCTGTTTGTAAGAAATAATTACAATTCACATTCATTTCTTATGTCCAAAATGGAAAATATTTGGCATATATTTCCATGAATAAATACTCATTTTTTGTTTTCCGTGCCGGTAGTTCTTGATATTAGCTTGATGCCATACAGACGTCAAATATTTGCAGCTAAATAATGCAACCAATCTTATAAAATCCTGAAGGTCACCTCTCACATTGTGGCTGGAACATAACATGGAGGCAAAGGCCACCTGTCAGAAATCCTTCGTCTTTCGTAAGCCATCCAGTGGCCTTTTTAATGTGGCACATGGACCTTTCAACAGAGGCTGTCGTGAAGACGATGCAGTCAGCGATAGGGTTTCCTGTAAGATGGCCTCGTTTTTTTTTTTCCAATCACAGCCTTGTGGGAGATGAGATGGCCCCAGTATGAATATTAACCCTTGGAGCGCTAAATGCAGCCACTGTTGCTCAATGATGTAAGATATGAAAATTAAAGTTGAAAAAATATGAAAACCTATCACGCGGAGACTTGTATGAGGGAGCTCTTTTAAACAAGTCATCACATGATAGGTTTTCAACAGCACAAGATAATAAAGTTTATTTATTTTTATTTATTTCGGTGCTCCAAGGGTTAACATAGCAGCAGTTCAGACATTGACTGAGCAGATTAAATCTTTCTGACAGCAGATTTCAACCCAGTCGCATTTTCTGCTCACTGCAGTATAAATAGAAGCACATTAGCACATCACTGCCTGCACAAATCTGACAACTCATTCCTTCACATCTACATTGGCAGTGTAGATTTGGACCACGACAATGACCAAAAGACACGCATTTCCTTTCAACATTCAAACAGAGTTTGATAGTGAAATGCTTACCAAAATTTTCGCTTCGGATATCATTATATCATGGATATTTTCACAAATATTGAATGCAAAATTTCAAAATGCAGAATAACGGAAGTTATGGATCCAATACATATTCCATTTTTCACTTGGAATCTGTTTGAAGGGAAAAAAAAGATAGGAAGAGTGTATGTTTTGGTGGGGGTGGGGGTTAATACAAGCATTCAGCCTGTCAATCATTCTGATGCTCAGTTCCTCAGCAGCATTATAAAATTATGATAAGGAGATATTCCCACATTTATTTTCTATGTCTATACCATTCCTTTGGGAGTTACACATTCAAATACTTCATCTTCACAGTCTTAGGCAAGCAGATGGGTTGCCGACAATCAAGGTGGGACAGGTGTGCGTGGCTGTATGTGCGCACACGTGTGTGTGTGTGTGTTTGTGTCTTGAAGAAACACCTCACCTACCAAGGACTGCGTCTATATTGGTTCTCTCATTTTTGACAACTAATTGCCAGAGCAAGTGTTTTAGCGAAGAAATTAAAACACATCCCCACCTCCCCCTTCTCAAGATATAACTAGTGTTACAGTTTACTTGACGGGTGAAAGTGCAACAAACTCCTTCGTGGGTTTCTGCAGGATTCAGGAATATTTCCCGTCATCCATTCATACAACAAAGAGATTACTTTTCTGTTAAGAGGGCAGTTTGGTTATATTAATGCTTTTAAGTTCGTTTGTTTTCAGGGTGGATGCTGATCGCTCCTTATGGAGTGATTGAACAGCTCATGCTAACGTACTGTATCATATCTTACAAAAAAAATTACGCACAATTTTTTCATGCACTATCCAACAAAAGCAGCACATGGTTTTCACAAGACAGTCATGGCCATCGGTGTTAATTAAGCCTAATTAATCCAGTTGGGAGGTTGCTGCAGGGCATCTGCAGGGGTCAACATTAAGAATGCGAACTGTTCCAGGATCAGGACTGATTACCCCCATCAATCTCAGGGACAGACAGCACCTACATTTTGCCACCTTATAAATAAACTACCTACTTCTCTCTCTCGCTCTCTCTCTCTCTCTCTCTCTCGCTCTCTCTCTCTCACACACACACACACACACACACACACACACACCCCACTGCTGCAGCGGGCCTCCAACAAACACGGCATAATCACTCAATGCAGAGAACAGATGGAGAGAGACAGAGAGAGAGTTTAAAGGAGAGAGCAAGAAAAAGGGAGGGAGCAAGAGAGTGCGAGACAGAGAGAGAGAGAGAGAGAAAGTGAGAGACATAGAGAGGGAGGGAGGGAGAGAGTGAACGACAGTATGAGAGAGCGAGAGCTTAAAAACCTACGCTGAAAAAAAACACCATCCCGCACCTGCCTGAAAATCCCGCACCTGCGTGACTCTCATTTAGAATTTTTTCAGATAATGAGTTTTTACTGCTGTCTGAAAATACATTATGAATGCTCACCGTGACATTTATAAGGAAATGCACAGTCTCACAGGACACAGCAGGGAGCCGAGGGGGCGTCACTATTTCCGAATCTCCTCATCTGTGATCTGTACCCCCTTTCCCAAAATTTTCATCAACCAGTCAGACGCTAAAGCAGTAATAAACATCTCTGAGCTCTACCTCCACAAACCCAACCGCACATCCCAGCGAACCCCTTTCCCCACCTTCAGAGACCTGGATTCTGTACTTGCAAAGCCAATGCTTCAGTATACAGAAAGCTAATGAAATGCCAAGCTCCAAAAATATTTCATATTTGAACTGCTGAAGAGCAAGAAGTCAGGTTTCCCAGGGTCTCTCTGGAAACTGGAGAGTAATGTCCTTATTTGCTTGCATACAATTCAGTTTGCTTATGGAACCGTCTACATAGAACCGTCTACAGTCTGTGTACGTACATTTTCATTAGGACTTCTCCGGAGTGCAATAGCTCCTTTTACATTCAGCCGTTTGCAAGATGTGCATAAACTCATATTAAAGTTAGTTCTGTTGTCGTGTTTAGCTATGAAATAAAGCTGATAAGCCGTTTACCAACCCGATTTATAGACCTTTTCCGCTAGCATGTGAGAAAATGTTTAACTCAGCCATTTTGAAAAATCCTCCACTTGACAACTGCGCGTGCCCAAACAACAGGAACCCAACATCAGAGGGGTGATGAGGGTGATAAAGTTTATTTTGTGTGCAGGCACAATTGCAGTTATCAGCCATTAGAGGATAAAGCAAAGGAGCCAATTTCAAATAGACAACATAAACATATTTTTTGACCTATTGACGGGAATTTAAATTCTAAAATGCAGCTAGTCAGCAGAAAGCAATCTCGACAAACAAAAGGGGAAGGATATATTGGAAGGTAGTATTGATTAGTATTATTCTGAGGACATTTTTTGACACCATTTTTATCATACATACAACCTGGGCTACTATATATCTCAATGCAGCTCATCTGGGCAACACCTCAGTATTGTTCAATGAGGGATGCATTAAGATGTATACTTTTACATTCAATACAGAATAGTGTTTTGTCATCTCAGTAAAAGCAAACCAGGGAAAACTAGTGAGAGTGAAAAGAGTGACAAACTCAGAGGGAGAGGGGAGAGCAACGGAGACCGAGAGACCAAAACACTCCCGCCAGGAACGTATGGGTGAGAGACGGTCAAGCAGGGGGGGTGAGGCTCCCCTCGAGTCCATCCCTGTGTGGGGTCACACACAAACGCAGTGACTCTACTCCCTACTGGGACCATTGTCCCACACACCAGGGTGTAGGCACTCTACACCTTCACCCCCCCCCCCCACACCCACACATTGGTTCATGATGTGGGAGAGAGATGACGGCGGTCATCTGATCCCTGCAAATGGAAATTTTGTAAGTAAGGCCACCCACTGGTGAGCACTGGAGACCTGTAATTGCTCAGGGCAGGTGTGAATACTTGTCTGATTATCTGCTGACAGAGACAGCATCCATACTGGGGGAGAGATACAGTGATGATGCTCTGATGATTAATTACACCATCTTCAAAGTAAAGTGGAGCAGTAAGTCACTCTTCAGTGTAAATGCAGAATATATTCATGGCTCCTTAACACGGGAACAAATCTGGTTAGCTCACTGGTGCCATCTAGAGGATGAAAAATAGACACAAGTTTCCGACAGAAAGCAGAGGAATTAGACTCGGATGCACTGAAGTCCATGGATCATCATCGATTCAGGACCTAGAATCCGAATTGAAATTGTGGTTGGAACAAAAACCAGGATGTAACCACCAAGCTAAACTATGCTGAATATTACAGCCCTCAGAAAGATGCATCATTCCTAATTTGATAATCTGGGGGGGGAAAAAAAAAAAAAATGTACCCAAAACACATTTATAAGCTATTCATTCACCTAGTGCATACATCAGCATTGATGCCGACAGTCAGAGAATTGCAATACAAATGGCCTTCAAGACCAGCCATTATATATTATTTAGATGTGAGAATTTGTGAGTATGTTTTATGTAAGCACAATAAGCTTGGTCTTTCAGTAAAGTGACGTTATCCATATTCACCTTTTATTAGACATTTTTCATAGAGCAATAGCAAAGTAGCACAACAATAAGTTTATTACAAAAGAAAAAAAATGAAAGAAGGGCAGACCTGGCATTCATCTCCCCTAATGAATGTACTTTTAGTGCTGGAGTGACAGTATAATATCTTTACTGAAAACTGGACTTTGAGAAGTGTTGTATTGAATTAGAACACAGAAACAGAAGTGATGAGTTGAGAGACGTGAAATGTAAACTAGCAGCATCATTTTGGCATTTTAATGAAAGTTAATGCCAGAAAGTGACAAAAAAAAACAAAACAAAAGAAATTCTCAGCAACGCTTGGAATTCTCCTCTCAAAGGAGGTGTGTCACGATTACTGTGCATACCCAGAACTTTGAAAACTGTTCAGCCTAACAAGAAATCAAACAAAGTGAATCCACTCAGCTACAAGTCAAAATCTCATTCAATCTTTGCTAATCCGTCTTCGTTTTACATTGTATTTATAAATTTTAGTCACTCAGGCATTATGCTTCTTATAACAAGACTAGGTGCACGCAGTATATGGCTGGGCCGCCTGTTCCCCGCCGGCCGACAGCAGGCTAGCTAATCGTTGAGCTTGATCACTCAGTCAGTCAGTAACTCAAACAGGGACATTTGCTTTTATAAGGGCCGGGCTGCTGCTCGGCCCAGCCCAATAAAGTGTCTTCTATGGAAATGTGAGGATTTAAAGCACTATTTTAGCGCTTTTGCCAAAGGATATGAAGAATGTAAGCTGGTCTGCCAACTGCAACTAAACAATCACAGAAGACAAAATCCTCTTCGTCTGTGATTGTTTAGTGGCAAACCAGCTAACATTCTTCATATTCTTTGGCTAAAGCACTAAAAGAGCGCTTTGAATACTCTAATTTAATTCCTGAGTAACTACATATACGAATACAACAATGATGGAATCAGATTTTGACTAGCAGTCGAGTGGATTCACTTCATTTGATTTCTTGTCAGGCTTCACAGTTTTCAAAGTTCTAAGCATAAACAATAATCGTGACACAACTCCTCTAAGAGAAGAGGAATGATCTTCGAGTGAGAGTACTTTCCAAAAACGTCTCAAACTTTTCCACTTCTCCACGCTGGGCGGCAGCCATCGCACAGCCATGTCATTCCCCAGTTCAAACCTCCACGTCCATGGGTCTTAAACAGGTGTTGCCATGGCAACATTTGGTGTTTGGGCTGACTCAGTTCTTTACATGGGCGGAGCTTGTCTTAACAGTTTTCTTGAGATGGTGATAATTGGGCAGAATTTTCATCAGGAAGTCCAGCTGGAGACTCTGAGGCTGTGGGGGACAGCAGACAGGCAATGACATGACACACCAGTGCTTTCTTCATAAAAAAAACTGCCGCCATTTTGTTTTATATTATCACAAGACACCAGACAAGTCAGACACTCCTGCCTGGGGCACTCAACACACAAACCCCTGATTATGTTATGGCACAGAAGATCATGCCTCAGGCCAAATGCATGGTGGGATAGGATCCAGACCTCCCCAACACCCTGACTATGAGTGGGTTAAGTAATGGTTAAGTGGGTTAAAACTATGACTATAAGTGGGTTAAGTAAAGAAAGGATTAAACGTGCCATCAGCATGCTCAATACAGTCAGGCAAAAACACTACGGCCGTATTCCAGCAACAAATATTCTCTTCACCTGTGAACAAACAATAAAAGCAAGCCTTAAACCTTTCTTAAGCACCAACGCCGTGCTTTTAAGTTATTTTAACTAGCAGCAAAAATAATTCTGTGTTTTTAAAGGAACTATTTTTAAAAATTAAAATAACGGTGACTGACTAATATAGGAACCTCGAATCTAATGTGAGTCAGTAACAGCAGAATCAACAGGTCAGAGCCCATTGTTTGTACATTTTTCCTCTGTGAAATAATAACTACTCACTGAGTGAAGAACTCAGAGACAACTGCTTGACGTTACATGTCAATTAAAACTAGGGACAACTGTGGTCTGAATACAGGCCTGTGGCTTATTAGCCATGTCATCTCCTTGTTGCACAAAGTCCAGCTGGTTTCATCACTTAGCAAATCTACACAGCAACCCGGACCATGACTGAAATGAGGACATTATAGATAATTATTGTAACTGAGTGTACGGGAGTTTGATACACACTATACTCCATATTTCAATATGTTAACATGAAACTTAATTCGCTGCTCTCCTCAGAAATTTACATTACTTGATCTGATCTGTATGCTTAAATGACTTAATTTGCCCACAGCAATTGGATGAAAAAAAAGACTTAAACCAACATCCACCCCTTCCTTCATTCTTTCACCCACACAAAACACACTTGCAGTCACATCTGATACACAAACACATACAGACATTTGTACTTACAAGTAAAAAAAAAAAAAACACAGCAATTTACATAGAAACAAACAGAATCATAAAAAAAGAGGACTTGACTACCTGTGGCTTCTCCGTTTGCACCCGGCGCATGCACCCCGACCCATAGATAACTGTGTTCTCAGGGATGACCTCACAAGTGTTCACCTGGCAACAGGCTCCGACTATGCAGCCATTGGTTAGGATGACATTCCGACCCACCACAGCTGGGAAAGAGAAGAATAATCAGGACAACAATACAATTAATGCCTTGTGTGTACTTTACACAGCGGGTGTGGGATAGATGAAGTACAGAGCAATACACTTGGATGCTTGCTGGTGCACAAAGCCATTTCACTGCAATGTTCAACGTGAGTTTAGTAAAGCAAGGAAAGTGGACTACTTGCACTACATGGAGGGTGAATAACTAAGTCATACATACAGTCACATAAGAGCATCTACGGAACAAGTAAAAATACAATTAGTAGATATTAAAGTGTAACCTTAAAAACAAGTTTCTCGATAAGTTGATGACCATACTAGGAACATTCATTCAACCCTGGATCATTACGTGCAGACATTCTAGAGGCTGACAATAAAGCCGAATTAAATAACAAGCCATCATACCTTTAGACTCAATGACATTGTTGTCCCCAATCTTCATGGCTTGAGACTCTGTAGACATAACTTAAGGACCAGACACTTATCCATGGTGTACACCAGTGGTAAGGAAAACCTGATGCTGGGGCTCACCGTTTTTGCTGAGATTTGTTACAACCACCAATTCAATCCAAGAATTTTATTGACTTCATTTAGCTCAATTACCCTTTTAAGGAAGGAGGTTGAAAAAAACGACATAGAGAATGGACAATAAAAGTCCCAAATTTACATTTTGCGATATCAGACACTGCATAGAAAGAATGAAAAAAAAATGTGAATGATCAATTTTGAGGACACATATGGCTCAATTTATTTAATTTTGGACACGTGGTCACAATAACTAACCATCGGTCATATAATGAAGACTCAAAGTCATTTTGCGCAACTATTGTCTTCGGTTCTAGAGGGGAAAAACTATTCCCCCATTACCTTGATCAGTGAATTAGTTGGGGCCAGAGCAATTACTTTAAATAAAGCAATATAAATGCAATATGGACATGGGGCTCTTCTTCATGGCAGGCATGATTATTTCTCTCATAAAATGAAGTAAATAGACAAATAACTCCTCTCATCGTGAAAAGCAACAAAGTATGACAAATTAGCAGCTTTCTAGAATTCTCAAAAGTGCAACTGTGGTTGCAATGAAAACCAGCATAGCCACCACACGTGTCTTCCAGGATGGAGTAAGAGAATCTCTGGTGCAATTACAATATTAATTTAGTCAACGACGGAGCTAATGTAACGCAGCCGAAACCATTAACAGACTGGATTTGCAAAACGCAGCAACTTGACCCTTACCAGCCTATACGACCATTGATAGAAAAGCACGGCGGCACAGGGGAGCGTGTTAAAGGGGGGCAGACACGACTTTATCCGCAGTGCGAGTGGGAGTACACAAGGATACCACATCCTACTTCAAATACGTTGTTGATTCCAATCGTCATGGTTTTAGGTTCCGTGCCCTCGGAGTCGGGCATTATGTTCTCTGGATATCTGGCGGTACAAACAGCAATGATTACACACGCAAAAAAAAAGTAATAATAAACTGCGTCCAAGAAGCAGTTAATTCAAAACAAAGATGCGCCACATCAACAGAGAATTCCTCACCCATTTAAAATGAGGGCTTGCTCCTCAATGAGGTTACCCTCTCCGATGACAATGGGCCCCGCCTCGGCGATGATGCGAGCTTTCGGGTGCACCACTGTCCTGGGACCTATCGAGATCACATTATTCAAGCAGCAAACATTCATGAACACTCCTTAAATGTTGTCCGCCGAAATCAAGCATACGTGAGGAGACATAAATGACAAATAAGAGTGAGACTGAACATCGCCAGTTTCTATGTGACAATACAGACGGCGCATCTTGACAAGAAGCTGAGGGTCGACTGGGTTTGTCATTATGGCTCTTCCTCAAACTGCATCACATTAATTCAAAATCAGATGGGGGGCTCAAATATCCCAATTCTTACCTATGGTCACATCTCCTTTTATCTCGCTTTCAACGCAGACCACTGCTCCAGCCGCAATTTTAGCACTGCTGTAGGAGAATGGTAAATTACATGCGCCACAGTGTATTAGAAAGCACACTTTGATCCATAATTTATGATAGATCGCACAGCCATCCGTCGCACTTTCGGCATCATAATTACAAACTTAGATTACGTTAAGGTAGCTGCGGTGGGTGTTGGGTGTTGCCCATACACGAATGGTGTTGCCAGCGCAGCATCCAGGTTAATTATTGCACCAAGGCCATCTTTACTCAGCAAAGTCAGCATAGAATAATCCATATTTTCAATTGCGCCAGGTAAGTCACTAAAATTAACACATGCAACATACTGTCAATGGTGAGTTACCTTTTTTGGACAGTTTGTTTAGCACTAATATCCGCCATCTTCACGAGGATTGTCGAGTGACATCGATACTCGATTGCACACCCTTTACTGTCTATGGTCATGAGGACGAGGCAAACACAAATTTTGGAGGAAAAACGATTGTTTGCTGCCACCTGCTGTATGCCACTGGTAGCAAATACATGTGCGACATTCAAAAACAAATATTTCGATTATTTACGTTGCTTAAATGGTCAATGAACTGGGTGACAATCTAATCGTCGAACTTATTTTTTATGCCCCACCCCCCCTCCGCGCAGAGACAATAATCGCGCATTTTTACGACACAACATCCTGCCATATTTATTTTCTTAGCGCAAATCATCGAATACCACGGCTCCAGGATTTTGCCTGCAGCTCTCATCACTTACAACCAAAATGAATACTTAAGTCCTTTCGGTTAAATACGACATTGTGGTGCGAAAGAGTCTTTACAACTCTTGGCTTAGAGTGAGTGACAGTATGTGGCCAAATGATGTGTAAATTGAACACAAGTCTTGTCCTCCTTGAGCGAATATTTGAGATTGAAATGCTTTTTCCTCCCTTTTTGTGTGCCCATCTGTGTTACGGAACTCAATTTTGTCTATGTGAGCAAGGAGATGGAAGAGTTGGCACTATAACTTGTGCCTCGAGGCTGCGTTGCTGCACAGAGGCTTGCCAGAAACAACCAGTGGCTTCAAACAATAAGACATTCAGATTACAGTCTCCATCTGGTGCAGGTAATGTACTTTTATATTGGCTGAGACATTAACAATACTGGTGAACAGAGCTGTAGGAGACCTGTGATACCTAAACACTTTAAAGGAACTGTGTCACGATTACTGAGCATACTCACAACTTTGAGCGAAGTAAATTTGTTCAACGGCAAGTCAAAATCTAGAAGATATTTTTCTTCATCTGTGACTACTGGGGATGGCAGCCAGCTAACAATCTTTGTATCTCTTGGCTAAAACTTAAAATAGCACTTTGAATCCTAAAATTTCTGTATAAAGCTCCTTAATATAAAAGTCATAATACCGGAGTAACTAAAATATGTAAATACAATGCAAGACGAAGATGGATTGGCAAGGATGGAATCAGATTATGACTTGCAGTCATGCAGATTCACTTTCTTAGGATGTAAATTCTTAGCATGTACAGTAATAGTGACACAGCTCCTCTATGACACCCTTGAAATAAATAACCTGCAGTTGATTCAAATAAAGTTAAATTATATTACGACATGCAGTCAACCCTATTTCAATAATAAGGGTAATATAGATATTTAATCAGCACCAACAATAAATAGTATGGTGATAATTTGACATACAGTAATAGTGCATAAAATATCTAAATTACAATAAAAAGAATCTAAGGCGCAGTAACGTATTACTTAAATAATGGGCTGTGCAATGGTACGGTGGGCAATACTGTTCCCTCAGAGCCAGAAAGTAATTTCATTTGCCTTCCTGCGCAGAGTTTGTATACTCACCTCATATTGGGATGAGTTTCCTCCTATATTGACATTCCAGGTTAATTGAGTGCTTAGTTATGTATAAGAATTTGAGTATTCTTGGTTGAATGGTGTGTGTGTGTGTGTGTGTGTGTGTGTGTGTGTGTGTGTACCCTGCAAAATATGCCCCCACCAACTGTCAAGACTATATTCCCATCTTTTTTCCATTGGCTGCTGGAGTAGGTTACCGCTCCCAATCACAACCCTGACTAGAAATGAGTGGGGTAAGATAAATGGCACCCAAACTATGTCCTGAAGGCCCCCCCATTTATGCTGGCTTTTGTTCCAACCTTAATAGCAGCCAATTATTTTATCCAGCTATAAATTTTTACTTTTTATCTAGTATCACTGAAACTCATTGGAACATTATGTCAGAAATACCTTTTTATGACATGCACCAGGGTTGGGTTCAATTACGTTTTTCAATTACAGTTACAGTAATTGTAATTTAAATTTTTTTTCTTGAAAAGTAATTGTAATGGTAATTGAACATTCTGTCCAGAAAGTAATTGTAGTTGTAATTGTAATTACAATTACAATCAATTGTAATTGAAAAAAAGTAATTTAACCCAACCCTGACATGCACAGTAGAATTTCTCACATGTACTTGTGCTTTTGGGCTTGATTGCAAATACATGCGTCCATAAGAGGAAATTATCTGTAACAGATCAAATTTAAGACTGACCTGAATAAATGGGCTTGTAATTGGTGGAAGTCTTCACACCTGGCTACCAATCCTAATCTCGTGGAAGATAATGACGTGTTAAAGGTAAGAGAAGAAAAATGATAATGAGGGTACCTGTATTGCTTGTTGATATATTCATGGAAGAAAAACATTAATAACAATCAAGCTACTTTGCATGAAGGCTTCAGCTGCAGGTGTAGACCGGAGCAGGTGGTCAGTCACAGTCTCTCTGTCCTTTAGATAGGTGGGTAAGCAGTGTAGCCTAAATAGAGGTTGCTTGACTGTTAACTGAAGAGGGGCTGGGGATCCTGACATGGATCCGGAGATGCCTTGAACGAGGCCCCTGAAATTGCTTCATGGGGTTTCGCCCTGTTTCTCTCAATCTTTCCTCACTGGCATTCCTCTCAGGTTGTCCTTGAAAAAGAGAAACATGTACTGCATGGAACTTTGCTGTCTGTGTGGTATTACAATATTACTTACTAGGCCTGGTAATATGTCACTTTTTGTTACTTTCGAATCACCTTTAAAGATCAAATACAAGTAAAGCACAACGGAACTAGGATCAAGTGACTGATAGGAACAGGAAAGATGGTCTCATGAATAATGCCATAGTCACAACAGAACAATCACGGGTAGCTTTCTTACAATAGTTTCTAAGACAAAAGTTTTAAGGCATGAATTAGAAAACTGTTCAGTGTGAGGACACGTTCACTGGTGCGAGATTCCTACAGCTGTGCACTGAGCTGCGATTCCATTGTCTAACTAAATGTTGACGCGTGCCTTCTCAATATGTGCTTCCTGTTTTGTTTAATTGATGAAATTAAGGAGCATGTTTCCTCTTTGAAAACAAACTGATATCCACTGTGTCAATGATTTGATGACAGAAAACGATTCAACTTTGTGTTGTCACTTTTGCCTGTGTAAATGCGGCAATGCACTGACGTTAATTGGACAACTTAAGGCAATAATATCACAGTTTCTACATTAAATAATGTTCTACTCTGATTTAGTAACTCTTCTTTTTTTTCTAATTTAACAGTGACTTGTTATATAACTCAAAGTTTTTATTACTGTAATAAGTCACTTCAGCTATGTATTACCCCAAACACTGCCCAGGATGGCCCCCTATTGGTGGGCGTCCAGTGGTACACTTCTTATCTCATATTCATATAATCGACCAAAGATAGACAACATGTGAGCAATTGCCCTGGAAAATATGAATATGCCAAGCAGGCAAAAAGGCCAGTGCTCAGAATGCCAAGTAAACAGAATATAAAGAAATTTGTACCCAAGGCTGAGTGTTGTGGCTCATTGTTTGCCTGACAGGACAGACTCGGATAAAATGTTATTTAAAAGTGGCAGGATGTCATAGTAATCCCTTCATCCGCCTTGACAAAAGTCTAATGGCCCCAAGTGTAACACAAGACTGCGAGAAATGGCCGCCGTCGTCGTTACCCCGAAAGCGACCTGCCAAGTTCATGGCGGAGTTTCTGCCGTCAGGAAAACTTGTTACGGTTCTTTCACGTGTGCTTCTGTGCACATCTGCACTGGAGTTTGCGAATATTGTCCTATTCAATTCTGCCTCACGCCTGCAGGCAGTCACCATCTGAGGACGGCGAGAGATCAAATCTAAACACCCGCGCAATCGCACGACGGCGGCCACAGCTGTTTGGAATATAAACCAAGGATACCGAGGATTACAAACATTTACTTTGGAGAAACACATCCTTGTTGAATCCTGCTACGTGGATGTGCTCGTTGGATGGTTGAAATGAAAATTTGAAGGAGAGTGATAAATGCTTGAGTGAAAGCCAACCCACGATTGGTTAGATTTGGGATGGACAAACAGCAGCTGCTTCTTACCCCAGTGAAAAACTGTGTAGTCTCTCATTTCACACAGTAAAATGATTAAATGGTTGGTTATTTGCATACAGATCCTGTCCTGTGTTTATCTGTTCAATAGCTGCAGACATACAGTGAAATAGTAGGATCAGGTCAAGCCCGGTCAACACCATCATCCCCCTCCCACCACACACACACACACACACACACACACATCTCCCCCTTTACTTTTTTTTTTAAAAGATACTGTACGATAATTACTCAAATAGATACAATCATCACAGACATAACAAATCCACAGAAAAACAATTAAACATCAATAGATCTACGAGAGCAACCTCAATATAAAATTATTTATATGATCTTCAGAAATTCAGGGAATCCCATACATTTAAATGACCTCTCTTAATATCGACTGTCTTTTACATGTAAATTCAGTTGAAATATTCTTAAATACTTCATTGCTTGATACATATAACTGATCGATTGTCATTTTATTATGTGTTTTCCATATATGAAGGTTCAGGAGTAAGTGAGACCGAAAATGAATACATGGCTATCCTTCGGTCTTTGACTCTTCAATTATAGTGAATGTCAAGAGCAGTTATTGTGTGTGATGAGGAATGTTAGTTGCCAAAGTATATTTTCAGTGACCTGCTGTCCATATGATGCCTACAGTCCCTCTCTTCATATTGCTGTTTAGCTTCAATATACTGGTACCTCACGAGTGTCACAAAATGGCATTTGCTCAAATCTTCACAATCTTCAATCTTCGAATCTCATACACGAACCCTCCCAGTTGGTCCCTGTTGCGCCTTAGGCCGATTTGACAGTAAGCGATCCCTTTGAAAATAGAATACAAATTCACAAACTAGATGTGAGGCCAACTTTCTGTTGGCAGATTTATAGATGATGCAAGCACACTAAGATTATCCCAGGATAGGGCTCTGAGGTGATGTGAATATTTTTGCTCTTTTGCTTATTTTGTTTACTTCTATAAATCATCGGGGTGAACTCAAATGGAGCACAATTCTCTGTTTCTCTCCCAAGTATGTCAAGAGCCTACACAGGCTTTTTTTGGCATAAAAAATATAATTTGTTGGCAGAAAACAAATATCTACGATGTAAATAAATATGTAACTATGGCGTATTTGCCTGTAATTGACTTACTGTTGGAAAACATTCCAGGAACGCGAGGAACTGAACCCTGCTTCAAATGACATTGGCTGCATTTGTGAAGTGTTTTGCGGCAGTACAGCGCCCCCTAGTGTCTACTGAATTATTTTCCGGCGACCTGCTGCTCTATTACGTTAGCACAGCATTGGTGATAGTGGGCAAAGAGGTATCATGTTTCATGGGTACAAACAGCAGGGGGGGACGCGTTAATGAACCGGCCCCAGAACCCGAAGCCCATCCAACGGACTTGATGAGTCACAGGAGACCCAAAACTGATGAATCATAGTGGTCCGTAATCCTGCTGGCACACTGGGTCGCTGGATCAATACGGACCTGCACCTATTGAAATTGCAATCAAGTCCTACATGAAGCGCTCCGTAGGGGGGGATTCAGAGCTGAAAAAAATGGCCACCTCTGCGAGAAGGTCTTTTGAATAGCAGATACTTATCGAACGCCTTCTCACCTCCTGCTAATGCTACCTGCCTGACTCAACTCCCAGTGAACGTGATCAGGCCTGATCAAACGCTGACAAGCAGGGACTCTTTTTCTCACCCCTGAGTTTCAGAGGAACTAATAAGCTCTGTAAACCCAACATGAACTGACTGACGAGGATGAACCAAGTCGTGGGAGCAAATTATGTAGTCTTTACGCTGTAGTACCCTGAGGTTTAATGCTTGTGGTTGATCAGTATTTATAAAGAACACTTTATCCCTTAGAGCGCTAAATGCTGCTGTTGTTGCTCAATGACGTAAGATATCGAAATCAAAGCTTTTGAAAACCTGTCATGTGGCGACTTGTTTAAAAGAGCACTCACAGGAGGATAGGGTTTCAACAGCACAAGATAATTAAATTTATATTTTTTTAAAATGTATTTCAGTGCTCTAAGGGTTAAACTGTATCTGGTTGAGAAGACGTGGCCTTGTATAAAAACCTTTTAGATGAGACTAGGTGTGGCCAACCTCTATCCAGTGTGGGTGTGGTGAAAAGCTCCAGTGTGGGCATAGTTTTTCTTGTTTTGGAGTTGTGCTGGAACACCTGATTAATGAAGGGATAGCTGGAAGAAAAGCGGTCCCAAAAAAAGCTTTGGTGGGCAAACGTGTCTACCAAAGCTTTTTTTCCCCAGCTAATAAAAGCCAGCCGCTCTCCTGAAAACATCCAGCTAGGAGCGCTGGAGAGCGTTTCGCAACCACTGCATTTTTTTCAGTTGTGACGCTTCGGTTGCCATGATACAGAATATCCGTGGAAGTAACATCTAATGTATGTATCTCAAGTACCTGATTTCACAGATAGTTTGTGTTATCAACAAATGCTGAATGTAAACATGGAGAGCAGAGGGTGGAGTACTTGCTCTCACCCTCGCGCTGGATGAAGGGAGGGCTGAAGGATGTAGGACGAGAGGAAGGACCCGGGCAATTCCAGCATTACGCACATTACATTTAAAGCATGGGACTCTTGAATGAAGGTGTCTCCCTATTTTGTGAATAGACTAAACATTCTTCTTTTTTCACCACGATAACCATAGGCCACTCTCAAGGTCCACATATGACAACATTAGAAAAATTCTGCTTAATAGTGCTTCCAGCCTGACTTTTGGAAGCATTACTCACGTTACGCAAAAGTCCCGAGCTTTAAATATAACGTGAGTAATGCTGGAGTTGCCCAGCCGTTATTTTGTACGTGGGTTCGTGAGATTTTTGGTCTTTTTAGTATTTGTACTGCCCCTCCTCCACTGTGATTGGACGGCCAGGTTTAAAGTGACAATGACGAGCCTAGAATTTCACACAAAGTAGAACATTTTTCATCTCTCAGCGAACAATATTTTAAAAATAAATAAATAAATGAACCATCAAAAGTGTAGCGCTCTGCGCTTTGTAAGGGCCTTAGGAAAAACCGCTTTCATAGATCAAGACCCACATACCCATGCTGGCCCTTATCACAACAAATTTTACATTGTAGCTCTGTCCATGGCTGAAAGAACATCTATGACAAAAACCTTTGAACCACCCTTGCATATTGCAGTGACGCAAATCTGTTTTGGAAGGCTGTATACATACCATAGGATGTTTAGTTTAATTGAAACGTGGTAGAAAAAAAAAAGCCAGATTATACAGATTTTCCTCATCTCTTTTAACAGGGCAGTGCAGTGTCCCCGAGTGCCATTTATGTCCTTAGAAATGAGTGCTAAACTCTTTCTTAATGACTCCCAGATCAAACCAAATGCAATCAAAACACTTTCCGTCCTTAAAAAGTAATGTTGCACTGGGAGTTTAGCTCACTCTGCCTACTGCTGTATTTCAAAAAATTAAAAAAAGTCGGCCTGACAGTGGGCACCATGAGTTGGGAGGGAGGTGTAGGGGAGTCAGTTGGGTTGGGTGGGCTAGAGGGCTCACGCATTGACATTATATCTATACAAACTAAAAGGGATTAGCAGTGAAGGTTGACATGGTGGCACAGTGTGTACCTCTGCTGCCTCACAGCAAGAAGTTTGTGGGTTAAAATCCAGCCTGGGGCCTTTTTGAGTAGAGTTTGCAGGGTCTTGCTGTGTTCGAGTGGGTTTTTTCCAGGTACTCCGGTTTCCTCCCACAGTCCAAAGACTGTGATAAAATAGCTGAAAAATTGCTGAAATTAAGCAATAGAGAATGTGGAAAACTACAATGAATTGTTAGTATAATTACTGATAAAAAATCTCCCAAAAAAAACATCTGAATACTATTAACAACTAATTACTCATGCCAGAGTAGATCAAGATTCAACTGCTCAACAACACAATGGACTGACTCATCCTGAACCACAATAATTTCATCAAGCAAGAACCAGCCAGTTTGACTGTTATTGAATTATTGAATTGGCGTTATCATCTTACATTTCTCTCATACACATAGGCTAGTGGAGGCCTACTAGATTTACTAGTAGGTTCAAGAAGATATAGGTGATCCAATGTGCTGGACCCCGAGCTCACGTGACCTCCATTACCAAAAATAATAACAACAGAAGAAGAACTACAACTACGCGCTGCTATGCATTGTCAAGCTAGAAGGCCTGCAAGCTTGGTAAGTTCTTTTGTATTTATTCAGGATTTTTGGAGGAAATAATGAAAAGTTATGAGTATTTTGTGAGAAATAATGAAAAGTTACTCGTTAGCCATGTGATAACAGCCTCCTTAACCCACGAGTAGGTCTGATAGGCTTCCACTAGCCTGTATGCATGGGAGAAATTTATGCTGATAATGTCTGACGACAGTCAAGTTGGAAGCAAGAAGAAGAAAAAGGCCACACCTCCTTCAAACTCGACTTTGATGCTTTGCATGTTGTGTCCAAGGACACGTCTCCATGCGCAAGTCAGCATCTCCTGGTGAACGGACTCTACTCTTTTCACCCAATGAACGTGAGTTGGTCTTGATTTTGAGTGGTCAAAACCAGTACCAGCTCAACTGTGTTAAAATGGTGAAAATATGAATTTCATAATTGAACAGAGTGATATTGAACTTCATAGCTTTTAAAAGGTGTTCGAGTGAGTAGTTACTTTCTAAATTTGATGAGAACTATGGGTTGAGCTGTCAGTTAAGGTCACACACTAGGTTGTGCTGTCTGAGTTTGACAAAGTCTTGCGGAAAATATAAGAGAAGGCGGGAGAGAAAATGGCAGTTGTGGATCTTGGCCACAGGAGAGCGCGGCTTGTGATCTCTGCTAGGCACTGGCGAATCCGCATAGCGGCGCTGCGAAATTGTTCTGATGCTGCGTCGTGGATCAATAAATTGACCTCAGGTAGTGTCGCGCTGGTCAGAGCACACCCCTCAAAACTTCGCTTTTCAAGCGGCAAATGCATGCACAGAACCATTTTTTCGAAGGGTAAAATAGTTCACTGCAACATTTTCGTCACGTGGCGAGTTTTTCCGCGAGAGAACAGGAGAATGGAGACCGGAGGAAATTTTGTCGAAGTTGTCCAACTTCAGAGGCCTCGAGTCGTTGATCGGTAAGTGATTCACTTTGCATACTATTTTCATTAGATTTGGGATTATCTTGTCCATTTGTGGACGCAGCAGCATAGAAACATCTTGTGCGGTTGTGGAGATTTTCAACTTTTTCCACACCCATGCGGTCCCAACGGGGTTTTTCATGTGGTTCATTTTGATATGCAATCTTCATAGGTTTTGTTCACTTATAAAATGCCACCTTTTGGAGCCATTCTGCGTGTTCTGGTCAACAAAAGACCAACTGGAAAAAAAGGAGTCAGTGTTAGACAAAAAGCCGTTCATGCAGATCTTATAAATCTTCTAGCTTCAAAAATAATAAACCTATCAAGCTTATCCAGGGCTCAAATTAAAGGTCTCTTTAAGGCCTGTCCAAGGTACTTTGAACTAGGTGTGAGAAGGCCTTTAAAAATTTGCCAGTGCCTATCTCTGCAGGAAAGATCTGCCTCGCCACTGCTCCACATTTCAAAGATGTTGTGTATTCAAAGTGGCTGCGTTGGGAATATTGGTTTTTATTTTTTTTATTTTCCACTTTTTGCATGTGGATTTCATCATGGTGTGTCGTGATGTGCTCCTCTTCAGGATAAACCCAGGTCATCTGCGGAGGATTGAGAGGGTACGTGTGAATCGGTGGGGTGAAGGAGAGGATTCTGTGTGGTTGAGGCTCGAGGGGATAGTTTTGTATGGCATTTCCAGAACATTCTCCACCCTTACAAAAGGTCATCGTCTCACATATGGAAGATGTTGGTGTAAAATTATGGCGCACCTGTCAGTGCACACCCACACTGCTGCTCAACTTTAACCCTTTGACCTTGGAGATTCCACGCACAAACACACACACACACACGCGCGCGCACACGTGCGCACAGACACGCTCACACATAAAAACACCTGGAGCATCCTTGAGCATGTCACCACATTATGCGCTTCCTGGCAATCAATATTAATCTGTCACCAGGGCAACCAACTAATCCATTCAGAAGGCAGTGGCTCAGGGAAGGCTTGTCAACTTCTGTCCTTCTGGGAAAGGCTCGGCACTAATTCCACAGTTTAGTTTCCATATGTGACCATTGATCTCCCCTCCCCTTCATGACACAGCGGGATCCGCCTTCAGATTTCAGTAACATTTCCAATGGGCAACTGCTATGATTCTGACAAGAAATCAGACACAGGTTCAGAGTACAATCCAATAGGGAACATTTATTGATAGGTATATGGCAATAATGGGAGAAAGGACCCTCGCCCAGAACAGGGAAGGGGCCATCCAGGTTCGGTGGTATTGACTGGTGAAAGTAGTGAGCATATCTGCACCTGGTCCCTCGGCAGAAACCATTTGGTATAACCCTCAACAAAGCAGGACTGCTCGAGAACAGGTCTGAAGGGTTTAGCAGGACTGCAGTCCCAATTCTGGAGACCGGTGACGGCTTAGGTGGTGTACCTACTAAACTGGGTAGAGGAATAGACTAAAACAGAGGGTTAACAGGAATGTGGTCCAAATGGTGACTGACAGTAAGGCTAGGGGTTTTTTACCAATTAATATAACTTCGAATAGTTATTCTGTATCATAGAGGTTACGAAAAATTCAGAAGAAGACTTGCTTTCGCTAAGTCGACATAAATTGACTGGTTGGTTAACGGCAAAATAGCGATACAATGCAGCAATTCTGCTGGACAGAACTGAGGCTTAAATACACCACAGGAACACAAGGGAACGTGGCACACAATGGATAACACCTGGATGAGGGGAGGCACGCAAGCCACCAAGCCAATTAAGGAGACAATACCTTTAAATGGCGCGCAGTCTGCTGGAGAGGGGGATGAGACGGTTAGGAGGACACAAGGTTTGTGAAAGGCAACAGTCATCAATCCAACATCAGTCTCGCCTATCACTGCTCAGTGTTATGAATGGGGAGTTGTGAGAGTGTATCCCATCATGCACTGAGAGAGAGGTGGACAGGAATAAACCCCGTCTCTTGCAGCCGATGAAAAAATTACCTTTGGGAATTCAGCGAGGCTCAAATCAAGGCTGATTATTTGGAAGGGGGAAGGGGTGAGTGAAAGTACTACATGGGATACGCAGACTCTCTGTATCCTGGACCTGAAAGTCCTCTCTGTCCCCGAGTCATTTATTCTGCCTTGCTGTGCTGCAGATGGTACTGCCAGGGGTTAACCCTTGAACACGGGGCTATTATATTTGATTAATCTCAACCGCGACATGGCTGGCATAGCAATAGCAGGTCTGCAATAGGCATTTGGCACGCTCGTCGCGCCTTCGTTCTTGACCCTCAATCCGAATAAGGGTCAAGCCAGTCAATCACCGCCGTTAATTTCTATTTAACTGAAATAAATCATCGTCTGTCGCCGAGGACGAAAAATTCTCTTAATATACTGTATGAGAGGCGGCTCATTACGAACGCGTGCCTTGGAGGAGAGAGAGAAGGCAGCGGCCCCTAAGTTTGAGCTGTCCTGATTATTAATGGCGGTCTGTCTCAGTAACAGACTCTCGGGACATTATGATTTATCAAGCGCATCGCTGCAGTTTGGAAAGAAGATGGAAAAAAAATACTTGAATTTTAAATGTGAAAAGTGGTGACTGGGGAACCCAACAAGAATGTGCACCGCGGCGTGAATAAAAAGACATAAAGTTAATGGAAGATCTCAATGCAGCTTTCGAGAATCGAGGCCCAGTTAGTGGACTGACGGAGATCTCTGGTGGGCAAAGGCAGACATGGGCAGATAAAGGGGTTTTTTTTTAGAGCTTCCTTCAAAAGGTGGAAGCACAAGTCAAATGTACTTCGAAAATGTGAAAATGTGCTGTCCATTTTGGCTAACCCTCCATTTTTAAATTCATAAACAAAGAGCAGCCTTTGGAAAACACATTGGCCCGCTTTATTTATTTATTTATTTACTATTTATGTCAAAGGCAAAAGATATGAAGCGCACAAGGCATGTGAGATCAATAAAGAAAAAATATTACGTCAAAATGCCTTAGTTGAAAGTATTTGGCGAAATAATTGAAGAGCCTAGTGCTAAATGTGCCGACGTCACAAAGTTTCTATGTTGAGGAAATTGAGAAAATCAACTTAGGAGACGACAAAATATGTTTTCCCATCCTTACCTCACAATGAGTGAAAATGTGACTTAAGTACTTTTAGCAATAGGCTCTTCCATTGCTTGATAAGTCTTGTACTTGTTTAATATCTGAGAGGAACATAAAAGTTCCTTTCTGAACTAAATTACAAAAAGAGCAACGCAGAGCATGGTAAATGCCCCCGCCTGTATGTTGATAAAGGGCATATTGAGCTGGCTGCTCTGGCGGCCATATTAGATATCACACAACGCTGGTTTTCGAAAGGAACCTTCCTCTAGCCACTCCCAATACGCCATTAAGAAATGGCATCAATCCGACGAGGGATTCTATAGTTATCCCACGGAAACCAAAAGTTAACGGACGATGGACGGACGGACGGACATGGTGTCGACATACTGCCCCCTTTCCTCTTTGGAGAGCGGGGGCATAAAAACTCAAAACTTTTCGTAAACCCTGGTTTATGCGTATCGTCATTCAAATTGTTAAGACGGGTTGGGTTTGCTCCGCAGATTGAAGCAGATCATGAAATACAGTTAAATTTATGTAGATCTCCCCATATTTAAATGAATGAATTCTAAGAGATCCCATTCACATTTTCTATCCCAAACCGCAATAAAATGTGTTTCAGATCAAAAGTTAAAGTATGCCACAGTTGTGGTGTTTTCTTTGTACACAATAATGTACACAATAATCACAAAACACAATAATCGGTCAAAGTTGTTCAGTGTAGTTATATAATTTAAAATTACATAATCACATTACATCATTTTTGAAGTAGTGAATTGATTAGAAAATATGCTTATTTCTAATTTTGTCAAGAGACAATTGGAAAACGATTTTATATGAAATGAACACCGGAATCAACGATAAAAACGCTTCTGACTTACGACAGCAAGGTATATCCCCAAAAGGATAACATACCCCCCATAGGCAAAAGAATCATATATGAACTCGTGGTGGCACCATATGAAAGTATATAGGGCCCAAAACCTCAACAAGGGAACAACTCTGGGCTTCAGGTATGTTCATAGAAAATTTTATCGGATTCCCATGAGAACAGTTTGACTTGCTGCATTTGGAATGGTGCGTTACAGTAAAACTAACAGAACCATCAAAATCAATAATCCTCCTCCACTAAGTACCAGAAATGTTGACCGCAGATTTCACTCCTTTGCCATTAAAACTGCTCAAGTTATTGCATTTTAAACAATGAAAAGCTTGCCAAGGTGGTGGTGTTACAGCGAAGGTCTAGGAAAAACCAATATCACCTCATTGCACCAGGAACAATCAGAGAAGGTTTGGCAAGATTGGCATCAAAACTGAGTTATTGCATTTGGAGATGTGTAATATGTGTAATTCGGTACATGCGTTGTAAATATGTGACTCAAAAGACTAACTGACTATTGAGAGCCTTCTCAGGTTGTATCTAAGAGCCAGAAAGAAAAGATGAACACTTACTGCATGAATAAAATGAACACAATCAATGTTTCCCACCCTAACAGCAATTCACTAAATATGCCTTTTATGCCGTAAACACGCATTTACGGTATCATAATATTAAGATCGATAGCGGTACATTAGAAACTCTCAAGTCTAATAATTCAGTGCAATGGGTTTTCAAAAAGACATTCGACAGAGCGTAGCACGAGGGTCTGTGGCACGTATTGAGAACATTCATCACTGAAGAAGGCCTTACCCAGCTATTCCAGACTCTATAAGAATGCAACTAGTGCTGTTCTTCTGTATAATCAAGTAGGAGAGCCATTCCACACCACAGTCGGCATTCACCAGGGCTGCTTGCTTTCCCCAATTCTCCTCAACCTGTTCCTTGAGAACATTGTGAGAGAAACCTTCTAGAACCATCACCCATTCACTTCAATTAGCGACAGAAGAATCAACAACCTTAGATTTGGAGACGACATTGACCTGATAAGATGCACAAACAAAGAGCTACAACCACTGAAAGACAATGTGACAAACATTCCACAACATGGAGGTCAGCATGAAAAAAAAGTGAAGTGATGGTCCACTGTGTGAACAACATCAATTCCAAAATCATAATGAATGTTGAGAGACTAGAAGTTGTGGACAAATGTACGACCCCCCAATTCCAAAATAGTTGGGACAAAGTGTAAATTGGGAATAAAATCAAAATGCAATGACTTTCAAATCAGACCAGCCAGTATTTTATTCACAATAGAACAGAGATAACATAGCTAATATTGAAACTAATATTGAAAACATTTTACAATTTCATCCACAAAATGAGCTCATTTCAAATTTGATGGCATCTATTGGTCTCAAAAAAGTTGAGACAGGGGTCCGTTAACCATGGTGTAGCATCCCCTCTTCTTTTTAACACAGAGTGGAGGAATCTGGGCAGTGAGGAGACAAGTTTCTTGGGTTTAGCCACTGGAATATGATCCCACCCTTGTTTAATACAGGCTTCCAGCTGCTGGAGAGTTTTGGGTCTCCTTTGACTGACTTTTCGTTTAATTCTCTGCCAAATGTTCTCTGTCGGTGAAAGATCAGGACTGCAGGCAGGCCAGTTCAGCACACCGACTCTTCTACTATGAAGCCATGCTGTTGTAATAGCTGCAGCATGTGGTTTTGCATTGTCCTGCTGAAATACACAAGGCCTGGAATAGAAGTCGTCTGGAGGGGAGCATATGTTGCTCTAAAACCTTTATATACCTTTCAGCATTCGTGGTGCTTTTTAAAACATGCAAGTGTCCCACACCATATGCACTAATGCATCCCCAAACCATAAGAGATGCTGGCTTTTGAACTGAACGCTGATAACAGGCGTGGTCTTTCTCCTCTTTGGCCCGGAGGACACAACGCCCTTGATTTCCAACAAGAATGTCAAATTTGGACTCGTCTGACCTCAGGTCACATTGCCACTTTGCTACAGTCCATTTTAAATGAGCCTTGGCCCACAGAACACGGCGGAGCTTCTGGATCATGCTGAGCAATGGCTTCCTTTCTGCATGATAGAGTTTTAGGTGGCATCTGTGGATGGCACAGCAGACTGTTTACAGATAGTGGTTTCTTGAAGCATTCTTGGGCCCATTTAGTAATGTCAGTGACAGAATCATGCCGATGAGTGATGCAGTGGCGTCTGAGGGCCCGAAGAACACTTCACAGGTTGGAGAGCCTCTAGCCATCTTTATTCTGAGAGACTCAGCCTCAGTAAGACATCCCTTTTATAGCCAATCATGTTACACTCCTGATGCCAGTTAACTATTTACTTGCTAAATGTTCTTTCAGCTGATTCTTTTTTACATTAATTGCTTTTTCAGCTCTTATTTGCCTGTGTCCCAACTTTTTTGAGACCTGTTGCTGCCAGAAAATTTGAAAGAAGCTCATTTTGTGGACAAAATGTCTCAGTTTCAACTTTTAAAATGTGATTTCTGTTCTATTGTAAGTAAAATATTGGCTCATGTGATCTGAAAGTCATTTCATTTTGATTTAATTCACAATTTACACTTTGTCCCAACAATTTGGAATTGGGGTTGTAAAAGATCAACTGCAGACATCAAAATAAGACTCGCAATCTCCATGACAGCCATGGCAGTAGCAAACAAACTGTGTACAGGCCATGGCATAGCATTCACAGTCAAAATGAAGCCTCATCGTTCGCTCATTTTTTCATTCTCCTGTCTGGGTGTGAATGTCAGACCGTCAGCGCTGAAAGAGTGGAAGGCTGGGAGGTCTTTGAAGCAAAACGTTATGGCTGCTTCATATCTCTTTGCTAAAACACAAGACAATCAAATTTGTCATGAACCAAGTCAGATCCCTTGTAAAGTAAGTAAAGTTAAGGGGAGAAAGCTGATCTGCTTTACGGCACGGTGGCATAGTGGTTAGCACTACTGCCTCACAGCAAGAAGGTCGTGGGTTCGAATCCGGCCTGGGGCCTTTCTGTGTGGAGTTTGCATGTTATCCCCGTGTTCGTGTGGGTTTCCTCCGAGTACTCCAGTTTCCCCCACCCACAAAACATGCAATATAGGAGCCCTCCCTCCCTCCTGTATGGCTGTGTGTGAATGTTTGGTGGTGGTCGGAGGGGCCGTAGGCGCATACTGGCAGCCATGCTTCCGTCAGTCTGCCCCAGGGCAGCTGTGGCTACAAAAACGTAGTTTACCACCATCAGAGCGTGAATGTGTGAGTCAGTGAATAATGCCTCCATTGTAAAGCGTCTTTGAGTGTCATAAAATTGATGCATTATTATTATTATTACACATGTATCTCGTCATGACAGCCTGTCTACGACAATCCTGTGGGCAATGCTCAGGCAGACGAAGGAAGAACTGGTCAGATGACATCAAGTCCCGAACAAGACTCACATCGCCCAAACTGTTGTACTGAGGGAGGTGGGGGACAGTCATCGGTGGAACACTACGGTGTCGACGCAGTCAGTCATTTCACCCCCGCGACCGCGCCGTGACGGGAATGAGTGAGGGAGTGAGTGAGTGAGTGAGAGTGAATGGGTTTGAAGGCCTTCATTTTGTTTCAGTCAAATATCCTCAAATACCTAAAAATCCAGAGCTAAATATTTCTGTATCTGTTTGTCTAAGCTAGACCTAAAAGCAGAAGCCTTGGACTGCTCCTGTTTACTGGGTGACAGGCTGAGTTATGCCATTCTGGCTCCAGTGAACTGTTAGTGTAATGATGTGACAGTTGAAGGGTCCCGTCACTAGAAATGTCTCCTAATAAGTATGCACGCTGGCTTCCTTGCCAATGAGCCTGGTTCTTTGGCGATATGGTCAGTGAGTGTGACTTTTACCCGGGAGTCTGGGGTTTAATTCCCCGCTTGGGCTCTCCTTCGGTCTGCAAAGTATACATATTAGTGAATGCATATGTCTTTTGGAACAGAATCCTGTACTTTTTTTGGAGATAGCAGTTACAGGTTCAGAAGACTTTGGTATGGTGGTTGTTGAGCAGAATATTTTTATTTTATGATTTTTTTTGATTTTCCAATGCAATGCTCATTAACCCAACTTAACTTTTAAGCATTTTTACTTTTTTAACTGAACTTGCTACAGCAAGGACATTCCCGCAAGAGTCCAGCAAATCATTGGCTGCAGCTGTTAATGTTACTTTAAGCTGATAAAGCTGGAAGAGAGAGCGTTATTACAGTCTCCGCATCCCCGAAAGACCACGAGGGACTAAATATGTACATGTTTGTTTGCT
Source organism: Gymnothorax reevesii (assembly GCA_029721435.1). Classification (NCBI taxonomy): domain Eukaryota; kingdom Metazoa; phylum Chordata; class Actinopteri; order Anguilliformes; family Muraenidae; genus Gymnothorax; species Gymnothorax reevesii. The sequence continues at coordinate 25,763,111 of CM056589.1, forward strand.
CTGCTCTGACCGACCAGTGATAATGTTTATGATGACTTGATTGAATGCCTTCAACTTGCAGAAAACCATGTTTTCTGAAGTGTAGCAATTTCATTCAGTCATAAAATTTTATTTAAAACACTTTTTCTGACCCAGTTATTTCCTATTTTTCATGCAAGAAATATCCAGGTCTTAGCCAGGAGCAAACAGTACTTAAGTCCACAAAAAAAGGCCCCGAGTCAAAATTGCTGATGTTACAAATGCTGAAAGCTTATATGCAGAAACTTCAAATATCAAGGATTATCCAGCGATGCTCAAAAACATAAAATTTTTACTTTCCAGATATCACGGATACGTTATACGAACACATTTTCAGGCCCTATTATCTGAAAATAGATATTTTGTGACTTTGGTGCATTTAGCACCGGAATCTTCAATTATTAATTTTAATATGAGGGAATTTGGAAGAAGAGGGGAAGACTGTCCATCTATCCACGTTAACCTCGCAATCCAACTTTGTTGAATTAATTAAATTTGTCATTTTTTTTGCTGCATAAACTCAACATCCAGTTGGCACACTGGCAGAAAGAACCTCACCCTCTGATCACCTGTTCTTCAAATCATTGGCCTCATAGGCAGGGAACTACTGATTTTCTGGTCTCTGTGTACCTGGAAGTCGGTTGTGACCGTAATTTGTAGCACTAATTGTTTAGTTTACTTCTTGGGTGGAAAGATTTGGATTTGAAGGCCAGAGAAGGCTGTCCCTGCAGGGGTACCATGAAGCTGCTTATAGCCTTACTGCCTCCACACTGTAGTCTGCAGGCTTTGATGCTCACGGCCTGACATCATATTATTCCTCCACAGGGGGACCACAGGGCGCACCGGCTTTGTAGAATATTCCGAAAGGCGGACGGAGTCGGAGCGTCACGCTCGCCGAGTCGATGCTGGGCAGACCAAGGGTTGAAACGGAGATGACCCGCGTCGGCGAGACCGTTTCTCTCTCTGATCATGTTGGTCTTTCTCTTTGTAGTTTCCCTCGTAATGCATCATCTAGCGAGACCACCCGTGAAGCCAAAGCCAGCCGGGCGGCTCGATGTTCTGCTGCCAATCACGCGGTCACGTTCATTTCACAGTCTCTACGGGCCGTGTCGTTTCGCTTCGGCGAAGGAACAAAGAAGCGTAATGTGTTTCAACTAGTCAACCTTCAGTCAGTTGAGGTTAGTGTGTGTGTGTGCATGTGTGTGTGTGTGTATATATATTTATACACAGTACAGTACAAAAGTCTTGGGCACCCTGCACTTTTTAAAATTCAAATCTGTATTAATCTGTATTAATACTTTCATTCATGATTTAACAATTATCTTTTCATATGTGGCCAGGTAGGTTTGGATAGCTTTTCCCCCTTAATGAATGAAATCATCATTTAAAAACATTTTGTATTAACTTGGGTTATCTTTGTCTCATTTAAAAATTTGTTTGATGATCTGAAACATTTAAGTGTAACAAGGCGAAGTGCCTTAAAACGTGTAATGCACACCTGTGAGTTGATTATCCCACTTATACCATGGTCATTTGCCAGCAATATCAAATCAAAGCATTCGGAAATTTTTGGTGTAAGTTTTGCACATAAAAAACGGGCTGTTAATCATTAAATAGGTGCCGCGCCAGCACGCCTTGTCATAGCCAATGCTATAGATTGAGCTAAACTGAACCAGCTAACTTAGTTCAGCTTACCTTCATGGAGAAATACCTTTTGTAGTTTTTTGCCCATGCTCTCACCCTTTTACCATCTCATGATTTGGTAACAGATTCCATCTGAAATGGAGATTATGCATAACACAGAATTATGCAGACAGATAGCTAACAACCCGCAATTACAATGAACTTATGACGGTTTCCATAGGGCCAGGGAGCTGAAATCAATCTGTTGTCATAGCAAGTAGCTAGTGAACTGTCGGCAGTTGCTGATACATGAATTGGACACGTTAGCCTCCTTTGTAACCATACACAATTACTATCGTTTAATAAGTAAAGCGTGATTACTTTGCTGCTTTAATATTTACAGTCATTATCGCTGGAGCACCTTTTGTTAACCACCCCGCAGGACGTAGCTTATCTGACGCCGCCAAATTTACTGGAGATAAATGAGTAGCTAGGTTTCTGTTGTGCCCAGCCAAATGCTAGTGCTCTATCGTTGCTATGGTTACAGGTTGGCTAGCCGACGAATTTTGAACTGCGAAACTACCGGAGGCCAAGCTACCTGTGCGGATTCACGGTTTTAATTAATACCTGCCGGTCAATCAGAAAAGAGTATTCACCCAAACCATAGTGTGTGTGTATATATATAAACACAAACACACACACTCACAAATTAGGGAAATCAAAAACAGAACCAAACCAAATTATGAAATTATTTATCCAAGTCGTGGAATGATGTATGATGATCAAGTTTGCGAAAACAATTGGACAGGGTTTACCATTCTCCTTGGAAAGTATAACTGCAAGAGTTTCTAGAGTGTTCTAAATTGTTTCTAAAGTGTTCTGGGGGGAAAAAAAATGTAATTGCCAAATATACTTTAAATGAATAGTCAACACTGAATGACTAACTGTGGCACTTCTGCTGGAGAGGAGCATCTCCAAATGCATTTATAATATATTCATTGACATTTTAATTTTTGATAAGCAAAGGCCAGGAGAAACGGCCGAGCTCTGTTCTGTGAGTTTGTGAATCATATGCAGTGAGTCAGCGTAATAAAGTACGCAGTGGAGCTCGGTTCTTGAGTTACAGACACGCTCCGCACAACAGTTTTTCTGCGGTGAGGAGTTTTATTTAAACCTTATACTTCCGACTTAAGAAGCGATTTTCTGTTGCTCGGCATTTACAACAGAACACCACTTAAGAATTGCTACACTTAGTTCACGTTCAGTCCAATGGCTGCATGCTGCGTTAAGCCTCTGTATTTGTACGTTAGGGGCTGAGGTCCATGCCTTAATTTTCTGATTCACTTATTTTTCTGTGTGATATGGGCAGCAGGACCCTATCCCAGCATGCTCTGGGGAGGTAGGATTGCCCTGGCTAGTTCACCAAGCCAGTGCCAGACCTTCTCACCATTCACTCGCAATTACCTGCATGTTACAGTCTCCACCCATCTTAACAGGTCTTTGGATCGAGGGAGAAAGCTAGATAGGCCCACAAGGACACGAGAATGAACTCCACACATAATGACAGGAGTCAAAGCCAACACCTTGTTGCTTTGTGGCAAAATTGCTTTTCACAGTTATCAACAGGTCATGACCAAAAAAAAAAAAAAAAGACATCAGAGGCAGGTGAGGCTTAATTAGCAAGACTTTGCAATGTTTGCGACATAATCCTGAAGGTGATGTTTCTCTCACTACAAACCGTAACCATTCTAAAGAACTCATTCAAACCAACCACATGCCACCTGTCCCCACATTATGGCTGTTCACCTCAATTGCTGTCAATCTATCAAAACTGGGTGAGTCACAAAAGACAGAGGAAGCAACACCTATTGAAGATGCACTCTTTAATGTAGCGGTTTGTCTGCTCATGTGTGCGGTACACAAAACAGTCTCCCAACGGGGACAGTATTATCACTGTTAGTTTGCACCTCTTTGTTCAAAACTCTGTTGTTCAGTGATGGCCCATACCTGAAAGCAGGAAGTAACGGGAGACCGATGGCAGTGCGAGTCTGCAGTTCTTTTGGAAGAGGCATTGAGTTTCAAGAGGACCAGAGGATTTTTCGCATCAGTGAGTTTAAAAGACCATCTCCCTGATCAGGCTCCAAGACAGCTCTTCGTCCCGTCACGGCTTTCCTCTGACAGATGTTAGGAAAGTAAAATCTTTCCTGCGACTGGGGAATCATACTGCCGGCATGTGTCACTTGGCACCACAACAAAGTCTCGTATAAATGGAATGCAGCTCGAAGTATCAGTCTGCAGCTTTCTCTGGGTGCAGTCTGTAGAGGGTGTGACATGGACCTGCTCTCTGCATGGATAAGGGATGCACTCCGCATGAATACAGGACGCGCTCTCTGCATGAATAAAGATGCACTCTCTGCATAGATAAGGGATGCACACTGCATGACTACAGGATGCGCTCTCTGCCTGGATAAGGGATGCACTCCCTGCATAGATATGGGATGCACTTTGCATGAATACAGGACGCGCTCTCTGCATGAAAAAAGATGCTCTCTCTGCATAGATAAGGGATGCACACTGCATGACTACAGGATGCGCTCTCTGCATGGATAAGGCATGCACTCTCTGCATGGACAAAGAACGCACACTGCATGAATACAAGATGCGCTTTCTGCATGGATAAGGGACACGCTATCTGCACGGATAAGGAATGCACTCTCTGCATAGATAAGGGATGCACTCTGCATGAATACAGGATGCACTCTCTGCATGGATAAGTGATGCATTCTCAGCTTTCATAAAGGATGCGTTCTCAGCTTCGATAAGGGATGCACTCTCATCAAGGTCAAGAAGAGGGATGCAATGCCTATAGCCTATTCAGTTTCTGTGGCAGATGACAGATGCTGATTTCATTGGGACTAATCGCATCCATCATCCACTCTTTTTACTGTATCAGAGCATTAACAGTCGAGGACCGGCGTTATCGCAGTGGATGTGTGCAGGATCCCTCAGGTGAACTAAAAAAACATTCCATTAAAATCATTCAGATGGTGCTAGCTTTTCCCTAGGATGACGAGGGGAAACAGTATTGTTCAGCATTAAAAGATAGATAGATAGATAGATAGATAGATAATTGATCGCAGTCTCTTTCTACTCTCATTGTCAGCAAACACATTTCCACAATACAAAATTTCCAAAAAAAAAAAAAAAAAAGTTAGAGAGAGAATTCGAATTATGATGCCAGAAACAGGGGATTCAGGTAAAGCTCAACCTCCAAGTCTGAGTACAGCAGGCTTTTTTGAAACATTTTTATGAGTGAGTCTGGCTGAAGCATTTACATATCTGCACCCCAGCATTAGCAAATGGGATTACTCCTCAGCCGAATTCTTCATGGCTACTGAAGCAAAGCAGAACTTAGAACAGGTAGCAGAGAATTTTTTTTTTTAAATCCCTTTCTGCTCTCTTCATTGTTGTGGATTTAATTTTTTTTTGGCAGTCCACTAGGGCCGACTGAGAAATTACTTTAAATTCAATGACGTCACATTTTGCTGATAGGCGTTATTTCTGCTTCGTTCGGGGTCTGACCGAACACGGTGAAACGTTCCTTTATGGAGGTCACTGAAGTGGAAATTTGCAAGCGTTGAGTCAGGGAACTGAGTGTGGTGAAGTGCACAATATGAGGATGAACTGAGTTAGTCGAATTCAAAAAGGGTTCATGTAAGCAATATGCAAATGACAGATGCCTGCTTCATTTCTGTCCGAGAAAATGAATGCACATATCTTCTCTCGCAGACTACATTTTCTCTCATTTTTATAAATATAGCCGCGTGTTCGCGCTAGCACTCAAGCGCACGCACACACGCCCACGGTACACATTATGCATTACTTCGCGCCAGCACTGCCCCTGTTCTCAGTAGATGGCGCTGTTTCACCAGTAGTTAGCTGAGAGAGGGGTGTTTCCATGGAAACATCAGCATCACAGCAGAACCCGTGAGCTCATTACAGACCAGAGTTAGTTTTGTCTTGATTAAATCCCCCAAGCTGCAAAAAAAAAAAAGTGAAAACAAAAATTAATAATAAAAACGCGTGTTCTGGCAAAGTACTTCCATTGTTCAGGAACCAAAAATCCACTTTACTGTATTTTGGGACTTGGTTTTTTTTTTTTTTTTTTTTGACCGATGGCAGTTGATCGGCCCTTGGCTAAGTATCTATGAGTTTGGTTGGCATTATCTTGCTTTGTTTACCGTAGATACCCACTGTGCGTCCAGAAAATTCTGGTCCCCACAGTTTCCTGAGCCTGGGCATTGCTTTGGGATATCAGTCTTAGCAACTGAGTAACTCTGATAAACACTGGTCTTGGCAACCAATGCAGTCCAGCTTGTAATGGCTCTTTTGGGAAGCATTTGAACAATAACTTTTGTTAGGCCTGGCCTTGTACTTCTCTACTGAGAGTTCACAACATACACAGCATCAGGCACAAGCACAGCTCCGGGAGAAATATTTTTGGATGCTGGTGTTTTTAACCTATTTGTGCTAATATGATTTCATGCACAAGAGGCCAACATCCCTGGGGTTAACAGAGGTAATTATTTCACATGTGCTGCTGTTAGAATGGTGGGCTCAATTCCAACAGAGATATCTGTTACTGAAAAGGACTGCAGCTCATCCGTTTGTCAATCTAAAATGACAAAGTGCAAAGGGGGTAGAAAATCCACTCTGTGGCACAAGCTTTGTAATGGAGGGCTAAGCGTTCATTGCCTCAGTGGACTAGTGAGCCACTTTTGAGAAGAGTGTAGATCATATTGCAACATAAAGACCCAGCTGGCTTTTACTGACAGATGACAAAAAGGTGATACACACAGTTTAAAAAGGATAAAAGATTTCCTGCTTAGCAAATTCCTACAAAGCCAAATATCTCTAAGAAATGAATTTATCACAACAGCGAATACGTATTCCACACTAATTCATCGTAATTGCAAAATACCTTTGAGACTACAAGACGAGAAAAAATACTTAGCCTAAGGGGGCATCCGTACAGATTTATGTTCCGTTACATCAAACTTGCATGGAGGGTGATTTATGGGGGTAAATGAAGAATATCGGTGACAATTCCCCTGGAACGCGTTTAGGGGATACACTAGCCCACCGGCAGCGAGAGCGAATATCTTCAATTAGATAGACTGAAAGGGGCGTGGTGAAAACAGGAAGCGGCCGCATCACAGCTCTGACCTCCAGCACAAACTCCGATCGTTGAATATGTCACCGTGCTGAGAAAAAATCGGGCCAGCAATGCCTGGCACTAATCATATCCTCAGCCCCGTTTCGGGACAATCCGAGTCGAGCAGCGCCTTCGCCAAGTAGGGCTTGGTTTATATTTTTGCAGCCGCTTCCAATATCACATCTTACCCATCACTTGACTGCTCTGAACCATGTACAGCCAGGAGAGCAGGAAAAATATCTACACTATTAGGAAAATTTAATTCTGTCTTCTGCTCACAATTCCGTTTATGAGCTCTCTTCGTCAGAGATTTGAAAGGAGGCAAGTTCTGTCTTGACGTTAGAGCAGCAAAATGGGGGCAATTTATCAGGTTGTTCAATTTATACCGAAAATGAGAAATACCGTTGTTGTTTTTTGTTCTGAAGCTCCGAGCCTCGGTGGGACTGCAATTTTTAAGTAGCTACGCGACTCCAGGAAGCTGATGGCCAATAATTTCCCATTTTATCCTCGAATTGAGAGCCATTTCAAAATGAACCATCATTTTTTTCTTTTTTGCATTTACCACGCATGTGACTGCGCTCAGTGGCTAAAATTACTATTCACACGAAATTTCCTCCAGTTAATAGGAGTGAAATTAATAGCTTGTGCTCTTCATGCAGGAAAGGGAAATAGATATTCTCTAACACATTTTAACGGCTTTGGTTAAAGCCGATAAAATCAATTGGAACCGTTTGAAATGAGTTAAGTAGGCCTAGGTTGTGCAGTTTATTTTCCAAAATTACTGGGAGAATGAATTCTGCCATCCCTCCAATTTTTTCCCCTTTGTCTGAGGGTTTGAATATTGAACATAATCATTTGAAATACATTTAAATTATTGAACTGATGAGGGGTGGGTTGCTGTTAGCTGACAACTGCAATGAAAGCAGTAAATAGTCCTCTCAGAAGCATCACAAGCCTTCACATTATTGTGCTTATTGCATTGCTGCCACTGGTAAGGGCTTGCATGTTTGGGTGTAGGAATATAATGCACATCATTGGCATGTCCTTCAACCAATCAATACTTAATATTCAATGTTGTATGGGGGGGGGGGGACTGAATGACCCCACAAGTGGTGGACCAGATTCCTCAGCCCAAATGAGATGTTTTACAGTCCCAACTGAGTTACTAAGATATTTTAGAGTTCGGGATTAAGGTTAGGGTTTAAGGTCAGGGTTAGATTTGCAGTGTGTTTTGGTTAAGATGACAAGTAAGGGGTTGGGGAATGAATTTGAATCTTAGGGATTCCCCGTTAAGGATGAAAATATATGTGTGTGTGTGTGTGTGTTTGTGTGTGTGTGTGCTGCACATACATTTACATGCAGGCCTAAAGTTTTTCCCCATAAGGTACTGGTAATTACACCAGTGAGGCAGACATGCTGCTAATTGACATTCAGATTAATAGTTGTGACCTGTGTGGTGGCTTTTGACATTATGGCTTCAAGATTTCAAAATTACAGCCATTTTTTCGGGTTGCTTTTGAAAAGTTGTCCACAATTAGTACATCTGTACTTACACCTTGATTCAGACTTGTGCCCAAACTAAAAGCCACCCGCTTTTAAGATGAAAAATCAATTTCGCTTGATGATCTAAAACTTTTGGAAACACTAAAAAAATGACCATTACAAAGCCTTTCTATTTTTAAAAGGCTGGTATTAGTTTTATATTCTTGATTACAAAAGAAGGAGGGGTTGAGTAATACTGGTGTAAGGAGAGGAATTAATAGAAAAACTACCATTTTTACAAGCCATCATTTTATAGAGAAACAATAGATGCCTTAATAGCCACTGAAATCAAGGTGGCATTCACGCTGATACTGTCCCGCACTGTCTCTTGCTGTGAGTGCGAGATTTAGTCTTTTGTTACGGTTAATTTCAGTAAATTACCCATGATTCCATGATTATAGTATTTACTCTGCAGGTTGCACAGAAGTGTCCCTCCTCCCCTATCCAGTGGTATGCTACAATCATCCCACCCCCACCTCTCCTTGTGAGATGGAGGACTACAAGGTTTTATAGCAGACAAAATTTAGCTACTATAATAATTAGCAACCCTCCTAATTTACTGGCTTACACTGTTAAAGACACATGGTCCATTTGCTAAGATGGGTAGTAATTGAGATAGTCTGTGCCAGCACCTGCAAGATGGGTAAAATGACAGTGTCGTACCTAGCATGTCCAAATGAACTACGTCCTTCGGACGATGTCATGGAATAGCTCGCCCGTGTGCTTTTTCTTGAATTACACTCAATTAATCCCTGCGCACTGACATGCAGCATACGCTTGACAATATGCTGAGTAATGATGGAGGAGTAGCGCTTCAAAGTTAGTGTCCACACCAAGAACAACAACAAGAAAAACTGAGTTGAGTTGTTGGTCCCTCGTTCCGAGGACAAAAATCAGGCCTACAGCCTTATGAGCTTGGTTCCCAACCCATTAAACTATTCGGTCATTTAGTGATGTACATTTGGAGTATTGATGTGCAGGGTCAGTATTTCTGTGACCTGCATCACTCGCTGATTTTATTGCAAAACCTCCCGCCCACCCACCTAGACTCACACACACACACACACACACACACACAGCCAATCAACTAACCACAGCAAAGGGTAAATTTCAACCTACCTATTTTTTTTTATTATTAACAGTAGTATACGTTAACGTTCTTATTTTTCGAACAGAAAAGGTTTTATCCTACCTTGACATGTTTCGACGGGATACTCCCGTCTTCTTCAGAAGAGTCACCGATGTTACGAGTGACGTGTCTTATCAGCTGATGTTAGCGAGGCGTGGCCGCCCTGTCAGATTTGACAGGGCGGCCACGCCTCGTGCTGTCCGGCCGCTCCTCCAGGATGGTACTCCAGGTGTGGGAAAGCGTGTATGCCCCCTCGTCCCGGTTCATGGTCCTGTGGGCCCGCTTCCTGATTTCAATTGCCTCCATGATCCAGCTTTCATGACGATTGTTCTGAGTGCGGATGACTTTGGCCTTGTCCCAGTCCATAATATGATTTTCCCTCTTGCAATGGTCTGTGATTCCTGATTTAAGGTTAACCTGTAGTGCTTGTTCCTTAACTGAGCGTGTCTGTCTTGCTGTTGTCTCTTTCTCGCATTCTTTTTGGTGTTCTTTTTTACGTGTATGAAAAGGTCTACCTGTTTCCCCAATGTATGTTTTATGGCAAGACCGGCATGGGATTTCGTATATGACGTCACATTTGTTGCAGTTGTCAATTTGGTCTTTCGGGTGTAGCAGTAGTTGCCGTAATTTTAAGTATGGTTTTACCGGGGTGTTGATGTGGAATAAATATACATCACACTAATGAAGGAGACATTAAAATTAAAATATACAGGAAGCCCACCCACACTGATCAATACCTGCTTTGGTCATCTGAACACCCCATAAATCACAAACTTTCCGTGGTAAGAACACTGTTTGATCGTGGATCCATCATCACAGAAGACACAGGCAAGAAAAAGGAAGAGGAACATATAACTAACGCACTGAGGAAATGCCAGTACCCACTATGGGCCATTAACACAGGCAAACTACAGGTACAGCAGAAACAAAACCCCGAGGCATTCAGAATGAAACGAAAAAATGAAACCGAAACCAAAGGAGTCGTTACGTTACCATACATAAGAGGCGTCACAGAGCGGATTCATCTGGCCATGAGAAAATTCCACATCAACACCCCGGTAAAACCATACTTAAAACTAGAACGGGCGCTCGGTAGAGCGCATACCTTCGCCGACGCCACTGAATCCCTCGCCACTGGCGTTGGTTTCATGCCGATCGGATAAAAATTGACCGAGATATGGCCGAAAGTCGGTTTTGACCTTTTCGTGGCCTTGACCTTGACCTTTGACCCGATCACTCCCAAAACCTAATCGATTGATCCTCAGGTCATGCCAAATCAACCCACCAAATTTTATGAAATTCCGTTCGGTACTTTTTGAGTTATTCGATACACATACACACAGACAGACACACAAACAAATAAATAAATGGGGATCAAAACATTACCTTCGTCAGCGAAGTCGCTGGCGAAGGTAATTACGGCAACTACTGGTACACCCGAAAGACCAAATTGACAACTGCAACAAATGTGACGTCATATACGAAATCCCATGCCGGTCTTGCCATAAAACATACATTGGGGAAACAGGTAGACCTTTTCATGCACGTAAAAAAGAACACCAAAAAGAATGCGAGAAAGAGACAACAGTAAGACAGACACGCTCAGTTAAGGAACAAGCACTACAGGTAAACCTTAAATCAGGAATCACAGACCATTGCAAGAGGGAAAATCATATTATGGACTGGGACAAGGCCAAAGTCATCCGCACTCAGAACAACCGACATGAACGCTGGATCATGGAGGCAATTGAAATCAGGAAGCGGGCCCACAGGACCATGAACCGGGACGAGGGGGCATACACGCTTTCCCACACCTGGAGTACCATCCTGGAGGAGCGGCCGGACAGCACGAGGCGTGGCCGCCCTGTCAAATCTGACAGGGCGGCCTCGCCTCGCTAACATCAGCTGATAAGACGCGTCACTCGTAACATCGGTGACTCTTCTGAAGAAGACGGGAGTATCCCGTCGAAACATGTCAAGGTAGGATAAAACCTTTTCTGTTCGAAAAATAAGAACGTTAACGTAAATTAGTTACTACAGACAGTATGAACCTTTTTTGGATTATTAACAGTAGTATATTTGTGTAAGGGAAGGGGGCTGCTAACCAGCACCTTGGACTTTCGGGGGTACAGAGTCAATCACGGTCTTACTCAGTGCGCATAATGTGTTCGGCCGTCGATAATCCCAATCAACCCGTGTGTGTGTGCATTAAGGAAAAGTTAATCAACATATAAGCAATTCATAATTTATGCAACCGTCTTGTTTATAAAAGATAAGCTTGGGCAATAATCTCAATCAAAAATCACCAAAATGGCAGAGGCCCATCAAAAATTCCTGCAAATTATTGTGCGTGGTTCATAATTTCAAATGCGGCCTGTAATGGCAGATATACATTTGTTAAAAGCAGAACTTCTGCACTCCATTTTAATGATGGGGATCTTTTCGCAATGCGCTTCCACAAAGGTTGGTTGTTAAGTGACTGTTTTCCTGTAGTGGGCACTGTTGCTTGTTTGAAGCAACAGGCTTATTGAGGGCATTGACATGGCTGCAGGTAAGCTGGGTAGCTTGTAGCCGAGCCCATTTGCTGAGGTGTGGTTTCTGATATCCAAAGACGTCCAGCATCATCTCTACGATGGAGTGCGGCTCGGATGTTGTTTTTGTTTCATGAGTTAGCGAATGGATGAAGAAATGAATGATTGAATAAATGAAGAAGTGGTTTGGTGGTGAGTGAATGAATGGAAGAATGAATGAGTGGATCATTGAGTGAGTGAGTGAGGAACTCAGTGGATGAGTGATTGAGTTGATGAGTTAGTCAGCGAGCGAGTAGGTGATTGATGGGTGACTGAGTGAGAGACTGAGTGACTGAGTGAGAGACTGAGTGACTGAGTGAAAGACTGACTCAAGTGGTAGTGGAAGGGATTGACCCCAATGACACTGTTGCAGGAGAGGATAGATTTGATTTAAAAGCACCCGAATTTACCCATTATTAGTTTGGATTTGCCAAGGCAAGACTTGCCCTTTAGATTTCAACCCTCAAAAGCATGTAACTTCCTCATATAGAAAAAAACAAGACCTGGTAATAGACAGCTGCCTATTATGAGAAGTCATACATAAAGACGCACTGGAGAATTAGCCAGCCAGCTACCTCCCACATTGCTTTCACAAGCTCTGTTAATCCCATGGTGCAAGAGGCTTGTGGCCATGATGCGTCCTCGGCAGCCTAGCGAGCGTCGAGTGGCTCACAAAAGCCCCGTCTCCGCGCGATCATTGACAAAATCCATTCTCGATGAATGGCCGAGACAGCAGGATACAGGGCTTAATCCTGGTCCAACATGCAAGTCTCTCCACTGACCAGCTTCACAGGTGCCTTTCGGCTATCAGAAAAAACTCTGGGCTTGCAAGCTGACCGCTGCTCTAGATCTTTTGAAATTTCAATTACCGATCACCTCCTGCAGAGACACACGGCGAGCAGACAAATGTGCACATAGTCTTCGGCATGTCCTGTAGTACACGTCCTTTCAAAGCCAGTGTTCCAGAACATCAGCTTTCAAATACCCAATTCTGATTATCACATCACCATTAGATCGTGATGTCAGAGGCTACATTTTATTATTTGGTTTTCTGGGTATACGCTGAGCGCACATGCAATGAGAGATCAATCGTTGTAACTTGTTTTTTTTTTTAAAAAAAGAAAACAAACCCAGATTGCAAGCACCTTCGCTCTGGACCTGCCTCGGCTCTGTGCCGACTCTAGCTGATCCAGCAGAGGCGCTTGCTATCTGAGAAGCTGCGCTTTCGTCAGCAGCCGGAAGCATTTTCTTTTTCTTTGTAAGAATTGAGTTTTTGCAATCTATTTGTCTGATGGGTACTACCATTTCTCTGGGGAGAAAAAGTCTAATTTGAATAACAATCCATATTGCATAAGATACTGTTGTATCTTGATGTATAGATTGGGAATATATTGAGGCATCCTATGCAAGGCCATCTGCAAGCCAGTACTGTAACAACAATTGGCCGGCGTTCCTGGTTACGCACACATGAACGGGTTCGAGCCCATACCTCTCCCTAAGAAACTCAGAGTATGTCTCAGTTTTCAGCTGCCGGTGACACACATGCAGTACATTCACTTAAGGACAGGGTACAGGGCTTTGGCAAGAACACCACACGTGTCCCCACGACTGATCGCCCCCGAATAAAATTAGATTTAGTACGTAGTTTAGCGTGGACCTTAAGAACCAGCTCTTTGTCTTTTTTCCCCCAGGACGCTCAGGCGGGCTGTAAAACCTGTGACCGCGTATGAAATTGTTTTACGGTTCCGCGAGGGTACCGTGAAGGAATTTCAATGCAATCTGTGGGACAGATCATCTCAGTCCCTCCATTGCAGCCCGCAAGCTGAAACATGGCAAATTCGGGGTCAGAGTAACAGGTGTTCCCATCCTGGGCTCTGAGACTTTGGCCAGGCGCTCCCCAGACATCAACTGACATCATCCTGTGATCCACACTGTGGGGTTGCTCCATGGTGCATAAAAAAACTGAGCTCTGGTTTGGAATTGAGTGTGCAGAGGTTTTTTCCTTTTTTTTTTTTTTTTTTTACATTATTATTAATGGCAGCACAACCCGCTCCGGCATTTGGAAATGACATTCAGATATTTTTTTTTCTGAATGTCAGTTGGTATGGACTAGTCATTCAAAGGCATGCAGATCTGATCTCCAGAAAATATGGAAAAAATAAATCACCTCTGGAACATAAATGTGACATAGCATAACAAGCAAAAAGCAGCTAACTACAAAAGAGGAACACACACACCCCCCCCCCCCAAAAAAAAAAAACATTTCTGGGAGCCTCTCAAAATGCTCTGGGGACAGGAAGTCTGAATGAATGATGTGTGAATTCGCTCTAAAGGGCACACCAGAAAGTTCTCCCTCTTCTCCCCATTTATGAGTGTTTCTGCAGGTCAACTGTCTTATAATACCTCTCTGTAATAATACCTGCTCCCTGTCTTGCCCAGGAACTCAATTTCTCCTCTGGTAAACACCAGACGTCTGTTAGCCGTCAAAGATTTGGAATACCTGCCAAACTGAGTTACGTCATTCCATTCCTTACCTCTCATCCTTTATCTTGCTCAGTGGCATGGTATAATGCTAAAAATTTTCTTTCAAAATGGAAAAAAATTTCACTGGCCAGCTTGTGATTACAGAGGGCTTATTTACGTACTTATTTAGTGGTCAATTCAGTGCACTGTAAAAAAACTAAAGTTGTCTCAACTGAAAAAAGTTAGTGTCCAGGCTGCCTTAAAATTTTAAGCTCATTGAAATTGAGATGACAAGTTGAGGTAATATTCAACTAATAATCTTAAATTCAGTTACCTTGTAATTTTGAGACAGCCTGGACACTAACTTTTTTTTCAGTTGAGACAACTTTTTTTTTTTTTTTTACAGTGTGACTAGGGACTCAGAGCCCGAGCACAGACGGAAGATCAGTTTCACAGTCTTGAAATAAAGCTCAGCGTCAAACAGTCCGATTTGTTGCCAGTCGATGTGAATATATAGCCGAATCGAGTAGCCGAATCCGTGTCGTTAAACAGTCTGAGAGTCGGAAAAAAGCAAACAGAATTCCTTTCCAGGCAAATAAAATAAAATTATGGATTTAAATGGAGAATTAAACAGATTATGGAATGCTGAGACATGCAGCGGAGGGTATGCGGAGGTATATGGAGTATATATAAACTTTTTTACAGTATACTCACCTCTCAGCCATTGAATTACAGAGGAAAGCCTACGCATTTTCTTCTTCGTGATCAACCCATCTACCTAAAACAGTATACCCACTTCTCAGAGGACCACTACACTACTGCCTGGTGCTCTTTCCAGTAAGATATTTTCAGTCTTGAAACCCCAAGAAACTCAGTAAAAATGTAGGAAACTCCAAGATAAGCCTTAAATATGATTTAAAATGTGTTGTAAGAAGGAACATGTAAATTTTAAAAGGATGGCTGGGATGAGGTGTAACTTTGCAATTGAATTTCAATGTCCTGAATCCCAAGTTTTAAACACACCTGTAATTATTTAATATTTAGCTTTGCAAAGTCCGGGTTAAAAGTTAAACTGTTTGTATCAATTCTGGGGTATCACTGAGGAAAGAAACACAAAATGTCAGCAGATTTAGCTCAACTTCTAACTCAATAGAGATATCACTGCAGCGCGCAGACAATACCCACAGGTAGGGTTTGTCAGTTGATGCAGAAAGGCGTCGTACTGAGTAGGATATTACGTCTAATTTATGATTGTAAGTTTTCCCGGAGGTTGTGTAAGTACCTCGCACCCATAATCACCCATGCGTGCAAAAGCACTTTCAATGTAACTCAAGTGTATTTTACCTTGAAGATGAAGCCAATTCTTCTCAATGAGCTAAAACTAACATCTTTCTTTAGAGACTTCTCAAAAGGAAAACCTATTCCCCGCTACAGGGGTAATCGCTCTCCCAAGCCACAGACTCTTGGTACTGTATCTGGTCTGAATGATTCAATCATTGTTTCCCAGCAACCAAGATAGACAGCAAATTTCCCGAGGAAGCTTCAAAACAGGTGTTATGTTTTATTACGTGCTATGTTCGAGGATTAAAGAAATTGGTTGCGCAACAGGGTCACGTATTCATTGCGAAGAGTTGTGTGGAAATGTCATCACCGTGCACTCAAAATAAATGCACTTAGTTGCTTTGGAAACTGCGCTGACGTGCAAGCACAGGTGAGAATTACGCAGTCGAGGCGTGAGATCACAGATGTGAGATTCAAGTGTACTTGGCTGATCATGGTTAGACCAACGCAACAAAGCACATCTGGAAACAGATAGCAAGAACTTTACACCACTGACATAGAAAGACACATTCCAAATTATTTGTATGGAAATGTTGGTGCTTTGAAGCATTCTCATGTTTCCCTCTTTCCTCGACCTAAAGGACTGAATTTAGAAAAGGAGAGTAGATTTGCAATTTAATGATATGAGCCATGAGATGTTTTGACATTTACGTGTCTATGCATTCAAACGGAATTCAATTGGAAAAGGGATAATTAAATAACTCTGCTGAAGTTTCAGAGTTTAGACTAAAAAAAAAAATCGATATCTGCATCGCATTTGCTGTATTCGTTATCACAGTGTATGGTCTCAACCTGACTTTCATTGGCCTGGTCACATCTCATACTGCTCGCCAAAGCAATTTTGAATCCATTACAGATTAAAATGAACATCATTGATTTCTGCCATTAATATTGCATTTCTCTGCAATGCTGGGCTTAGGATTCCAGTCATCCACAAAAAGGTTCCTGTTGATCACTGAGGAAAAAAAAAACATTCAGGGAAATCAATTGAAGCTCACTCCAACTGATATTAATGAAAAGATCAACTGAACTTCTTCAAGTCATTATGCAGTAGTGTGCAGTGATGGTTATACACTTTCACCTTTGTCTAAAAGGGGTCCTAATATGTTACCTCTCTATATTTTTTTGCTGAAAATGTTTTGGAAAAAATACTATTGTAGGCAATGCATATATATATTACTGTATATGTAAGGGATAATTAACGAGAAGGTGTGCATTCCAAAGTGCATTAAAACCGTGGAATGCTCGTATTCGAGTTGATTATCCCGCTTATACCATGGTCAGTTGCCAGCAGTATCAACTCGCAGCATTCAGAAATTTTTGGTTAAAGTTTTGCATTTGCACGAAAAAAAAAAAATGAGCTGGTAATCATTAAACAGGCGCCGCGCCTTCTCATACCCAATAGCCTACTATAGGCCAAGTTAAATTGAACCAGCTATCTTAGTTCATCTTACGTTCATAGAGAAATAATTTTTTTGCACATGCTTACATCCCTTTACCAGCTTGTTTGATAACGGATTCCAGCTGAAATAGAGATTATTCATAACGCAACATTATGTGCGATTATGCAGACTGTAGCTAACCCACAATTACAATGAACTATGACGGTTTCCGCAGTCAACGAGCTGAAGTCTGCTGGCATAGCACGTAGCTCGCGAACTGTCAGCAGTTGCTGATACATGAAGTGGGCACGTTACCTTCCTTTGTAACCATACACAATTACAATCGTTTAATGAATAAAGCCTGATTACTTCGCTGCTATAATATTTCCGGTCATTATCGCTTGAGTACCTATAGTTAACCGCCCCGCAGGACACAACTTTTATGACGCCACTAAATTTAATGGAGAAAAATGAGCAGCTAGGTTACCGTTGTACCCAGTCAAATACCAGCTCTAACGTTGCTATGGTTACAAGTTGGCTTGTGGATGAATTTCGAATGGTGAAACGACCGTAGCCGAACTACCTGTGCGGTTCCACGGTTTAAATGCATACCTGCCAGCCAATCAGAAAAAAGTATTCACCCAGACCATGGTATAAATATATATATATCATTCCCATAAGTACGTATATTGAGTTAAAATATGGTCAATAAACAAAAAACTAGAAAAGATGAATTTCAGTCAGGTCCACTTTGTCAAAACCATGAATTATACACAATGTAATTTGCAGTGAATTTATTTGCAATATTTGAATTTGGCTGCATGGCTCTGTTCTGGGGCCTCCCCACCCTACCACGCATATGCATGAAAAGGCAGTGGGCAGGCAGAGCCCAAAACTGCCCTTTCCTGCACACACGTGATGCCATTGGCGGACAGAGCAGCAGCAAACCTCCCAGTGCAGAAGAGAGCAGCGGCAGTGACACGTCGTCATTGAATGAGTCAGAAAAACATGAAAAGGAGGAGCTGGGGATGGAGGTGAGTTGCCAAATGAGCAGAGAAAGTGGCAATAGGAGGCTGGCAGAGCATCTTTGATTAGGTTGCCTTGTTTAAGATTAGCCAATTGAGTGCCTGGGAGGAATCAGCTGAGCTGTCAGCTGATGTGGGCTTGGCTTGCGATCTGTACCAAAATAATGAATCCAGGCTCGCGAGCTCGGCGTGACTCCGTGGCCTGCCTGAACTACTGCTGTGCTCAAATTTTTTATAACAACTTGTATATATATTTTGTTTTATAACAACACACACACACGCACACACACTCATATATATATATATATATATATATACAAAAGTATATATGTGTGTGTGTGTGTGTGTGAACATCATGACAAAATTATGTCATCAAAGCAAAGGGTGGCCACACTAGATATTTACTTTTTCTCTCAGAAAGACATTATTTTTGTATTTAACATATATAATCTGTTTACTTATGTTCATCGATATCATCCAATATTATGTTCATGAAATAATTACCTGAATAGTCCTTAGTTTGTGATTTGTCTTCATTTTGTTTAGTGTGTAATCACCACTGCACACGACTGTAGTTCAAGATTTAGCCAAAGGGGCCAAAGCAATCACTCATTTCCTTCCCACTTGTCTGCTTTTTATAAATCAGTTAAAATGCGAAATGTTCATTCATTCTGTTCTCTCTACTCAAGGATTTCTAGTAAATACTCACTGAACACACAGTCCTTATAATGAGTTCAGACATATTGCGGTTTCAGTCCTGCACTTATTTATTTTTAATTAAAAGCGGGCATTTCCAGCTGCATATTTAAGTAAGCAAGCCTTCTTCATTTATTACATTAACATCATTAACATCCGACTTATTGTGGCTCGGGAACAGAATTAAAAGTGTCTTTCCCTTTTAAAACTCATAGTTCAACATGAAGTATACTGTGGCTAGATTGGACCAGTCTAACGGCGTCTGATTCCTGAATACTTCCAGACCATTGTGTTCGCCTTGCTTTGTCACTCTAGGCTTCGCAGACACGTGACCCGTGGGTCAGGTAAGTACAGTAAGTGGAGGGGCCTCGCCGCAGTAACCGCCAAGTAGCTGTGTAATTGCTCACACACGCATGAGAAATCTCAGAATCTGCACTCAATAAATTCTCATATCAGCCTTTGCCCTTCCCTTTAACGACTTTCAAATTCCCTCCCCCAGTTCAAAAAATACTGGCCCAGACTTTCTTTCGAGAGACGGCTTGTATTTGAAGCCAAGAAATTTGATAGTTACTTCATGACTCCTGCTCAAATTTATATCCTAGTATTTCAATGACAAGAGATTTGGATTTCGAACTGGATCGGTCTTATTTGTTCCTGATTTATTCGCAGGTGCCTCTCCATCGCACCCTCCCTTCTTGACCCCCCCCCCAAACCCACTGCACCCCACCCCACCCCAACCCACTCCCAAGCCAAGCACACATGACTTTGTAATGATGCACTCTTGAAATGAGGATGTAGTATGGATCATCCGGTAAAGGAACTGTTCTAATGCATGATTATCTCCTGTGGTCTGGTCTACATTAAATTTCTCTTTTCTATTCTGTCGAGGGGTTTTGTGGTCCAGTATTTGCAATGGCACAGTTCTGTTGAGTCGATAGCTTCTACGGTCTGGTATCTGTTAAGGCACTGCGCTAGTATGTAGAATGACCCCACAGTCTGGTACCCGTTAAAGCACTGTTCTATTATGCTGACGGCTCCCATAGACTGGTATTGGATCCAGACTATGTCAAAGCTACAGTCAGCAGGCTAACTCATTGTTGCATTATCTTAGGATGGTAAGGTTTCAGTTTTCTGAGAGGATAGCATCTTACTGCAAAGCAGCAGTTACCCCTGGTCCAACAGGCGTCCTCCATTAAATATCCCCACACTGGCTTTGTTGTACAACCAAAAATTTTCTGTACATGATTTTAATGTTTCCCAGGGCATATTTGGCATGTGTTTGAGATGGATATATTGATAGAAAAAAGCACAGCGTTTGAATTTCAAAGCAGTTTTGAAGTGGAATATGCAGTGTAGAAGTTCTTTTTTTGAACCAAATGTATTCGTATAGTAATTTAATTTGAGACAGATAAAACAGCAATGCAACAGACCATGTTGTCCATATGCTCATGGGTGAAGAATTCACCTTTATTCCCCTGGAAACTGAAAGGACTGTGGCAGCCCTTAATGAAAAGGGTAAAGTGGCCATCCATGGCCTCTCTAAAGTACAGACACTCAATCCCAGCCGCAAACCCATTTATGACTATAAACAAAACAAGCGAGAATAGATGGGTAATTTTTCTGAAAACTGTGATCTGTATAATGGTGTTCTGAAAGCCGGGCTCTGGAGTGTTGAAGCTCTTCCCATGCATGGGGACCACTTTTCCGTCCGTATATCAGCGCCTCCGTCACGCTGTTAGCAGGGTAATGGAGGGGCTCCGTGCCGGATTCGGTCGGCCCATACAGCTGCTCCCGGGAGCTCAGGTCCAGTCGGGATGGGAGGCTGCCAAAGCTCCTCTGATGCAACGCTACTCTCCTGCAGCTGTGTCTAATCATCGAATGGATCAATGGAACCCAACCGCCACAGGTCCGGCGAATCAGACAGGACCTGCCAACAGCATCCTGCTGCATTACCGCCAAAACCTGTCATTTCGCAAACAACTGTTTCAGAACGCGCCGGCATCGTTGCACGCTCCGTGCACTGCATGCGAGCCCCTTGTCTTGGGGAATAGATGCACTTTAAAGCTTGTAAGGGCTACTGACCTGTCATGTCTCCCTTCCCATCTGCTTCTTTTAAGAAAAGGGGGGGTGGGGGGGGGGTGCAATTTTGTGTTATGCCTACAGTGTGGAAAATGGAGCTTTATGTTTAGTGACGTGAGCGAACGGTCATTAATCATTCCAGTCGCCTGCAGCTTAGTCCGCAATCCGGCGAGGGACGCCAGCGAGTTAGAGAGAGAAAGGAGAGTGATAGAGGCAGAGAACCAAAGCAAGAATAATGGAGAGAGGGAGGGGGAGAGAGGCGGACGGCATAGGAGCGTGCCAGCCTGCCGATGCGCTCGCCGTCGAGAGACCCATCTCGCCGCGCCGTGACCTCCTCTCTCTCCCGCGGATGGCCGAAGGCCACGCAATAGCACTTCGAAGCCAAACGGAAAATGGTTTGTCCGTGTTAAATACACAGCCATGCAGGGACCGGCTCCACGCGCTGGTACAATGCAATGTGTTCGAGCCACGGAAAGAAAAACACACTGAGTATTATCCAGACACCACTGGATGTTTATTTCACTGAAATATTTGCACAGGAAAGCAGTTATGAGGGAACAGAAGTAAACTCACATTGTGCTGTGGTTTTTCTGCAATGTGCTGCGTTAACAAAAATAAATAATAACCTTAGAGAGTTTTGGGTTCTCAGAATATTGTCTCTTGATTATATAAAATTTCTATTCACTATTTAACCCTTTAAACCTTGCCAATTATAATTGGACCGCACAGCATTTAAATGAGGAAAAATTACATCTTAATACTACTCTTTTTTTGTGAAATGAGCTGATTAAGCGAATACACAAGTGAAACCAGTCAATACATGTACCGTATACCAATATGGTATTTACAGTACTACACAAATATCAACCTGTGAGCCATTGATATAGTTGGACCTTTTCCAAAATTAGCACACAGCAACTCCCTCCGGAGGAGTTTTTTTCGATTACTGAATCTGCACCTCATAGTCAACGACTTTCAAAAGAGCTCGAAGTTCATTCATCACAATGTTGAAAGTTCTCTACAGCGTTTTCTTAAGTTTAGTGCTGCAAAATGGATTGGGATATGGATTACGAGACTGCGAAAGTTTGAAAGGGATTTCGAAAGGGAGCTGCCACTGTAGAGGTCAAATGGCTATCAATTATGGGGGTAGGTCATCTTGTGATTTAGAAAAGCTCGGATGGTTGGTGAAGCGATAAGCCCCAACTCCTGTTCCCTTATTTGGCAAAATAAATTTGCACCGTTCACCGCAATATAATATTTTCTCATCATACACCATCCAAACATATGCTTAGTATTTAACAACAATTTATCAGAAATCTATCTTGCCGGGAGTGACAACACATACGGTGCAAAAAGTCAAAGATTAAGGTCAGCCATTTTGGTTTCATGGAGTGGACCAATACACAAGTGAACTCTGAATGAACTCAAGTTCTCACTATTGTGGCACCTGTACTGAGTATTTATATGGGACGTGGACACAATAACAGAAGCACCTCTGAAAAATGGCTTTCACTTTTAAGTATCTAGATAGCTATTAATTTGAATGCTAATTAGCAGCATTTGTCTGGGGAACATGTAACCACCAGCACTTAGTATTATCTTGCTTCAACTAACCTAACAGAGTTCTAGGTATTAATAGTCCTCAAGCAAATATGAAATTATTTTATATGATCATGAGCAGTCTATGATCTAAGCCAGTGGCGAACTGTGAGCCCTACAGCTGGGCCTTCACCCCAGCCGTCACCATCGAGAAAAGCCGTCATCACGGAAAAAAGCAACATTACGATGAATTGAAATGGTTAGTTATTTAGAGAATTTGTACTTTGCTTGAGTTTTTTTTTTTAACCAGGACTTACTCTACTACATTTAAAACATAAAAAGTACACTTTGTTACTTTTACACTGGCCACTTCATTACAAATTAAAATATGAATGTATTTCACCCTTTAAGGATTATCTGGATTTGACGTGTTCGAGAAGAACAACGATGCTCAGCAGAGTATCTCTGTGCAGATGTGTCCGCCAGCGGACATAGAGCTGCAAATTTATGGACGCAGTTACTATATTCTATCACTAATTGACACACCCGGATCAGTTATCGAATAACAAGCAAACCCAAGCTGGAACACGATTAAGAATATGGATGAGTTCACTCCAATCTCTGTATTTCAGGAATTGCCTGAATTTAACTCCTCAGCTATGCCTGATGTGCAAACTGCTCAATACACTTGCCCATATTATCAATCTAGCGGTTGAAAAAATTATCTCTTGCTAGAGAAACAATTGTTGTCCTCTGTAGCGTCCACTTCAGCAACAGTGAGTCTATGGTATCTGAATTAGTAGTTAAGAAAAATCAGTTTTCTGAAGCAAATATTCAACATGGTATTGATCCTATGTCATTCTACCATTAATTATAGTCAATTAAAGTGATCTTTGTAAACTCAAAGAAGAAGAAGAGGAAGCAGTATATAAAGCAGAGGCTGCCTGTTTTTTGAATACTTTCATCCACCCGAAAGTTGATTCAAGTGAACAAGGAGAGGACAATGTGTGGTTGTTTTGCTTCTTTCTATATGTACTATGTACTATGTACTATATGTACTATGTACTATGAAAATTACTTTGAATTTGCACTTTTGATACTCAAGTATATATTTTTTCACAAGATTAAATACATTTAATATGAGCTACTTCAAAACTTTTACTGAAGTAATTTTCTTATGGGTGACTTCAACTTGTTATGGTACTTCTACTTTTACTTAGGTTTTTTTTTTAATGCTTTATACACGTCTGGCGTTTTCTTACAGCCAGTTGTCCACGGATAGCGCCAATAATTTTCTGTCTTGAAATACCTTTCCACTTTCTCAACCTTTTCTTTTAATTCCAGTTCTGGAGTTGGCCTCCCGTTTTCTGTGAAAGGCCGCCTTGAAAAAGGCAATGGTATCAGCCACAACGTCGCTCTCGTCTTCCGCCATTTAACTCTGTCTCTCACCTGCCCTCACCACCCTGCCAAGATTACGATGTTCGGCCTTCAGGAAGGCCTAAGATCTTTTATTTTTGTCCCGCCCACTTAAAATCAAACTGTGATTGGTCAATTTGCCCCTCACTCTCCAAACCAAGACAAAT
The DNA here is from genome assembly GCA_029721435.1 of Gymnothorax reevesii. Classification (NCBI taxonomy): domain Eukaryota; kingdom Metazoa; phylum Chordata; class Actinopteri; order Anguilliformes; family Muraenidae; genus Gymnothorax; species Gymnothorax reevesii. Next base: position 25,787,316 of record CM056589.1, read on the forward strand.
AGCTTTATGCATAGCTTGGTCTTCCCCCGGATTCATGAAGTCCTAACCAATTAATGAACCAGCCGACCGGGTGTTGATAGAGACGGGCGATTCTGATTGGATAACATATTTTCAGGACAGTAACCCTTTCAATGCTGATGTGAACTTGGCTGTATGCTTAACTTAAAACATAGATGAGAGAAAATGTATTAAATGTATTGTATTAAATAAAATGAGATAGAAATTTTTAAAACAAAAATATTTTTTTATTTAATACTCCTTTTTTTGACCAGATTATTTTAGGCCTTCTATGAAGGCGTAGAAGGCCCTGAGGGTTCCCCTCTGGTGTAAGCACTATTCCCTCATGATGTCCCCATATACAGAGATAAAATCTTGAGAGAATAATTCCAGCAACACAAGGAATATTTCAAATGCCTTCAATGGCCTGCCAAGTCACAAGATCTAAACGTAATGGAGCCTTGGTGGGAAGTTCTAGAGTGTAAAGGGCAAACTAGATTTCAACCTCCATTTCTTAAGAAAATGGAGATTGCCCTTCACAAAGAATGGGACAATATCCAATGATCCAGTTTGGAAACTGTATGATAGTATTTCCGGTTAGACTGAAACTACTTTGAGGGCAAAGTTTTAATAGTGATTAGATATTTGGTTTTTATTTGTGATTCAAGTAGTTCCATGTGTATATGTGATGTGCATGATCCCAAAAACTCTGTCCAGAGGCACGCTGCAGAGACCTGCAGGCCTTTGAAGGTTTTTTTATATACAGCGCCCTCAATAATTATTGGCACCCCTGGTTAAGATGTGTTCTTTAGCTTCTAATAAATTCAGCTTTTTTTCTAAATAATATAGGACCACAATGAAAAAAGGAGGAAAATCCAATCTTTAATTCAAGTGCATGTATTCAGTGGGAAAAAAATCCCACATTAAGAAATAATTCTTTTACACCAAATCATGAGTGCCACAATTATTAGCACCCCTGATGTTAATACTTTGTCCAACCCACTTTTGCCAACAAAACAGCACCTAATCTTCTCCTATAATGTTTCACAAGATGGGAGAATACAGAAAGAGGGATCTTCGACCATTCCTCTTTGCACAATCTCTCTAAATCATCCAGCGACCGGGATCCTCTCCTCTGCACCCTCCTCTTCAGCTCAATCCACAGGTTTTCAATGGGGTTGAGGTCTGGGGACTGAGATGGCCATGGGAGGAGCTTGATTCTGTGTCTGGTGAACCATTTCTGTGTAGATTTGGCCACATGTTTAGGGTCATTATCTTGCTGAAAGACCCAGTGACGACTCATCTTCAGCTTTCGGGCAGAGGCCACCAGATTTTGATTTAAAATGTCCTGGTATTTAAAAGCATTCATGATGCCATGCACCCTAACAAGGTTCCCAGGGCCTCTGGAAGAGAAACAGGCCCACAGCATCACCGATTCTCCCCCATACCTCACAGTGGGCATGAGGTGCATTTCTGCATACTCATCTTTTGTGTTCCGCCAGACCCACTTGGAGTGTTTGTTGCCAAAAAGCTCTCGGTCTCATCTGACCAAAGTACACGGTCCCTGTTGAAGTCCCAGTATCGCTTATGGTACCCGGTACTCAGTTGGTACCCAGTACCAAACAGCTTGTTGGCATGTAGATAGCGCCTGATGGTTGTTTTGGAGACTTTGTGACCCAAAGATGCTACTATTTGTTGCAATTCTTTAACAGTGAGCTTTGGAGAACTTTTTGTTTCTCTTACCATCCTCTTCATTGTGCATGGCGGCAAAATAACCTTGCGTCCTCGTCCAGGCTTGTTTACCACTGTTCCAGTTGTTTTAAACTTCTTAATGATTCCTCTGACAGTAGATATGGGCGGGTGCAGACGAGTGCCTATTTTCTTGTAGCCATTGCCTGACCTGTGAAGGTCGACACACATCTGCCTTACTTGAATGGTGTGTTCCTTTGTCTTTCCTATATTGAAGAGTGGATAAGAGAAATGGCCTCAGGGAAACAGGAAATGATGAATTACTCATTAAATGTTCCTAGATACTCTGATCAACCTTGTTAACTACTGTAGAAATGACAGAAATACTTCAATCATGTTTATTTCCTAGGAATTGTTAGGGGTGCCAATAATTGTGGAGCAGGTGATTTTACGAAAAAGAATTATTTCTTAGTCAGGGATTCCCCCCCTTAAAATTCACTTGAGTTGAAGGTTACATTTTTCTACAATTTTCAGTGTGAGAGTATGCTTCTGCAATAAGAATTTAATTTATTTTAAGGCATCTTAACCATGGGGTGCCAATAATTACGGAGGACGCTGTATATAAAAAAAGCCCCCCTAAATATTTTATGTGGGCCGTTTCAATTACCCGTTGGACAGTTTAACAAAGCCAGATTCAAATTTGGAAGGGTTTTGTGTTTTATTCAGTTCAATTATCCAGTTATTCAGCAAATTCAGCAGCCCCTGCATCGTGAAAGAAAGAATGTCCTTTAAGCAGCAGCAGTCTCCTTAAAGCACTCAGAAGTGGTCTAGATACAAAAGATTCATTTGCAGTCTCACCTCACGCTATCGAAAGGAACCCTTCCTGAATGCAAGTGCGCTCAATCAAGTTTAGAGATTAGCACACGCAGGAGAACAGAGCGCTGCTTAAATGGGCCTCGGCGGCAGCCGAAGACACAGCGGTGCATTTCAATTTCAGCTGCTAAAACCCATTGACATTTGTAGATACATTCATGCAACAGCCGTTCCTCAGACCTCTGAAAGTTTACCTTTTAACTCCAAAATCAGTGGCCAATTCTGGACTTGGCTTCACTTTGTGTCAGAAAGCTGACCTCATACATTAATCCTTTAAGATGTAGCTAGATCACAGATATTCAGTGTGAATGTAATGTTTTTAACAGAACTTTGGAACGCATAATGACCACTACTGCCAAGTCAAAGCTGAGGAGGTCTTGCGGACAGGTTTCCAAAAAGCAACTGTTCAAAGACTTTCTAAAAATTAATAGACATAAAATTTTGCGCAAAACCCCCATTTTTTTTAAATTCTCTAAATCACAGGCCGTTAGAGCGTTGCAATATTTCGTAGAAGGAGTCGATGCTCAAATTGATTTTACATAATGTCTCTCATCATGGCCGCAATCTTCTTCTTCAAAATGCATTATTTTATTTGCATTCTAGGTTTTGTAGTTCATACACTCAAAGAGCATTTGTTGACCCTGAGAGTGTGGAAAATGTTTTCAAGGAATTAAAAATGTAATTATCCTGAGCTGTTGAAAACCTATCATGTGGCCACTTGTTTCAAAGAGCTCCCCTGCGGGAGCTTTGATATCTTACATCATCGGAGGACTATACTTCCCTACAATGGAAGACTGCAGCATCCACAATAGGTTAACATATATAGAGATACTACAGTCTTCCATTTTAGGGCAGTACAGTTGCCTTTAGTGCTCTAGGGGTTTAAATCAAGGGATCATGCATTTTTACCAATGCAAATGCGCCATGAAAATCTTCTAGGTGCATTTGGTGCAGTCCCTACCATTGTCTGGTCCACCCTGCATCGACAACAAGTCAAACCATTCATCTATATGTTATCTAACCTTCTTATATCCAGTCATGGTTGTCTGGGCCAATCACACCATAAAATGGGCGGGAATAATATCCCTGCTCTAGTGGACATCAACCTTTAATCCTGCCAATCTACGACCCTGTAGGTTTTTACTCCAACCGAAACAAAGGGCCTCTCTTTCAATAGCCGGAGATCTGCATTGAGCTGCGCATTTGTTGAGTCAGATGTAATAAGTTAGAGTAGGATTGAAAGCCTACTAGATGGTGGTTCACTAGTTCACTCATATTTGAAGGGAATACATAGAGTCTTCAATGAGCCTGACGTGCAAGTCTTTGGACTGTGGATAGGGGAAACCGGAGTACCTGGAGAATACCGATGAAACATGCAAACTCCACGCATAACAGCTCAAAGCCAGTCTCTAACCTCTAACCTCCTTGGCACCTTTAGGTGAAGAGTACAAGAGGCAAATTAATCAAAATGTCACCCTGTGCCGTCCCGCTGCTAATGATACAGGATGCTAATGATTCAGTGAAGCAGCCACTGACTGTGAAAGATGCTGTGCAGCAGCATTCGGTTGCTAAGGATGTTGAGAGGATATTTAAAGAAAAGACAAATTCGGAGGCTGAAATTTCCTGCAATTTAAATTAGGCTGGTCCCTCTCCTTGCAATTTTGATCGGAACTCTTACTCAATAGAGCAGTTCCAGTCAAACGCAGCCCTCGCTGCACACTGAGAGCATCGATTTTAAACGGTATTGCACATTTGCTTAAAACTCGGGATTGATATCCCGGCTCCGTCGCGGGCGACGTCCCTCTGTGCAAGGTTGCGACTTCGTATTGACGGAGGAGATTAGCTGATTGATGGGGAATTAATTAGCTGATGACACAGCATACGGCAAACACAGGGCTTTGATTATTCAGCTCATTCCCTGCTGCTGATGTGTGGTTTTTTTTTTTTTTTTTGTACTCACTTCCTGCTTGGCGGAGGCCCAGTTGTTACTGAAAGCCGTGTCGGCGGGCCGTGGGGAAAAAAAAACGTGTCTCTCAGGATTAATCTACAAGCACAGTGCAATACCGGCACTCATCGTTCAACAGATTTCAAACAGACGCCCCGACTCGCTGTTGTCATCGAAGATCCCTCGGCACATTTTGCAAAGATCAAAGTGAAGAGGCTTCCTGTAGCATCACAGATATTATTATTATTTCTTTTTTTTAACCTTATGTGTTAGTTCAAAGTTTCAGAGATCAAATTTCAGTGAAAGTGTGACCTTTCCTCTGCCCCTTCCTCTAGCTACGTAGGACAATCATTTAATCAAGTCTTATAAAGAAATACTACAGAAACTGAAAGGTGGCTGCCAGGTATCCTAATCCCCTGAAATATAACACTGGAGTCCTCTTCAGCTGGGATATCTCAGAGCCCAGAGGACAAATTAAAGCCAGGACATTCAGACTGCCTGCTCTCTACATATATTTCATACATTTTCTTTAATTAAAATGGCATTACAGCAGGACTTTGATCCAATGCACCAATATTTGCGTAGACCGATATGAGCTCATTGACTTCCAGTCACTGCTGTGCACGACATTTTAATATGGATGGAATTCTGGCCAACACAGCAAAAAAGGGGACGAGGATAGCAGTACTGGCGAGGTGTGTGTGTGTGTGTGTGTGTGTGTGTGTGTGTGTGCCGTTCCAGGCCAAAGACACACACAGACACACATACACCTCTAAATTGCTTGAGGCTCTGGGAAGGTGAATGCAGGCCTTTACGGAATTGTGCGCGATATTAGTGTTGATATTATTAAGCAATGAAGGCATGCCATAATTATTGTGAATTTTATGTGCATCGTAACCTTCATTAAAAGTGGCAGGCTGATTTTCCCTGATGAAAGCAGGCGCCACTCCCGATTGTACGAAGCTGCTGTCTTCCCTCTTATGTAGCCTTGCAATAGAGAAAAAGTAGTACCCTCTCATTCACATGTAAAACAAACACAGGTTTCCGAATCAAAATGGCTTCTACAAGCCAGGCATTATGTAGTTTATCAATGACCTGAATATATGACTTTCACATGACTGCTATTGACCACCCATGCTGCATCATGTGATTCATTTTGCTAGACTCTGCCATTCATTGCATTTTACACTGCGTTTGTGTAGTCAATTGCATGTTTTGAGCGTCTTGAAGGTTTTGGCAACCTTCAATTAACAACTGAGTTCCTGCTGTTGCTACTGCCATTACATCCAATTCATAACCAAACCGGAGGAGTGATAAAATCATTTTGTACAATACCTATTAGATGCTTATGCATATGAAATTAGAAAAATTCATCCTCAAGCAGTGTATGCTAACACACAGGAAATGCATTCCCTAATTATGTGTTGAGATGCAAATGAGCTTTTTTAATTGACTTCCTTTGTTGGGTGATTTGCATGTACATTGAAATGAACATCAACATTGCTGGCTCATTACTGTAAGCTTATTATATGTATTAAAAGGAGCTAATGAAACTGAAGCAAATTATTGCGGTGAGGTTGCATCATTGTGAATATAAATTTATTTATTTTTGTTATATAGACATTTATTTACAACCCCAATTCAAAAATAGTTGGTACGACGTGCAAATTGTGTAAATTTCAGATCACATGAGCCAATATGTTATTTGCAATAGAACACAGATAACATTTCAAATGTTGAAACTGAGACATTTTACATTTTTATCCACAAAATGAGCTTATATCAAATTTTCTGGCTGCAATAGGCCTCTAAAAAGTTGGGACACAGGCAAAAAAAAGAGCTGAAAAAAAAAACGATTAATCATGATGAATCAGCTGAAAGAACATCTGGCAAGTAATTAAGTTAACTGGCATCAGGTGTGTAACATGATGGGCTCTAAAAGGGATGTCTTAGAGAGGCTGAGTCTCTCAGAAGTAAAGATGGCCAGAGGCTCTCCATCCTGTGAAGGCTTGCTCAAAAAATTGTGGAATACTTTAAAAACAATGTTCCTCAACATCAAATTGCAAAGGCTTTGAAGGTCTCATCATCCACAGTGCATAACATCATCAAAAGATTCAGAGAAACTGGAAAAATCTCTGTGCATAAGGGACAAGGCCGAATACCTTTACTGGATGCCCGTGATCTTCGGGCCCTCAGACGCCACTGCATCACTCACCGGCATGATTCTGTCATTGACATTACTAAATGGGCCCAGGAATACTTCAAGAAACCACTGTCTGTAAACACAGTCCGCCCTGCCATCCACAGATGCCACCTAAAACTCTATCATGCAAAAAGGAAGCCATTGTTGAGCATGATCCAGAAGTGCCGCCATGTTCTGTGGGCCAAGGCTCATTTTAAATGGACTGTAGCAAAGTGGCAAAGTGTCCTGTGGTCAGAGGAGTCCAAATTTGACATTCTTGTTGGAAATCAAGGGCGTCGTGTCCTCTGGGCTAAAGAGGAGAAAGACCACCCCTCCTGTTATCAGCGTTCAGTTCAAAAGCCAGCATCTCTGATGGTATGGGGATGCATTAGTGCATATGGTATGGGACACTTGGATGTTTTATAAGGCACCGTGAATGATGAAAGGTATATAAAGGATTTAGAGCAACATGTGCTCCCCTCCAGATGACATCTAATCCAGGGAAGGCTTTGTGTATTTCAGCAGGACAATGCAAAACCACATACTGCATTACAACAGCATGGCTTCATAGTAGAAGAGTCCGTGTGCTGAACTAGCCAGCCTGCTGTCCTGATCTTTCACCGATTGAGAACATTTGGCGTATAATTAAACAAAACTCTCCAGCAGCTGGAAGCCTGCATAAAACAAGAGTGGGATCAAATTCCAATGGCTAAACTGAAGAAACTTGTCTCCTCAGTGCCCAGATGCTCCACTCTGTGTTAAAAAGAAGAGCGGACGCTACACCATGGTAAACAGGCCCCTGTCCCAACTTTTTTGACACCTGTAGCGAACATCAAATTTGAAATGAGCTCATTTTGTGAATAAAATTGTAAAATTTCTCATTTTCAATTATAGTTAAGTTATCTCTGTTCTATTGTGAATAAAATATTAGCTGATGTGATTTGAAAGTCATTGCGTTTTGATTTTATTCACAATTTCCACTTTGTCCCAACTATTTCAGAATTGGGGTATTATTTATTTATTTATTTAGGAAAAATTCTGGAATTTATTTTCAGCCTTATTTTTCTTAAGCATTCTTATGACAGATACACACAATGGTAAAAACCAATAGTACTCTGTTGTGCCAATACTTAGCGGTTATGCAACGCATTATCTTTTGTACTATAGGCCGTTTTGCAGTTTGCACCCACGCTAGCCTCAGCTGGGCTTTTGGGCTGAATGAGGATGTAGTGTGGGTTTCGACTTTTAAAAGTGTAACTGGAACTTTTAAAACTTCTTCCCAAAGCATCATGGGAAACGCCCACGCCTTTAGATGTGCTCACAGCGGAACACCTGCTGGCAGGACCTGTCCAATAGAATTATGGTCTCGTCCGCCGGGCAGACAGGTAAGGGTCTTATCTCTGGAGCACAAAGGTACAGGCTCTACCTGATGTCAAATACTTATGTGACTGTACCACTGTTTCTTGTGAAGTAAGGGAGAGAGCGAGGGAGCTTTAGACAGGGCTCTGAGTCTCCTGCAGCTCCCTGCTCTCCCATTCTCACCTTCATCTCCCGTAAGCCAGGGTGACAGAACCGTGGGAGCCCATAAAGATACGCGATTTAAGGATCTGAACTTTGATAAGCTCTGACATTTGCTTTCCCATACATTCCTGACAAACGTTGTCAGTGGGGGGCAATGAAGGCTTGGAAAATATGGAGAATCTGTAGTATATGTACACACGCACACACACGCACACACACACACAAACACACACGCACACACATGCACACACACACACAAACACACGCACACACCTCTTAAAACCATTATAGTAGTATTTACACATCACTTCAGACAACTGTGGTAAGTGCAAGATGGTACTTGCAGAGAATGAGAACAAGTTCTCAATCAGCATAAAGTATCATTAAAATAGAGCTTAAAGAACACAGACTTGGATGACCTTATTGACTTTCAAGGCAACCAGGCCAAGCCAACAACATAACTGGAGATAAGGCAGGAGTTTATACAATTATTATGGAATGTATTAAATAATGGATACATGGAAATAGGAAATAAAACCTGTTTGCTGAGGGTGAAATGCAAATGTTGCAAGTGGTCAGAAAATGGGCAGCGAGACAAAAAAAGTTGAGTCTCGAACGAGGTCCAAACACGTCCGTGTGGGGGTGGCGAAAGACCCTGAAGCCCAAGGATGCGAGCCCTCTTCCGGGCGTCTTTCCAGCTGTTCGCCATTATCGAGGCTAATCAACTCCAAGGAGCCAGGGCCCTCATTTATCATCAGCGCATAGAGAAAGTTCCAAATTCACCACTGCGAACAAATTTCAGAATGTTTGCAAGTATAAACAAGATGGTATTTATCAAATGAGCTTATTCAGGCTTCGCGCACAGATGTAATTAATCAGCTTTGATGAAACCCACATATTCTATAATCACCTTGCAAAAAAATTTCACTCCCCAGTTGATATAGAGACAAGCCCACAAATGTCCATTGATGGTAAAAAAATCCGTTTAAATACCACCAGGAAATCAACTATAAATCAGATTTAATATGGAGAAGTCAAAGAGATGCAAGAAAAAACAAACAGAGTGTGTTGGAAAACAAAAAAAGAAAAAGTATGTATATATATGTATATATCTAAATATACAAAAGTATATATATATATATATATGTACACACATTATATATATATTGCCCTGTGTACATGATATCTCGGTTTTACCTGACATTATATTATCAGATCATTTCCCAGTTTCATTTAGGCACAGAATACACTTTGTTCCCTCTGTGTCCAGTTCTGTGTCAAATGAAATTTTCCAGAAGGTGAATTAGAATAACCTGTCCGCGAATGACGTGGAAATATATAGGTGTAGTTCAGGTTCATTGCTGACTGGTATTGCTATTGGTGGTGGCTTACGGTGTTGAGACCCTCAGTGTACGGATCTATCCCATAGGGCTGATATTGATAGTTTTTATATTGATGTATTGAATGTATTGTCATTATGTACTCGGGACCTTTGTGGGGTCAGGAAGAATTCTAAACATAATGTCCCTGGGTGGAAAGACAAAGTTAAGTCATTTCATGACGAGGCCCGTGATGCATATTTAATATGGAAAAATGTAGGTAAGCCGAGAAATGGTCCGATATTTGACCTAATGCGATCTTCTCGCTCAAGGTTCAAATATGCATTTCGTCGGTGTAAAAATGATATAGAATCTGCAGTGGCTGACAAACTGGCAAACAGTTTATTAATGAAGAATGACCATAAATTCTGGAGAGATGTCAGAAATAAGGTGAACAGTTGAGTTAATCTACCCAACCAGGTCGGCTCCTCCGTTGGTGATGAAATCCCTGATATGTGGAGGGAGCATTATCAGTCCATATTTAATTGTGTCAGTGGTAGTGATTGTTCTTCCTTTGTGAGTAATCTGCCTTGTGATATCCTTGACCAGGGCATGATAGTTTCAGCTAATGAAGTGGCTGACATACTAAAAGGACTCCCATCAGGGAAGGCCGCCGGGTGTGATCAACTCACTGCCAAGCATCTTAAGATCGCCAGTTTTAATCTGTCAGTTGTGTTGGCAATGCTTTTTTCCGCCATTCTTGATATATATAGTTCAGATATATCAGATAGTTCAGATATATTCTGAACTATCAGATAAAAACTGTGATTGTTCCCATCCTTAAAGATAAAAACAAACATATCAGTGACAAAAACAACTATTGCCCCATTGGCTTGTCTAATATCATAACTAAGGTGTTGGAGGATATAATTCTTCACAGAATTGAACCCTACTTATATACAACATTCAACCAATTTGGCTTTAAATCCAAACATACTGACCTGTGTGTTTTTGCTTTGAAGGAGTTGATTCGGTACGATATAAAACATGGATCTCAGATGTTTGTAGCTTATCTCAACGCTTCCAAAGCATTCGATCGACTCAATCATTTGAAATTATAGTCAAAAATGACTCACGGTGGAGTCCCAATGTACATATTGTTAGAGTCATTGGTTATTGGTAGGCTACTCTAGTCAGGTCTATTGTGTACGTTGGGGTTCAGTACTCTCTGAGGATTTTGCTGTCACAAATGGTCTCCAACAAGGTGGGAAACTCTCCCCACTCCTGTTTAATTCTTATACTAAATTGTTGAGTATTGAACTCAATAATGTCCCTATTGGTTGCTGTTGCTCAAGAATTGTTTTTAATCGTCTGATGTATGCAGATGATATACTCCTAATCGATCCATCTGCCAAGGGCGTCCAGCAGTTGCTTAACAATTGCTCCCATTATGGTCAGTCCCATGATATTTTATTTAACTCTGGTAAGTCAAAGATTAGGTTATTTGAAACAAATTGTTAAAATGTAAAAACTGAACTTGAGCTGAACAATCTCCCATTAGAATATGTCAAAACCTACAAATGCCTTGGACACACTGTAACTGATGATCTTAGTAATGACAATGACATTCAAACTAAGGTTAGGAGTCTTTATGGCCAGAGTATTTTTATCTCTAGCAGGTTTTATTTTTGTTCCACTTCTATCAAGAATAAATTGTTCATATCTTTTTGCTGGAATATTAATCTCTGCAACTTCTGGGTCAATTTTAAGTGTTTTACTGCTCACTCAGTCAGAGTTGCTTTTAACAATGCATTCCATTTTATACACGGCTTCTATCGTAGCTGTAGTGCTAGCGGTACGTTCTGTTTCAATAATGTTTGCTCTCATTATGAGATGTTACGGAAAGCAATTTTGAATTTTATAATGCACTTAAGTCAATCAAGAAATGTTGTGATTTTTACGATTGATAACTCTGACTTTTATACTGACTCTACCCTTGTTAAAAATTGGCATCAGCATCTCTATACTTGCTACTGAAGATTTGCCATTTGATATCTTATATTTAATATAAGATATTTGTGTCATCTTTTCGTACATTTTTTTTTTTTAACTTTTATATTGCTAACAATTTTTTACCCTATGGACTGTTATTATTTACATGTCTGACACAAATAAATAAATTAAAATTCCAATGTATTTTTCAGGAGAGGGTGAGATCTGCAGGCCTTCAGCACGTTTCCACCAGTCAGGAGTTAGTCTACCCAGCACCTCATGGTAGGTTTTCAATAGCACAAGATTTTTTTTTTAAATATGAATTTAATTATTTCAGCACTCTAAGGGTTAAACAACAAGCAGTTTTAATTGAGTTGTTTTTTTTTGGAATTAAACAGCAGCTGGGAGATGTTGGCAATGTTTTCAAGGCAACAGCCCAACAGTTATCATTTTTATTTTCAGTTGGCTGCAACGGCCTATTATCCCCTCTCCTTTTTGTGATTTTTTCCTTAAACATTTCCTATGTTGGTACACTGTCCATTGTGAATGGCATTTTATAGGCAGTTCTATTCTACTTCAAGGTGGTGTATCTACTAGTACATGGTCAGTGCTGTGTTTAAATTCATGAAAATTCTCAAGTACAAATTGATAAATACCACACAGTGCTTGTACAACGTAAATAATTGTAACCATGGTTTAAGTGTATAGTTGATAAATGAGAGCCCAGGATATGTTCCATTTTTATCTCTGCTGAACACTTGAATGGAAACAAGCAGCATTAAGGCAAGCTAGAGAGAGACAAGACTTTGGGGTGTGACAAAAGAAGTTGAAAAATGCCATCGATATTTTATAACTGTAATCGAAAAGATACAACCCACTCGAGAGCTGTGTCTTTTTAAGACACTGCCGTTAAAACAGGTTGATGAGCAAACTGAATTGGAATCAACAATCCAGATTTCTGAGGATTTAACGATGCAGTCAGCAATATTATTTTGGTTGAAAGAATTAATTTTGACTGTTTGTGTGTCGCAAAACAAGACATAAAAAAAATAATGTTCTGAACTGTTCTTTAAAAGGATTGTGTGTTTGTGAGCAGCTGAACCGCACCCGATAAAGCCCACTTCACGACCATCACACAAGACTGACAGATGGGATGGAGTGCTAGTGTGATGTGTGACATCACAGCTCGAAAGACTGAGGACGGGGTTAGCTTACTCATAACAGCTAAGAACCATAAAACAAATATGAGCAAAATTAGTCCTCTGGTTCTTGAAATATTGCGCGGACAACAATGGGACGGAGGTACGTATGGACGGACAATCGGACGGACAGAGTTGAACATTATGTCCCCTGCTCCGAGCCTCATGGTAGCATGGGACAAATAAACTCTTTAAAGGATGCAAATGAGCAAGAAATGGGGAAAGGCTATGGCAAAAGCCAAGGTCACGGTTATCGGGTTTTGTCATGGCTACAGCCAAGGCCTTGACTACACTTACAGCCATGGATACTGCCATGACTATGGCTAAAGCTCTGGCTAAGGCTACAGGTATTGCCATTTCACCCTGCTGAAGGCATAAGGTATACTCAGGAGATACTAATCCCAGGCTTTGGAGCTCGGCCCTTTCGTAAGGCCCATTGTTCAGACAATGGGAAGCAGGCGGACTGAGATGGCTAGTGCTGCCCCCTGGTGGACAGTGCACCATCTCCTTTCCTGGCAACATGCAACCCTATCCCATTGCTGGGAAGTAATATTAATGCATCTGGAGAACCAAGAGAGAACCATAACTACAGCTAAATCAATGCTTCACCTCCAGACTTAAATCACACCAATTGCACAGGCATTCATAAATCGTTTTTACTGCATCACTGAGTGAGTCAATATCTGGTTGATATGCACTATGCTGGATACTGAACATGTGGTGTCTTCACGTGTGTTATTCAGCTGATACTCATTTCATAGTCAAATCATTCAGTCCATGCATGCATGAGCGCATTCAACAAATAATTCATCCCTATGCTGGATCATAAGCAGCAATTTTTATTTATATTCTCTGATCACACAGTTGTTTGCACAACCGTATCTGCTAAGCATCCTCAATGCCTTCAAGGTAAAAATGTGTTCTAAATTAGCGAGACGAAATACCCCGTTTTTTTTTTTGTTTCCTTCCGGAAATTTGCACAGCCTTCCAGGGGAGCCCCCTGAACCTGTCCTCAGAGGAACCAGAATAACCACTGTCCTAAAAAAAAAAAATCAACAAAAAAGACCCCCTACCACTCCAGAAAAGCCCCATGGAAGATTTCGAACTGTAGATCTAGGCCCTTGTTCTGTCTGATTTTGGAACCCAGGGATAGCGTGTGGTTGGACGTAATCAGGACATGCAAATCAAAGTCACCACAGGGCCATCATTGTGGTTCACCATCAAGTGAACATTCAGAAGTCATTCAGAAAGCTTGGATTGAGATCAAAATCATCTAAATGGAAACTCTGTTGAAATCAAACCAGTTCCACCTCGAAAAACCATCTTTGACGAAGGGAAATAAGTAGTCTTTAAAGCACAATCGTGTGGCTGACACTGCTACCACTGCATTGTGGTATCGGCAAGTCGTCTCACACTCCTCCCCAGCCTTGACTTGAAAATGATTTGAAGCAGCAATGCTCTGAATCAGTCATCAGTCAGAGCCTCTTCATTATTCATCTTGTACATCAGACCGGATTCTTCTTCAAAGGCTCTTACCCACAGAAAGTATAAACGAGTCACGCCATTTGCAACTAATTTTTGTGAGCAAACCAATGAATGTATGTTTTGACACCACTCTACAGCTAAAGTCTTTAGTCTATCTGGTCCTCTTTGTCTATGGTTAGCCTGTATGGAATACAGATGTAATTGGACTAATTTGATTAAAGGCATAACATCTCCCCTGAAGCTATAGTCATGAATTAATAAATTCTGTTGCCCTTCAACATGGAGTAATGCATGACAGATGTTAATGGGTTCAGCACTATGGTCATCACTTTTTACAAACTCATGGATAGCTGGGGGATTCCACCTCTGTGACACTCAGTGAAAAGTAAGGACAATGTCTCACCATGAACACATGAGAAATCTTTCGATTTTTTGCAGATGTGTCCCTTTCAAGTGCTCTGCATCCGTCTAAATTCACTTGAGATAGTCATTCTTGGATCTGCTTCCAAACCTCAGTTTTTTTGTTCTTTTTTTGAGTGTTTAAGAGATGGAATGGATTACATAATGCCAGCTGGGAACTGCACATCCAGTCAACATGAATATGTGCAACACAATAAATGATGTGTCTCCATCATCCATTGCCTAGTGGGGGGGGGGGTGAGACACTGGACTGAAAAAGTTTCCATTGTTTTATGACTTTAAGATGGCTCATAATGACTGCATATGCACAGTGCACAGGGTCTGAAATATTACGTTACAACCCAAGCCACTTTCACCCATGTACAATGCAAAATTGGGTGTAATTTGTGTGAAAAGGATTCCATCCCATTTACTTTTTGTGTTATCACTCACTTTTGGTTATTTAGCAATTTGCACATAGTGAAGCTAGTTTTCAGAAACCCACAATTAGCTTTTCATATTCCCCATGAAAATTACAAACGACAAAAAGCAGTTGTTACAATATTCTTTGGGTTCCAGGGGTAAAAGAAACAAGAACCAACTTTTAAAGCTCATTTGAGTTAAAGTTCAATTGAAGCACTGATTACTAAAACCCCACAAGTCAAGTCAAGTGCGACTTATGGGGTTTTAGTAATAGGTACTTCAATTACCAATGGTTTGAATGGGCAATTGGCACTGGCATTTTCTAAGCTCCAGTAGCCCATTCTTTGGCTTCATGAGCAAATGCTTTTTGGCCTTTAAGAGGAGCCTTTAATTCTGCTAAAAATGTAGATATGAAAAGGGACTGAATTCTGACAAAACAAATTCAAAAAAGAAGAGTCAACTTCCTGCTCTTGCAAAAGAGGAGCACTCTCAGCCATTGTCTTACATACTGAATAACTTACAATGTCTGAAATTATGCAGCACTGAGTAACTGCACTAATTCACACAGAAAGTGCTCACATGCTTTTTACATGGCAGAATTTCATTTTCACTGTATAAAGAGCAAGACAAAGTGATTCAAAGCAAGACTAAAGATTAAAATCTTAAATATTAAAGATATTAAATTTTGATGGCTTTGAATGAGAGGACACGCAAGGTAAATGGAGTTGATGTAGGTTCTCTTTATTATCATTTTAAGTGGCAACTTGCTACAATACCTTTCAATTATTAAATAAAATATTTTATCCCTGAATTACTCCCAAATTTTGTTCACCTACACTGAATTCGGTGGAACTCTTCCATTCTGCCATCAAGAGAAAAGGGCTGACTCATAACTCACATCCACACTGTGCCGATTCTCACTTTTCCACGATGCAGATGCACCACCGAATATATACTGCCCATGTCTCCCGATGACGAAGTCAGCATGTTCTCGCTTCATGCGTAAACAGAGCCCTCCCAGTCCATAAGTGATCACAGCTTACGCTGCAGTAATGGTCATATGGTCATTGACAATATGCACAAATCCCTCATTTTCCATGGTTGCCAGGTAAAACTCCAACCCAAATGGCATTGACATTCTGCACAAAAGTAGACAGAGGTGCAGTGTATCTCAGAGCAGATGGTGGACCAGGGGTATGTTGGAGAAGGGTATGGAATGAAAGGGATTAGTGGCATCAGAAAAGTTGTTTCCAACCCACATCAAAGTAAAAAAATTATCCAGTTTTCCTGATAAAACGACAAATCTGGCGACTCACGGAGGGTAAAGATCATCATACGGACCCAGCTGTACAGCCTACTCTCAAACTCTGCAAACATGTCCTTGCCTGGTTCTCCTGGTCAGTTGCTAAAGGAAACGCCAACTCTGAAACAACACTTGGCAACTTTGGAGCAAACAAATGACCTTTCACTCATTCCAAACCCTCTTCTATTTGTTTCACAGACTCAGCCTGAAATAGATCCCATAATCCACTTTATTATTCCCTGTTAAAAATTTAAACACCTTAATCAAGTCCAAAATGAGACTCATTTTGCTGCGCTTCAAGAGATTATGTGGCAGATTTGGAAAGCCTTTGCAGGCATGGAAAAAATACAGGAAAATCTGGACCGATTAAATTTATTTTTCAGCAGGATGGTTATTTGAATACGATAAGAGATTCGCGCGGCATCCGTCTATTTGTCCCTGTGTGTCATGTCAAGGACACCAGATACATTTCCTCGGGTGCATGAATAAAATAATGGATTTAAGCACAAGCCATCTATTTATCCATCAATCATGCGTAATAATCTGCAGAAATAAGCAGCAATACACCGGTCCGCTCTCGCTCAAACACATTTACAGAATTCATTTACGGAAAAAATCGCAAGGACACAAACCACTGAAGATGACTATTAAAATATCCTTTGTTTGCATGAATAATCGACTCTGTTTAATCCTCTTCTTGGCAAATGAGCAGAATTCCTGGACTGATCGTTTTCGCAAAGTTGGCAGATGGAAGAACCATCATTAAAATGTCCGCATCTCTTTATGTTATCTTTAATACTGCATTCTTTCAACATTCTATACAGTATATTGCAGTGATTGCCTGCTACAGTTGGAAGTCCCCAGTAAGGAAATATTCTCAAAAAGTCCTGACAGTTTAAAAAAGATGTCAATGCTGTGTTGAGGAGAATGTTCTTTGTTGGGATGGGGGTGAGGTAGCCCGGGTCACAGGTTAGGTGGACTTTAAATGTCAGCAAGTCGGTCTCCTGTTTCTTTCACAGGTAAATAAATTCCCTAGTGCTTTCCTGTAATTTTCTGCATGAACATCTCTTTTAATGGAGGATATAAGCTTCTCTGTAGCTGCTAGACAGTTTATGCCTTACCATTACACTCCTGGTTCTCTATATTTAGTCAATTCTGTTGTGCTGCCAACGCCATAAGGCTTTCATAAGCTACCAACCGGGAAAAGGTAATTTATACGAAGCGTATTTTTAACACAGGGTTCCTCAACCCAGTGGTTGGGAAAGTGCCATTTAGGAACAGTGTGTTTGTTTGCATTTCTCACGGACCATAATGAGATGACCACCTCCGACTCGCACAGACAGTTATGAAAAATTTTCCGAGCTGCGTCTCCAGCATGGCTTGCACGTGCACTCTGCACTGATCAAACCTCTAAAAAGATGAGCGGCTGCACGCTCTCATTACTCAGTGCACTCTGTAGCTGTGTCGAGTTTGGAGAGAATAGGTCCAGACTAAGAAAAATCCCAGTGCGTGATGATTGGCCCTAGGCTGTGCCAGCATTTATGAAATCTTTTCCACACACTGTCCTCCAAATAGACCAACGCATGTATGCATGCACTCCGCACTGAACAGACCTCTCTCCGACTAAAAAAGCTCATGATTCTCATTTCCCAGAGTATTCTAAAACTGTACAGAGTCTGGGCTCTGACAAAGATAATCCTTCAACTGTCCAGGGGGCATGCAGCCAGCACACCCCCACCCTTCGGGGAGTAATATTTAGAAACACATATGCTCCTTCTGGGAAAGCAGGACTCCTCTTGCTTTAAGCTCACTCCTGCAAGCACTCTAAGCCACCGCTAATAAAATTCTGCATTGGCTTGCGTTTATCCGAGAGGCAATCAATGCTATTATTAGAGCATCCTTGATTCCTGCTCATCAGGGGAATCTGCATTCCCTTACCCTGTAATGTTACTGAAGGACGCTGCATCCTAAATCTCCCCCCCCCCAAAGGCAGCTAAATGCTGTTTTCTTTTATTTATCTTTAGCCCCAACAAGACAAACTGAAAGATCCCCTATCATGTCATCGGGTACACAGCCAATTAGCCAAAACAATCCATTTCAAAATCTATTCATTGTGACATCACTAGGGGGAGGGATTACCCATAATAATGAAGGGACTGATTTACTGGTTTGCTGCAGTTGACGCATCTTTCTTGCCTCCAAGCAATTGCTTCACTAGGTGATGTCACAAAGACATAGATTTTGAAATGGGTTGTAATGACTAATTGGTTGTGCACCTGGTGACATCATAGGGAACCTTTAAGTAAAACAGGAACGGGTACAACATCTGAGACAAACTAATATTTTCCATTTAAAATTAATTACGGCAATTTTGAAAGAATTTTTTACTTCAATTCCACCTAAATATACAAACCCAAAACCAGTGAAGTTGGCACGTTATGTAAATCGTACATGAAAACAGAATACATTGATTTGCAAATCCTTTTCAACTTATATTCAATTGAATACACTGCAAAGATGATATGTTTAATGTTCAAACTGAGAAACTTCATTTTTTTTTTGCAAATAATCATTAACTTAGAATTTAAAGGCAGCAACACATTGCAAAAAAGTTGGCACAGGGACCTTTTTACCACTGTGTTACATCGCCTTTCCTTTTAACGACACTCAGTAAACATTTGGGAACTGAGGAGACCAATTTTTGAAGCTTTTCAGGTGGAACTCTTTCCCATTCTTGCTTGATGTACAGCTTAAGTTGTTCCTCAGTCCGGAGTCTCCGTTGCCGTATTTTACGCTTCATAATGTGGCACACCACACTCTTTTACTGCGGAGCCATGCTGTTGTAACACATGCAGAATGTGGCTTGACATTGTCTTGCTGAAATAAGCAGGGGCGTCCATGGAAAAGAAGTTGCTTGGATGGCAACATATGTTGCTCCAAAACCTGTATGTACCTTTCAGCATTAATGGTGCCTTCACATATGTATAAGTTGCCCATGCCTTGGGCACTAATACACCCCATACCATCACTGATGCTGGCTTTCAAACTTTGCACCTATAACAGTCCGGATGGTTCTTTTCCTCTTTGGTCCGGAGGACACGACGTCCACAGTATCCAAAAACAATTTGAAATGTGGACTCGTCAGACCACAGAACACTTTTCCACTTTGCATCAGTCCATCTTAGATGAGCTTGGGCCCAGCGAAGCCGGCGGCGTTTCTGGGTGCTGTTGATAAATGGCTTTCGCTTTGCATTGTAGAGTTTTAACTTGCACTTGCAGATGTAGCGACGAACTGTAGTTACTGACAGTGGTTTTCTGAAGTGTTCCTGAGCCCATGTGGTGATGTCCTTTACACACTGATGTCGGTTTTTGATGCAGTACCGCCTGAGGGATCGAAGGTCACGGGCATTCAACGTTGGTTTTCGGCCATGTCGCTTAGGTGCAGTGATTTCTCCAGATTCTCTGAACCTTTTGACGATATTACGGACCGTAGATGATGAAATCCCTAAATTTCTTGCGATAGCTCGTTGAGGAATGTTGTTTTTAAACTGTTTGACAATCAGCTCACGCATTTGTTCACTAAGTGGTGACTCTCGCCCAGTCCTTGTTTGTAAATGACTGAGCATTTCAGGGAAGCTGCTTTAATACCCAATCATGGCACCCACCTGTTCCCAATAAGCCTGTTCACCTGTGGGATGTTCCAAATAAGTGTTTGATGAGCATTCCTCAACCTTCTCAGTCTTTTTTGCCACTTGTGCTAGGTTTTTGGAAACATGTTGCAGGCATCAAATTCCAAATGAGTTAATATTTGCAAAAAAATTACAGTTTACCTGTTCGAAAATTAAGTAACTTGTCTTTGCAGTGCATTCAATTGAAGATAGGTTGAAAAGGATTTGCAAATCATTGTATTCTGTTTTTATTTACGATTTACACAACGTGCCAACTTCACTGGTTTTGGGTTTTGTAGAATATATATCTTTAATTGAAATGATTTGAGTACGAATAGTTTCAGTAACGCCTTGACCTTAAGTTCTTGCAGTGCGCGATATGTGCAAAGTCATTTTTGTAAACATATTTCATTTCTTCAAATTTCCTACAGAGCAATCTAAAAGACTCATTAATAGTTACAGTATTGCAATTGTTTGAATTGCATTTGTTGCTGCTAAGGGTAGCAAAACCAGTAATTAGGTTTAGGAGGGCAATTGTTTTTTTGTTTTTTTTTCCCATGGGTCATATAAGTTTTGAAAAACTTGTTAGCTCCTGTAAATTAAACTATCATTTAAAAGCTGCATTTTGTGTGTAGTCATGATGTCTTAGTTTTATATGAAAATTTATTGAATGATTTCAAACTTTTAAATATCATAAACTGGCAACAAAAAAAAAAAGAAGAAATTGGGAAGGGGTAACTGCTCATTCAAAGAGGCATGCTTAGGACTACATATCGTGTGTGGCCTTCAGAAACTCTGAAGGCAGGGTGAGTGTTTCATAAAAACACAATGTCTGCATAAGAAGGTGAAAATAGGAACCATCCAGAGGTAGTGATCTGACTGAAGACCACAGAGTGTAATGGATTTCAAACCATTTTGTGTTCTATCTTGGATTGGGATCTGTCAATATATCGCCAGCGTATTGCAATGACAGAATTATTTCTGATGACTGACAATGACTGAGTTCCTTGTTCTTTCATTATTTTATTCATTACACATTCAATGGACTGATTGTATTTTTCTGGTTCTGAGTCAAAACTCTGAAATCAGTAATGTAGTTAGAAATGGCTGAGGGTTGGCCAACTTAAAGTTGTGCTTTTCTATAAGTGCCTTCCCCTGGGACAAATGTAAAAGGCAAGCATTGGCACCTGATGAAAAAAAAGAACTGTTATGATTCTGCCTTATGTGTGTTGTCTTTGTGGTTATTTGTGCTTGTGCCTTACTTTCGTTTAATATTTCAGCTTTCATTCCTGCCGTCTGATGATCGACTCCCTCTCTGCCTCCAGTGATGTCGCGTGACAGCCTTCAGCATGCCTGCATCTCGTTGTCCAATCACGTTTCCTCTTTCGGTTTCGGCTCTGGTACTTCATTCATTGCTTCCACCTGTGCTTAATTCTGGGTCTCACAAAACTTTGAGCGAATGCATTCTCTGATAGGATAATCACTAACCCATACTAACTAGCACTCATTTGAGGGTGATTGTAAATATTTTATCACATAGTATTAACCTTTATTAACTCATTAGCAAGTGCGTGTGTGTCTAGCTTCAGTAATTCCTGCCCAAGCTTTCCTTGATTAACTGCGTTTAAAGCTGCGCTTTCCTTTACTTCTCTCATGGTGCTTTTTACTCGTCTAGTTTAGATTATGATAATCTAAACTGTCCAGTTTGATTGCTGGTCTCAGCGTCTTGTCTCGAGTCATTATTGTTAACCCGGTTCTCGTGTGATTGTTTATTAATCCCAAGTGTTTCGGTTCCATTCGAGATTGCCTTCAAGTCCTCACCTCCTCTTCCTCTCGTGACTATCATGTGGCAGAGATGGGAGGGATCATCAGACAGAACTTTGCTAGACTCTGCTCTACACTGTTGAAATCTCAGCTCCAGTGCCTTCCCGAGTATTTCCTTGTGCTATTTTCCGAGACTTATTTTTGCTGCGCCCTCGTCTCGTCTCCCCGTTGTCAAGTCCCCCAGTGTTTTCCGTCAGTGTAGTTAGGTCCAGTTTGTGTTTTTTTATTTAGCCACTCTTTAAGTGAGTACCCTTGTTTCCCCCTGCCTTGGGCAGTGTACAGTTTTCCCATTTGTTCAGTGCATGTGCACTGTTTTGTTTCTGGCCTGAGTGCCCATTTACTCCTTTAGTGTTTTTGTGTGTCAATAAACACTTCAGTTCCTGCATCTGGTGTTCCCCTGCCTACTTCCTAACAAAAAACACTGTTATGAATAACTTCTTAATATTTTATTTTTGAATCAGCTCTTTATCATTCTCCCCCAATGAATTGTGGCAAAAATCTAATTTCCAACTTGTTTTAATTCATTAAAACGGGAATATTTAGTGTGTGTGGTAAATGCAACCCCAATTTATAATCATGTGCAGGTATGTCTCAATGTTTATATTTAACAAAACTCATTAACTGAAGGGCAGACCAGTGCATATTTGCACCGACGAAATGGACAACTGTAAATAAGAGCTTGAAATAAACATTTGCTTACTTCGCCCATATTAACAAGATTGCGTAGAGAATATGCATCCACATTATTGCAGGGAATTGCCAATCTGTCGTCCTTTGTTCTGTAACTGTGGAAACTCACACAACATTTCCGATCCATCTCTCAAAATAAGTTCTGATCTTGTCAACCCTCTCTTAAAATGATTATCTGACTATATACAATTTTCAGGCAGACCACATATCCAAGCATTTAGATGAAATTTCTCCAAAATATTGTCCTTCCTAAAGCTTTTCAGCCACACTTATGACTGCTACTTTCCTCTTCCTCTAAAGCCAGGAGACATATTTTCCTTTCCTGCCTTCACGGCCATATCAAAGTGGAAGCAATTCTTTGCGAGGGAGAACAAAGGAATACAATAGAATGGCTTTTGAGCTGGCAAAAGTATGCTAGTTTGGCCCTATTTCAACCTGTGACCAAACGGAAAAGCAGTGTCCAATCAAGTTCTCTCATTGCTGAGCAAACTACAAATGCGATGCTTGACTTTTGACAGCGCGATTATTTCCCTTGTATTTTAATGTTTTGATCTCGACTTGAAAGAAATTATTGTTCATTCGCGCCTTTGAAAATTTAAGGAGCACTGACAATCCATTCAATACTCTGGGCTTGAATTTCATTTAAAAAAATAAATAAATTGTCAAGCTCTAATGCTAGCCCTACCGCGGACATCAGAGAGATCTTATCCGCGTGAAACCGAGGGAGTGATTTCTTTGCCTTGACTGCATTACAAATGGTCGCCTGGAGTACTCAAGTCAAATTGCCTTGTTATATACGGGACATGAGAGTGACTACTTCCTTTAAGATCACTTTCTCTAGAAAAATAAAGGAATGCTTAAGGACTCGGCATTTAAATTCTGAACCCTGTACAAGCGAGAAAAGTGGCTCTTTTGAATATACTCTTCTACAATATGTGGTTTTCTAAAATTGGTACAACCTTGAGTGGGGAAAAATGACAACTTTTAAAACATCGCTGCTGCCATACACTGGGTCTGATCTTGATAGCCTGTAAGATGGCTCAGACCTCGACATTTTAAAAGAACCTAGTGCTTTTACTGACGATAGTGTTTGAGCAGGAAGGCTACATGCCCAATTCAGTCTGCCGATGGGCTGTGACCATTTTAGGTTGCTCTTCAATCATTTTGCTAGGACTTTTTCAGACAGCCAAGCAACCATGAAGGCAAACAAATCAGGGCAGCAGGACTTTGATTGTTCCAACAGATTGTTCTGAACGAGTCCCTGGCGTAATTCTGAACGTCACTGCAGTAGAGTGAACTGAGGAGGTCAGGGACTTTGTCATCAACTGCTTCTGGCGACGCAATCTTTCACCAACCAAATCAACGTTTCGGAGTGGAAAATGAGAGCTTTGCACTGAAGAGCAATTTGCGCATTTTCGGGTTCGGTCGGAAATCAGATGCACCTGTGAACATCACAGAATGAAGAGCTTCATTTTTCGGAAGAGGGGAGAGATCGCACGCACGAGCACTTATGCAGAGATAGAAGAGCTGAACTTGAGCTCAGCTGCAGATACTTAAAGCCGTCTAAACCGGCGCCCCCTCCTCAGCTCAGATAAGATCAAATGCGGCAGAATGTGCCGCAATGGAATTCAAACTGGAATGACATCACAGAAAAAAAATGCGCAATTATCTATCATAGCATGAAGCGCTGTTCCATATGAGCGCGCTTCGAAGACTTTCCAAGTGTACTGTGGCAATGTCACAGCAGCAGGAAATGTTGAGATTGCGGATGCCAGCTCAGACACTAATAATCACTTTTTCCAATAAGCTCTCCTCAGTGGCTGCCCACTAACACTATAGCGTCACGCTGAAACCCGTCGTTACACACACACCATCACCACCCTGGAACAATGCTGCCCAACTCTTTTGCTCTGCCCTTGAGGTTTTCATTTCAACATTATCTTAGCACAACTGGTTCTATTAATTTGCGCCTCAAAGAGTTCTGGCGCTAGAGAAGGGTTTGTTTTGCAAATGTTGGGAAAAAAAAGCCACAAAATTTTGTAATTAACTTGAAGGCAAATTAATAAATGTCTTTGCTGTCTTGAGAGGATTCTACCAGCATCACGTATAACTGACACAACTTGTCTGCTTTAGCAGATACACTGGGGCAGCAGGTCTTAAACACCAGCTCACGCACTGCAGGTGATTCATAGTCTGGCTAACAAGCTGTTGCCAATCAAGCAGCCCCATAAACACAACCTTGTATTTGGCAGGAAAAAGAATGAAGCTCGCTGTCACGCATGTGTACCAAAAACTTACCTCCAGTGACTAAAAATATCATAAAATGTCCTTAAAAATGAGCAAGCATCCCAATCAGGTTGATTGTGGTGTGCAGCAAATCTGTTTCAAAGTGGATATTGAACACAAGATTTTGCTAGAATTTTTATTTTGACAAAATATTTCCATTATTTAATCAGACATTTCTGATTCTGATCAGTAATTAATTGCAGGTTCCAGCAATAAGAAAAGAGATGAATTACTATATATGTGAGCCTATTACTTTACTGGTCTTCCTGTTTGATTGCAGCATTTTCCCTGTGGACATTCTGCATTGTGTGATGAGCTTATTCATGTAAATTCTGACAATAATCCCCCCCCCCCCCCACCCCTCCCCCTTAAAAGTCTTCATTCTTTTGTTCAGTCTTCAAAAACACTTGTTGAGGTGTGATTTATACATTAAATTAAAATGTTGCACATTTTATCTTATTTCATATTATTTTTATTCCAGTGATCATATTTGGAGTGTCATGGTGTGATGCACAATTACCCTTTTTTATCCAACATATGCTTATGCAAATAATGTGATTTTCAGATGACAAAAGGTGAACAAAGATATGTGCTGCACATGTGCTGCATTAGAGAAAAAAAGACATTTTCTAACTTCCTGAATTGCAATGGCCCATGTCACTAAAAGAAATTCATGAAGAAAAAAACATATGAACTCACCCTCAGTTTTTTTGTCCTGGTTCCCCATCACGGACTAAATCAAACACATTTTCTCTCTGATCCACTAGTCTTTTTCTTCTGTCTCCAAACCATACATGACCACTGTCTTCAAAGCCACAGAGGAAAAAAACATCTTTTTATGACAACATGAACAAAATGTTTCCCAGATTCTTTGTCTCCTCAAACTAATGTCTGATTAACACTTTGATTATGAGGGAGGGGGGTCAGAGTTGTACCCCCAAAACCTTTGACCTCAATGGAAGGGCATTATTTCATCTATTTAAGGTGCCTGAGCTGTCAGATTTAGCATTTATTGCAAAAACAAAATAAGAAGAAAGAAATTACAGCCATGAGGACAACACAAGTTATGAAAATAAAATACTGTTCATTAAATTATAGTATGTCAAGAATGACTGTTTGATTTATTTCTTTCAATAACAAAAATAATAATAATAATAATAATAATAATAATAATAATAAAAATAATAATAGCAAAAGGTACATTATTGAGATGTGACCAAATGTTGCATGAACCCATATAAATCTTGACTGAACTATGGAGCCGGTACCTTGAAAACCAGTTGTGCTCTGGATAAAGCGGAATATACCACTGTATTCCAGGTAAAAATATATCATTCTCCATAATTGTAAGAACCCCAAATCTCCATTCACTAAGATTACATGTGCTGATTATTACAGTACAAGATTTTGGGGGCAGTAGGATTGCTTGAAAAAAGCTATCATGAGGTTTTGATGATTTTATGTTACCAGGGGTAGTTCTTGTGAGTGTATATGCCTCTTTTTTCAAGGATGCCCTGGGAGAAATTCCGGAGAGAACAGCTACAGGTCAGGTTTAGATGAACAGGGGTAAACCCCCTGGAGTGGTATGCGGTTAGCGCCCTAACACAACCTCCCAACCTCATCACTCTAGATACGGCTGAGAGCCCTTTACCCCACCGGGAGCTCAAACCTGCAGCTAAACAGCTGTCAGACTGGCAACCCACCACTGCACTGTCCTGCCGAGTCACCACTGTAATATTCACAGCAAGTATTCACTTCATTTGCTCAAGGTCCAAACATAACATTTCTGTTCCTGCAAATTTATTTTGTTTTTAATTCATAAGGCTGCAGGAATAAAAATTAATAGGCTTAGATGAAATTAATGGAACACAGAATTAATGGTTTCACATGAGGATAATTATTTCCAGCCACATTTTTTCCTTTATTCTTGACAGATGAAGTTTAGAACAGGTTGTGAAAGCTAATCCAAGTTAACTTCAATATCTGGTAACTCAAAAAATGTATTTCATCATAACCATAATTATTCCCCATAAATATTACCGATTATTACTGATATAAATGCTCGATATACCTATGTATTATCTGTTACATCACTTATCTATTGACTATATAAATAATTTGATATGCAAATCTATTATTATTATTTATATTTTTTTTATTTTTTGCAAAATAACTAGTTATCTAAAATGCATTGATTTTTAGCCCCCTCCAAGGGCGGAGGGGGGGTTGGTTTTGGTGGCATTTATTTCTGTTTCTGTCTGTAGTTTAGCACAGAAACGGTGGATCATAGTACTTAAAGTATCCATGAATGGCACAAAAGGGTCCAAGGATCATCACTTTTGTACCAAACTGGGTAAAGGTCAAGGCCACAAAATATCTTAAATTGTTTATCTTTCTCTCTGGATTGGAAATGGGCATTTTTCCAATTCTGCCTCTGTTTTGTTACACTCTGGCGTGACGTCATTAGGCTTGCTCGTGGCGGGGGTCAAACATCAAGGGATCTCAAATTATACGACACCCAAAGCACTAAAACGTCCCCCTTAGCTGGGTTATGTCGAGCCTGGCGCTTGTTTTCCACTTTCATTGCAGCCTTCAGGTGGAACAGATCATTTTCACTGTATCATTCCCTGACAGTGTTGCATTGTTTTGGATTTCCCAAGACTGGGCCCACACCCCTACTCCCTACCAGAAATAGAAGAATCAACACTCTTAGAGGAGTTTACATGTTATTTGTTTGCATTGGCTTTTCTACACAGTCCCTTTTTTTTCTTTTGCCACAGTCAAAATTAATGCATTTTACACAGATTGTATTCTGTAAATCAACCTAGAAATGCAGATTTTCAATGGTAGCAAAACTATGGGTAGATATAATGTATGGATGGCACCCTCATCCATCCATAAATTATCCCGCCCACGCCAGGGAACTGGATCCTATCCCCACATATGATTGGCAAGGGGCGGGGACACACCCTGGACAGGTCGCCATACCGACACGGGTATAACACACCATCGCCTCACATTTTCGTACCAGTGGGTGATTTAATTTATCCAGTCTGCCTAAATACGTGTATTTGGACTGTGGGAGGAAACCAGAGCACAAAAACTCCGCACAGACTGGGCTCCTGCTGAATTCAATCCTGCAACCCTCTTGCCGTGAGCTCATACCACTACCCACTGTGCCACCATGCCACTCAACCCCAAGCTAGCAATGCATAATTCAAACAAAACACTTCGAGCGTAAAAAACGAAGAACTCATGTCGCAGTTTCCTTAGTGGCAAGATTGCATTTTCCACAATTGGCGCTCCCGAATTCAAGCTGATACTAGGTCAAAATAAAATGAGCCTCCCTTCCTGGTAATTTTAGCTTTAGCTGTTATTTGACCCACTGTTTTGCACCAAATGAATTAGTAATGACATATTCATGAGTGATGATGTCCACTGCTGGTTGTTAAATACCACATACAAAGAAAGGAAGGAGTCATAATCGCAGTTACTCGTGCATTAAATGTATTACAGCACGGTGCTGAGATGCCAAATAGCATTTTCAGAAGAGAGCAAGTGTTGATACCTCATTATATTTCATTAATAAATCAAGGCAAGTGTTGCTTTGTTTAGTTCCTTGCGTGCAATTATGAGTTCGATGGTTGCAGTAAACAATTCAGAACAAATGTGTGCCATGTGCTAAAAGCACATTATTCGCAATTAAAGACAAGGAATTTGCATTATAGCTGGGAAGAAGGTAATGTTTATCAGCAATAATAGGTGCAATAAAATACATGAAAAGTGATGAAATTTTGCCTTTCATTCAGCTTTCTCACTACGGTAATTATATCAATACAACTGGAGGATCAACTGCCAGTAAGTCACTCAGCTTGATGATGTTAAACCTACAGAATTTCTCCTGTTGATACAGTGCTTTTTCCACTGACTATGGGCACTCAAATTACTTATTTATTATGATTAATGTATCTATTTCATCCATTCACGCACACACGGTGAAAGACGGTGAAAGCTCCTTTGGAATAATTTGGGGTCAGAAGTTTTACTCCAGGATTTTCTTGCCTTCTTTCCTCAGAGACCCAAAAACAAAAAAGAATAATAATATATATTTTTTAAATACATGGTAACTACCTACTGAGCTAATGTCACCCACCATCAGAGAAGAAGAAATGTATTTTATGTATAAATGATTCTTACTCAGCCTGCATGCTCTAGTGAGCAGGCGACTGCTCTCACTGCAGTTTGTGCTGTCATGGCGGCTGTACAATAACTGCCTTGATTGCAAGATTGAGGCTTCAGGCTGAAGAGACTCCCCTGCCAGATGGTTGAGTTGATGAATTGGCGTAAGAAATGTTTTCTCTCTGGAGACTAACTGTACTTTCTGGGCCCAGATTGTGTTCTGTAAGGTCTTCAAATGACACCCTCCCTCATGCGCCCTATTCCGGGGAGTTTTCCTGACTGTTCCACCGTGAAGAGAGTGGCCTTGCGCTCTCATCAGCTACCCTCTCGGAATGATTATATGTGTGTGTGTTCATATGTAGCACTGCCATAATATATACTATATATATTTATATATACATAGGCGCCATAGGGCACTTGGTCTCTGGCACCTCCAAAGTTAAGGTTGGGGGTGCAAAGACCCTGCAATAATAAAACCGTAAGTTTTTGTAGTTCGCCTGCCCTGTTCAGTCAAGCTACTGATTAAGGTAATGCGGGACCTTCTTTAAAAAAAAATAAGGCAAGCCGTCTACGATTGCAGTTGCAGGTTTAGAAGCTGACTCCATATTGGAATTAATATTCATGTCCAGAAAATGTGTGTCCTTGATTCGTTGCCAAGGCCTTCTCTAAAAAATCTGATAGTGAATAACACATCGTCTTTAGCTGCTGTTGTAGCCAAGCAACTCAGGTAGATTGTAACAGAATGTGGGCAACTGTACTACAATTTACTGAACTGGGGTAATGTTTCCCAAAAGCGTTGCTATTTGCTAACTTTCAACAACTTCCATAGCCCGTTTCAAACCAAGGTTTTAGGAAACGTAGCCCTGAACGGTTAACTTAATTTCAGTGTACCTTGGTTCGTTTTAATGCTTTCGCGTGCGTGAATTGGGGAATAGGAGGTAATATGGACCCCCTAAGGTTGCCATGCGCTGTAGCCTAGATAAAGCACTCATCGTAGCTCATAAGTGGTTGATCTATTAGACCCCTAGGCTTGCTACATATCAGCGTAATATGAGAAACGTATCTCTGCAGATGGCTCCACCACATAGGGAATCATGAAATCCCTCACTGTGTCCATATTCCCCAAAGGTCCATATTATCTTAACTTACCCTACGTTAATAATATGCAATCGCCTTAATAAAAAGTGTTCCCCTCTTCCATATGAACGCAGGCGCAAAAAACGGCACAATTTGATTATTCCCAGAAATGTGGATAAATAAATAGTTTTTTCAACATGATAATTTAGACGTGTGCTTTATATGAAGAACGTATGACTACTTGTAAAGTAAATTTTGGCGGAACTCATTGGTTTTTGGCGATGCAGTGGACAAATTCAGGTTAAAAAACAAGCTACTTTTTAGCATAGATGTGTAAAGAAATTACACCTAAAATAATGAGTAAACAGTTCCTCAATTGGCGATAATAAAATACACACCGTAATTTCTTACAGAAGTGTACCGTTTCTCGTGTGTCTTCGCTCAAACGTTTTCATCAAGGGACAGCGCTTTATCGCAAGTAGGATTTAATAACTTGTATCTGGACCTTATTTTCATCGTCCAGCTCGATACATATTGGCAATGAATTGTGACGTTAGCTTCAGAATTTTCCTTGCTGAGATTAAACGCAGTAAAATACAAAGTACCATTGTTAAAACATAATTCTCTATTTCCGGAATGCAGGCTATATCATTCAATTGTATTTCTTAAACTAGCTCATTAAAAAGAGCCCATTGATATTGAGAACTTGTCTTTTGTTACACTGTCTGTATTATGTTTATGAGGCAATAGCCGATTTAATGAATAAGCCTACTGCCAACTTTCGTGAAATTGTCTGGACTTGAATATTAGTTCCAATATGGATTCAGCTTCTAAACCAGCAACTGCAATCGTAGACGGCTTCCATTAGCCTTTTTAAAAAGGTCCCGCATTGCCTTAATCAGTGGGCCATTCCACCGAATCGGTGCCATTTGCATGTTGTAATTTTTCAAAAATAAACTTCATTTTTCAAATTTTTTCAGGATTGTATCTGATACCATACATGTTTAACTATTCAAAATATGTAATGGTCAATCTCAGGTACATTTATTTTTATTTTTACAAGGTTGTGAAATGGAAGATGGTAGCATTTTTTTTCAGTCCTGTTACCGATACTATTATAACTATTAATATATCATTTAAAAGTCATTCCAAGTATTTTATTCGTTTTTCACTCAATAAAGTGGGTATGTATAAGAAATAATTTAATACATGTTCAAAATATATATAACTACGGTAATAGAGTCAGAAGTATACAGGCGAAATGCATTTCTTTTAAAAATACAAAGCCATTTTTAATTTTTAATGGGGACCTTAACCTCAATTTGATCAACAATCTATTATGTGATCTATCCAACAAGCGCTCAAATAATGGACAAAAAAAATTTGGGGGAAAAAAGTTTCATCTTAATTTTTCAATTAAAACAATTAGGTAACAGGAATGAGAACCGAGTAACAGGATTGAGTGTCTCTGAACAGAACAGAATGGAGAAGAGGTGTGTGTGTGTATGACAGTATGTGGGTATGTGTCTTTGTGTAAGTGTGTGTGTGTGTGTGTGTGTACAGAATGTGAGAGTGTGTAATTGCATGTGCGTGTATATATGCATTTATGAATATGTGTATAGACTCTATACACATATTCATACAAACACACACACAAACCACACTACTATACAGTGTATGTGCATGAGAGCGTGGGTGTGTGTAGTATGCTTGTGTGTATGGATGTGTATATGGTATGTATTGGAGTGCAAATGTTAAGGAGTGGGGCAGTGGAGACAGAGAGAGGTGTGAGTTTCCCCGGCAGCATGTGTGTCTCACTCCTCAGGTACAGTATGGGCTCTGTATCTTTCTCCGAAAAAGGTAAAAAGAAGAAAGACAACAGATATAACTGATATAAGTTGAGCATATTGCGTTAAACAGGCATTACTGCATAGAATTGCATGATTACAAAATGTATTTTTATAGAATTGCAATGAATTAATGAGGAAAAATCTAACTTGCTTTTTTAAGAATCAGATTCTATTTTAGCCCAAACATCTTTTTTTATTCCCATGTAATGGCTTGTGACCTGCCTCGCTGGTGGGATTATGCACAAGATATCTTGGAAGAGGTACCACAAGGTATCCTCAGGGGCTGGCCAGTAGAATCTGTTGGCTCCCTGACAATAATATGTTCACATTGTAAAACACCATAGTAATTCCAACTGTAATACTTAAAATCAATGAATTCATGTTATATCATATAATACAAACTGCTCTTCCCGCCCCTCTCTATCTTACCCCACCCCTCCCTGGATCTATCTCTTCCCCTACCTACCTCCCCTTCCTTTCCTTACTTCTCCACTCCTGTCCCTCCTCTCCCTACATCCCCCCTCTCTAACCCCTCCCTACTTAGCCCCACCTCTCTCTACCTCAACCCCACTCCCCTTCAATTTGTCACTTTCAATGAAAATTCTCACTCCTGTTACTCTTATTCAGTCTTGTTACCCTTTCTATGGGTAACAGGACTGAGGGTAACAGGACTGAGTTTTTAGCACAGAATTAGCTATGTTGCTAAAGCTAACACATGGAAAACCATGCTAGTAGCATGAGGCCCCTAAGCACCTTTAAGTGATTAACCAAAACTCAAAAAATAAAAATAAAATCATAAGAGCATAAAAAATAATTTAGGTAACAGGACTGCATGTTATGATTTACGATGCCAGTCATATTTACAATATGATCAAAAATAAACAAAAGAGAGCGAGAGAACTTACTTTTGGTCTTCCCAGTTCCTTCACGGGACTGAAATGATGCAATATCCAGTTGATCCTGTCACATGTGGAATGTTCCAAAATCTTTAGGGTGGTTAATGTATCAGGGTAACAGGACTGAGAAAAAACCTGGGGACACCACTAAAATTGTGTTTTTTAACTAATGTTTTATGATTTTTTGAGTAGAAAACGTATTTTATGTTTAAATTACAAATTGGGCCACAAAATAATGCAAAAATAAATACTTTTATAAAGGATTCTGGTGACTACATTTAATAGTTAAGTTTAGTGTTAGAGAGTGGGGACAGGCGAAAATCCCATTTGTTCAGTATTCTACGGAGCTTTTATAAAATTTTTAGACCGTGCATCTTCAAACTGCAACCAGGACATTAAGAAGGACACTTTGATTGATAATATAATGTACAGATACTTTTCATGCATATTCATGCATATTTCTGAATGTAATGTCTTGGGGACAGAAAAGGCACCGATTCGGTGGAATGGCCCCTGTAGCTTATGCTTCAGTTTAGCGCTGTGGTTATATCGGCTTTTAACTTGCAGCTGGGGATTCAATTTTCATAGTCGAGATAAGGTGTACTATTAACCATCCATCTGCAGCATGCGGTGCTATTATAAGATGAGATTTATTTTTGGAAAAGTTAGCCTATGTCGCATGTTGTAGAAGCCGAGTGACTACAGCCAAAAGTCTTTTATCAAATTTATTGTACAGATTAATTTTGATAAATGGTTGAATAATACAAATGAAACCCAAGTGCTGAAATCTGCAGCTCTGTCTGGAACCAGGAAGCTAGAGGCTCTAAAGATGGCGAGCCAGAGATTTATGCTGAAACAAGGTGGGCTGTTCTTTACAGTAAAAATTGAACTGATTAGATGCAAAAGGACAAATGGCAGAGAAAACCAATGAATGACCAACAGAGGGGGGGTGGAGGGACATTCAAAAGATAACAATGGGAGTGGATTGGTTGAACAGGCAGGTACATACAGAATGATGGGTAGGGGGGAGGAGAAGAGTGCCTTCTTCCACCACACGCACATGTGTGGTTTCTCAAATTGGAGAAAATTTACAGTCTGGGTAATGATGAATACATATAAGTAAAAAGAGTATTCTATTCTTTAATTTACGTCGAGAACTACATGATATGGTACACCTTTCTCGTAAGGTTGTCTACGTTGGTCAAGATCGGTCGAGTGATATGATGTAAGGATATGTATGCATCCGGAGGTCGTGTGTCAGTTCAAGAGTTGGATGGAAAATGAATTAAAAACAAGCAAGTTACCCAGACCATGTGTTCCCGTGTGTTTCTTTTCTCTACAGCCCCCAAAGTAAAGCAAGTGAGTAATAAGTGAATAAATCAAAGTAAAAATGGACCCAGTATTACACTATTTAAACACAGCAGATGCATGGATGATGGAAGATATGTAGCCTACAGCGTTGTAGTTGGAGCTGCGTTAGCTAAGAGACAGCGGCCTTGGCCTATGAACCATGCATTTCATGCAGAATTATTGTTTACGCATATTGCGTGCGTCTTGAAGCGGGCTGGAAAAAAATGTGACACGAGTATCTAATGGCCTGACGCAATGTTTAAGGTGCCGTTTGCAATTTCAAATCCTCGGCTAAATAAATGACTGAAAACAGTTTAGCCTACGTCGATAAATAAGGGGATGGAAAATGGATGCGCCCTTTGACATTCAATTCTTGTATGCCTTCATTCATCGCATCCATTCAGCCAATTAACATTATTTAACAAATCACAACCAGATTTAACATTAATAAAATAAAGTAGCCAACTGATATTTTCTAAATAAACCTTTTTAACATTCTAAAAGGCAGGACTTTGGACAAGGCAGCCAACCCTTGGGAAGACAGCAGCCTGAAAAAAAAATATTGACCCCCAATGTTGAGCTGAAATTGGCGCCACTGTATATATAATAAAAATGCTCAGATCAACCTGCTTGTGTCCATAGCAATATACTTTGACAGGATGTATCCTTTGAACTTTATAGACCTTCAACAATCTGCTGTGAATCTGTTTTTAATCAACAATTTCATGACAGCATTGAAAAAACACACATGGCTTTCATTTAAAAGTAAATACACGTATTTGTCGGGACTTGAGACAATGACTCAGAGAACAAGGCCAAGAACAGCAGTCAAAATCAGAATCCGTCAGGTAGCAGAATCAAAACCAGGAATCTCTATGGCGATCAAACATAAAGATGGCAGCAAGAAAACCGTATCCTGAAATAGGCAGTTTTTGTGGCAGAGGTCAATACAAAAACCAGGAAACTAATCATTATTGGCAGGCAAAAGTATGTTCTAAAAAAACAAAACAAGACAAACTGAACAAGCCATGGTAGGTTTTAAAGGCCCCCTATGGTGTCACCTGGCACACAGCCAATTAGCGATTCCAAGCCATTTAAAAATTTGTTTCTATGTGACTTCATGCAGTAAAGTGACCACCAGAGGCAAGATGGCTGATCAACTTCAGCCAACCAGATAATCATTTCCTTCATTATTTTGGGTGATCTGCCCCAAAATAATGGCTGTGCACCTCTTGGCATGATAGGAGACCTTTAAATTTGAAGAATTATAATAACTCAGATCGGAACAGGTTAGTAAGCAGGTATCAAGGGGGGAAGAGCCAATAGGCAGAAGTGTAGGGCGTGGCCTAGAGGCTAAGTAACAGGCAGCTGACAAGTAAATAATAACACAGGCAGATATTAACTTTTTAAGGGGATACTAAGGGTTGAAGCAGAGAGGCTCAGGCAGAGGTACTGACAGCATGAAACAATTTATTTGGAAACTTAGTTTTGTGACACATCAACTTGCCGAACTCTGCGGAGAGAAAAAATAAATTTAATTAAAGTGTGTCAAATTTAAAGACATGTTTTTGGAGTGGTCTTTACTTGGCACAGGAGTTCCTTAATTTGCATACTAATACAATGGATTAAAAAACAACAATAAATTCTGTATACAGAACATTTTTATTGACTCATTTATTTATTCTTTTTTTATGGATGCCACTGGCTATTAAAAAGTGAAATCAAAATTTTCCAGCATTAAACAATCTGTCTACTTGTTACAGAAAAACATTAAGTATGCAAGAAAAATTTTTGATCAATTTTTTAATATGCAGGAACACAAATACATAAATATAAAACTGCATAAATTTATTCCCCAGGCACAGGATAGCACATTGTGTACAGTTGAGTGACCATTGGTACAGTATATGCTATGTGAAAATTCTAAGATTCTAACGAGAAATTCTAATTTAAAGAGTAAACACAGAGGGTCTGCTTACCTTTGAATGAGTTCAAGATGTCAAAGACCTTCTGTTCGGTGCTAGCGATTCATCTGTTCTCGTTGTCATCCATATTACATTTATTTTTTTGCCAAGAAACCATAATCTGCTCGGCCGGAATTAACAACTTCAAATGAACAACATCGTTGGGATGATGGTGAGTAATTATTGAGTGCATGTGCAGGGCGGACATACACTGCCCGGCCAAAAAAAAAAAGTCGCACACTCAAATATTTAGTTGGAACCCCTGTAGCTTTGATTACAGTGCATATTCATTCTGTCATTGTTTTGACAACTATATGCAATACCAGAACATTTATTTTCGATCATACATGCCATAATTTTTGGCCGAGATCTTGTCTTCTCGACATAATGGTTGAACCACTCGGTGGTCTTTCTTGAGCACATCCCAATAACTTGTACTGGGTCTAAGATCAGGACTTTGTGGTGGCAAATATGTTTGTGAAAATGATTCCTCATACTTATTTTTGCATTCATGAGTTTCTTTGCTAAATACAGGCCAATAAGTTGCCCGTTCTGAAATACTGTAACATCTTTTCCACCAGCAAGGGAAGTGTCTTCCGACATGATTTTTTGGGAAATGAGTAGCGATGCCCTTCATCAGTCAGGGGAAGAATGATTATTGCCAGCTGAAACATATTAGTAACCGCAATAATGATCCAATTGTAGAATTTGTACATTAATTTCCAAACGGTGACTTTTTTTTGGCCGGGCAGTGTACGTGCCTCCTCCACACTTTTTGCAAAATCGGGCTCAGTTAATACCTGCGCACTGACATGAAGAACACGGTTATCAAGTTTTATGACAATATGTTCAGTAATAACAGTGGACTTGTGCTTAAAAGTTCGTATCCACACCAAGTACGCACGCCAAGAAGAAGAAACTGAATGACATTCTGGTCAGGACTTCTGGCTTGAGTCCCCATTGCGTGCAACAGTTTTTTCCTGCGCACATCTTGTCATTTTCTGCTCAGCATTTACAAAACATTTTCTCTTCTAAGCACATATTCTCTGCCCGTCAGTAGAGAAGCAGAGACTGTCTGCTGCAGTACATCACTGCTTGCATCGCCTGCTGGTGAAAAAGCAGCTCTGTCACTATGAAGACATCAGTTCACATCAAGCTCTGTGAGCAAAACGATTCATCGCTTTCCCTGTAAAGCGTCTTCATTTAGGAGTGATGCACAATCCAAGTCTGATATAATATATATCCAATAAATACTCAGGGGAGGACAGGATATAACTGATATACTAGTTCATCGGAACACGATTGAAGAAATATTACATGAGGCAAAAAATACCAATACACATATTGAAAAAGGACAAGAACTGAATATCTCGCAACAAGTAAGGAGTAGGCCCTTTATTTGTCTTCTAAAAAGTTTCCGTCCTTCTAGGAATGCTGTCATTGTACTTTAACTGTGAAGTTGGAGATTGACCCAATCAAACTGCTGTGATTGTTAGAGCTGCAGTCCAGTGGCTTTTAGCAACTATCCTACTAAGTGTCTGTCTGGCCGTGTGGGATAGCTTTGAGTTGCATCCACAGTTTATGTATACTGTTGCTGTTTTTTGTTGTTTATCATATATTGTCATACTTTTTGTCACTGTTCCCCAGCCTCTGTTCCCCTTAATTTTGTAGTTTTTATTTTCTTCTTTATTTTCTTTTTTTGATTTTAGTACAAGTAGTTTTTTGACATGGACAATGCAAGTTAATGAACATTGCCGTTCAAGTATGACTAGTTTTCATCTGTAGTCTGTCAACAGGTGTTACAATAGGCTCAAAATAAATAAATAAATAAATAAATAAAATAACAAAAAAATATGAAATACAATTATTGACGCTGGGTGTGAGCAGTGGCGGGCGGTGGATAGAAAACCGGGGGGGGGGGTTAACATCCCTTGAATCCCTTGAGATTAGTGACTCGATTTCAATCATTGTTCTTGGTCAACATATTAGTTTTCCGTATAATGAAATGTTTAGGCAAGTGAATAATAGATTCTATAAAATGTTTAATCCACATGCCTTTAATAGGCAACTCTTCACGAAAAAACCACTGAGGATTTTCGGCGTTAAATTTACACTGAACAAAAATATAAACGCACCACTTGAAATATTGGCACCATTTCAAGTATGCCGTTATGAAATACCAAATATATTTGTTTTCATTTGCAAAAGGAATGTTTCCATTGATTGATGTCTAAAATTTGAGATCAGCTCAGACATTGAGTATTTTTTTCACCGGTGTAATGATTGGTATGAGTAAACGAGTGCGGTGTACCCAGACACTGCTCAGACATAATGAGCAGTACTCAGACAAACCTTGGGCCGGGGACTATAAAAGGCCCACCAAAATGTTGGATTTTGTCAGACGCAGCCATGCCTTAGATGTCTCAAATTATGTGGGAGCGTGCCATTGGCATGCTGAATGCTGGAATGTCCATCAGAGGGGTTGCTGCACAGCTGAATGTTCACTACAGTACAATAGTTCGTCTGTGACAGTGTTTCCGACAGACTGGAAGCACTGCGAACAGGCCTCATCTGCGTCGTCCACGTGTGATCACCCCTGCTCAGGATCGTCACATCCGGCTGGTGCACTTGTGTGAACGTTTCAGACCAGCGACACGCACGGCCGATGAGACAGTCGGTCTGAACAATAGACGAATCTCTGCTCAAACAGTTTGCAATCGCCTCCGAGAAGCAGAATTGCATGCTCGACGCCCTGACCGTGGGCTGGACCTCACAGACGTACGCCGCCTGAATCGTCTCGCATGGGCTAACGCACACTTCCAGTGGCCCTTGGCACGATGGAGAAATGTGCTGTTCACAGATGAATCAAGATTCAACTTGTATCACGCGGATGGGAGACGTCGTGTGTGGCGCCGTGTCGGTGAACGGTTTGCTGACACAAATGTCGCCAGGAGAGTCGCCCATGGCGGAGGTGGTGTCATGGTGTGGGCAGGGATTGCACACAGACAGAGAACTCCATTGCATTTCATCAATGGCAACTTGAACGCCCAAAGGTACCGTGATGAGATCCTCGAACCAACTGTAGTACCGTTTGTCCAACAGCATAATGTCACATTCCAGCATGATAACGCCCATCCTCATGTCGCTAGGGTCTGCACCCAGTTCCTCACAGCTCAGAACGTTCAGGAGCTGGACTGGCCCGCATATTCGCCCGACATCTCGCCCATAGAACACGTTTGGGATGCTCTGGATCGGCGTATCCGGGACCGTGTTCCAGTCCCAGGTAATGTCCGGCAACTCCGGATAGCGCTCCAGGAAGAGTGGAACAACATTCCATAGGACACCATAGACACTCTGGTAAACTCTATGCGTAGGAGATGTGTCGCGTTGAGAGATGCGCATGACGGACATACGCGATACTAAACCGTAAAATTTATGGTATCCACCCCTGCCCTGTTGACACGGTTGCCAAACTTTTGATTGTGCGTGTATCAAGGTGTAACGGACATCAATATGATCAGTATAGACGTCTTTATCATGTCGTAAAATTTGCTGAGGTTCACATTATCCCATATATAATAAAATTCACAAAACATCTGGTGGTGCGTTTATATTTTTGTTCAGTGTAGCCACATCCTAAGCAAGTTGTCAAACCTGTGCGTAACAATTGTTTAATTGAAAAAGATTGAAATGCGCTCTTTTTTTCCGTTCAAGTGGTGCGTTTTGATTTCTCCTCTTAATGAAGACAATTAGCTACACTTGAGAGGGGAAAGTCAAAGTGTCTTTTACCAGGGAAATTGACTGGAAACAGATCAAGACTAATAAGCTGTTTAAAGACTTGTTTATCGCCCTCCTTGTTCTCTGTCCACCGTTCGCCACTGGGCGTGAGCCAGATCGCATGATAGCATTGTCTGATCCACCAGCAATTTGAGCTCAAACTATTAGGTGTCTTTGGAAGTGTGACTATCTTCATGTTACTTTGCACCTGGAGACTTTCTAGCAACATGCCGGGCGTTTGACCACTTTTAAGGATACATTCGCTGACAAGCAGATAATGCCACGAGCATTCAAATAAGTAAAATTCATGAGAGTAAATGCTCCTAGTAGTATGATTGAGATACTTCTAAGTTAATACCACTAATGCTCGGTGTGAACTTGCTGATAGTTTGTACTTAGAATATTGAAAATGGACTAAAAGCTGTGTTATTGGCATAGAATAATTATAAGCTGCTCCCAACCCAGTGTCACGTTAAGACCTTAAATTGAATTTCACCCTCACAATGGCAAGGAAAAAAATTGAAGCACTGATTACTAAAACCCCACAAGTAAAGTCAAGTCAAGTGTGACTTATGGGGTTTTAGTAATAGATGCTTCAATTGTGACTCTGCCTGTGATAACCTGATGATGATTTTCTGATGATGTACAGTTTTTTTACGCAAAAATGTAAGAAAATAACAACTTACATAACAAAATCATGTAAGAAATAACAACTCTTCTGCCATACCTTAAACTGATCTGCTTTACATAATGGAGTGCATTATGGTCAACAATCATTTTCATTGGTAGAAAAGAAGTTCCTAAACCGAATGACACCCAAACTATCAGGTGTTTATCCGCCGAATGTAAACTAAAAGCCAATTCAAAACCAGGCCTGTAATAAGCAACATTCTCTGTATTTCTCTGTAAAAATTGTTAAGGAAGTGTCAATAAATTAATTAATTTTAATGTGTATAATGTTAGAAATAAATTTTTGAACTCTATATTTAAAAACCCCAATATGTAACCTATCCTTTACAGAAATAAACTCACATCTCATATTTTTGTCATTTTTTATCGCAGGGACTACTTGACGGTCTTTATCTC
Organism: Gymnothorax reevesii; assembly: GCA_029721435.1. Lineage (NCBI taxonomy): Eukaryota > Metazoa > Chordata > Actinopteri > Anguilliformes > Muraenidae > Gymnothorax > Gymnothorax reevesii. The sequence goes on from CM056589.1 coordinate 25,828,290, forward strand.
AAAACGAGATGAGGCGAGTTTAGCCAGGTTTTCACGGGCGAGGTCACAGTTTTCCAATCTTCTACAGCAAGGAACAATGAAGTAATGTTCTGTTTGCACCATTGTTCTTTTTGAACAATACTGTATGTGACATAAAAACATTTCAGACCATAAGGCTGCTGTAGCAGAATCAAGACAGAATAGCGACATTGAGCTGGTGAGTCTTTCCACAGTTCAAGCATATAAGTTTTTCAACAAAAGTCTAAAAGTTTATGATTATACCATCTGGCATGGTGCCATCAGTGTTGCACTCATGGTTTTTGCAATGTGTCGCGTTTTTAATTTTCGGTTGCTTTGCAATTTGCAGTTGCGTTGTGATGTGTTATATATACTATATATTTTTTTTCTTGTCCTAATATTTCAGAGACATAGTTTCTCTATTCAGGCTTATAAATTTAATATTTTTTTTACTTGCACTTTCTTACTTACATTATTTGACAGCGTGTATTCTCATTCGCATTAATGTTACGGGAACGTTGCAGTGGTTTTGACCTCTCAGTTATAACAGCTTGCTGCTCCTCGGATTTTTTCCACACCAGCTCTTGTCAATTATACCAAAACAGTTTGAAAGTGAATGGACTAACATTTTGGATGGGCATCTATATGAGACCTATGAGATAGGATCACTAGGGCAATACATTCCAAAGGGCACACAGGACCACCTAATAGGTGGCCCACCACTTTGAAGGGGTCAGAGGACTTCTAGATCAAAACCACAGGCCGCGGTAAGCCCGCTGGCTCGGAAAGCTCCGGAGAGTCACAGACAGAGCATGAAAGAGGACACCAGGCATGCTTATTATTTACCCAGCGTGCATCAGGGAGCCCAAGTGTGGAACTGCAGATTTCACCGGAAAAACATTTTCTGAGAGTGTGTGTTCTAAAAACTCTTTAGCATTAATCTTTTATTCAATCAATCAGTTAATCACTCTTGTAACGTACATTTCACCCGAATGCCTGGAGTGCTAAGGTTCAAAATAACATAAGATGCGTTTACACAACAATTAAAATGAGAATAGCCACAGTTATATAAACACAGCACATTGAAAAAGACAAAAAGACTGAAAAGACAATGGACATTTATTTGAATGGATATGGACATGACATAATTGTAAGAAAATACATTTGTACCCACAATAAGGTAAACACACTTGCATCTACACTGTATACGTATGTGTACTGAGTACTATATAGTATTCATAATCTATAGTATGTTCATTATTATTTTGAAAATAAACGGTCGATAGTTTTGCTCACATTCACTCATTTTCAGGAATCATATGCAAGCTGACTGATTGGAGCATAGTACCTGTACTGTTATAGGGAAACTTCATGATATAACTTTCTTTGAAGGTGTTTTGTTTTGCTGTGTCTATTCAGATATTATTTGTGAAGAAAATTAGCACAGTGCTGGATGAAATGAAATGTGTGAGTTCTGCACAGTTCCTCTGCCAGCAGTTTTCCGCCGTGTTTACGCTACCGATGAGCTCATTTCCCCAGCCTTGATATTTCTGGCTCAGATCCTTGGAGCTGTGACATTCAAAAATGTAGCCTTGTATGTGCAAAATTCAACCCAGCCGTACAACAGACACGTCAGGAATGCGATGCTGTAATAATCTGAACGAGACAGGTCCCTCAGATCTTACTGCTTTTGACTTTTAGATGCTAACCTAGGATAGAAATGCAGTCAAACTAGGTATCCTTCAAACTTTATTCAGAGCAAACAGTCCTGTCTGGGACATTTGGGCCTCCCGCCTGCCCACCCAACCCCCCCCTTTTTTTAAAGATAATTTTTTTAGGAATTTTTCCTTTATTTGACAGTTATACAGTGTAGAGAGACAGGAAGGTTGGGGAAGACATGCAGCAAATGACTTGAGCCGGAATTGAACCCAGGTTGCTGCGGGAAGGACACAGCCTTTATGGTATGCGCGCTTCGACCGATGAGCCACCGGGGCGCCCCTCTACATCCATTTGAGATGCTCCTAATAACCAGTAATGAAAAACAAATTGCATTTGCTTTCAGATAAATGCACAAAAAAATAAAAAAAAAAATCCCAGTATGACCCTGCTGCATTACTGTGATTTACTGTATTTCTGACTCTCAAACAAAACCATAGCGCCTGTGGATGCACCCCCTCCTCGTCGATCACACACTCTCTTAGCACAAGATTGATGTCATCGGGAGAAATCCCGCATGCTTCACGACAGACAGACTTATGGGCTCTGAGTTTTACTGCCCGGCACTTCATTTGGCGTGCTAAACACCTGGGAGCCGGCTGTCCGGCCGCTGCATAATGCACATAAAAAATACAATTTAGCGCTGCTCTCTTTTCTGTGGCTGGCGGATACATTATTGATGACAGAACTACTCTCCTGAAAAAAAAAACACCAAGAAACAATCAGCACCCCAACAATCAAGAGAATTCAGCCCGTTTCATCTGCATTATGGAGATCTCCCATGTAAGCTTATGCTACTCGAACTTCGGCGATTACCGTTCACCAGAATGATCTACGAGGCCTCTGGTACAGCCTAGAAACACTAAGAGACAGATGAGTGGCATCTTAAATATGGCGTCATAGACAGTCAGTATGCTGTCACTCGGCTATGGTCCTGGCTGCATAGTGCATATGGCAGTTTGTGTTTGAAATTATTTTTTTGCTTATGGATCAGATCTGACTCCAGCTATACATTAAAATTCAACATTAAAAAAAAGTGGGAGGCTAATTTCCGCTTATGAAAGTGCACAGATAAATGTGACTTTTATAAAGTGTATTTCAGTGAATGAATGACCAGCCCTTGGATGATGTAATTTTTGTCCAGTCTTAATTTTATGACATATGACATTTATCTGTTTTTTCATGAATTGAAAATTTGGACTGGTTGAAACAGTTTGAGACTGCTTTGCAGCTCAGCTCTATTGGTAGATAGAACCATCCTTCTTCAGTAATATCAGACTCCTTATTCGACAAAATCTGAGTCGAAGAGGCGGTTTAATATCGTTGGCCTTTCGAGATTGGCTGCCTTCCAACTGCTTGATTGTTTCTTTAAGGTACAGCGGTAGCTGCCAGACACCTGACATCACACGTCAGATAAGCTTCAAGTGCGCAGCATGATCACCGTAATTACTTGTGATTCTGTCGCCACGCTCATCCTCGCTTTAATGCTCGCTCCGGCGTCAAATCCATGCTGCTGCCTGTGATTGTAAGAGCAGCTCCTCAGTTGTAGAGGGTATCGTTCGTTTACTGAACTGTGTTCTAAAAGTGCTATTCTCAGCTACTGGCCATACAAGACTGAGCACAAAGATCTTACCCGGCCGTGATAGTTCAGACTGTGGTTAGCGGCCTCGCAAGAGCACTGCATAATTCTCTTAGCTCAGCTTTGAGATATGGGAGGGACACAGTCGCTTTCGGTTAGCATTGCTTGTTGTTCATCCTCTGCTGGTTATCAAGGCTGCAATCGGTTGCTGTTTAAACAAGCATATATTTGGGTTGAGGCTTGGGTTTGGGCCCAGGAAGAAGTGACGACTGACAGGCTTTTACATAGTTTGCCGATCGGACATTTCATATTGGGGTGGGATTTGCGGAGCCGTATTTCAAAAAGAAAGAATAAGAAAAGATTGCTCTCTTCAAGTTTAATGACCGCAGGGCTCAGCCGGCGGACCGAGAAATAGAGAAGAAGAAAGGAGCCGAACAGAGCTGATGCCCAGCCTGCCCTGAGGAGCAGAACCTATTGCACTAATTCTGACAGCTCACCAACCGCCATGGTCCTATTTCAACGAGTCACCCGCATCCGGAGGAGATAGTGTAATTCCTCTTAGAAGCAGGCCTTTTGGGCCGTCAGCCTTTTCATACTGCAAAACCCAAAGTGGGAACACTGTACCCACAGAACTATGGGACGTAAAATATTTTAACTCTTCCACAAAATCTATCGAATAGTGGCAACTGGATAATCAGAAATGTTTTTCATGTCATAACATAAAGACATAATTCAATCTAGTCTTTATTGTTGCATCTGTGATGTGAATGCTATCGGAGATATGCTTTTAGCGTTCCAAACTGGGTGAACATAATGAAGGCCTTGTCTATGCTATGCTGTGTACTGAACTCTACATGCTATATGTTGCTTGCTGCTCGCTCGTTATATGGTGGTTTGCGTTCCTTGTGCATCTTTGATCGGCTGATTCTTATTCTGTTGTTGTTTGCTTTCATGTAAATGTTGAGGACATTTCTGATATGTAATTCACCGGAGAGTGACACATTTAAAAATTTTTATTTCAGTTCCGTTCTCCAGCATTCTGAGTCTGAAATAGTGCAATGAAACTGAAGTGCGGACTGTCAGCTTAAATTTGAACGTGCTTTCATCCATATCTAATGTAACATTTGGAGATGAGAGCACCTTTTGTATATAGCCCCTCTCATATATGGGGACATCAAGGCATATTGCACAGTTTCATGGAAAATATTTATAATATTTTCTGCCATGTATCCATTGAATTTAATGACTGCGGGAAGTCTGTGTTGCATCACTAGACATTACCAGATGCTGGGTATCTTCCCAGATGCACAGTAAAATATTGGGTGTTAATTTAGCACATCACAATGCACATATAAGACCCGTAACTCTGCGTTTACAGTTTGAGGGGTTAAAGTAACACCATAAATATTTGTTTTTGTTGCTCTGCCATGTCTGTACTGCATCCATCTTCAGGTCCTGCTTGTTTCAAGAACTTTTTTCCTTCAGTCTCCTCGTCAGCATGTAACATTCATAGCCAGTTAGATTTAGCTTTTGTGAGTGATTAAGCCAACAGAACCAAAAAGAATAAAATAAATTAAATAATTAATTAAAAATGTCTCCACCTAATAAATCATTGTGCTTAACTGCATACCAACCTGCCCAGGGACTACAGATGAAAATGATGCCAAATGGCTGAATCGGGCCAATTTGTCATGAAGGTACATTCCCACAGTTGAATAAATAACCTTCAAACTTCAAGCATTTTATGCATCAATTTGCAGACCCTGGCTTTTTTTTTTTTTTAACGTACATATGCATGGCATGTGGTGCTCTCCTCATGTACAGGGTTAATGGGATACAGGTGCTCACAGACGAAGTCCTTTAACTGCATGTTAATTCTTCAACAAGCCCCCAAAACTCATGCAATATTAATAACGCCAATTAAAGCCTGCCGATGCCACAGTCGATATTCTCCATGTCTGATGACTCGAGAGAACATGTTGAATCAGACATTTGCCAAGGCGAGCTTTCAGATGCAATTCACCTTATCACAAGAAAGGACGAGAAGGTGTGGCTCTAGTAAATTTAGCTTAGCTTATCATCTCCAGAGGCGGACCCTTGATATTGCAGGGGCTGTGATCTTAAAATACGTGAATCTCACCAAAGATGTTGTTTAAAGCGACCTGTCCTACCAGTCGCTAAACTGCTCTGATGCCCTGGCCTTCGGAATGAAGCCTTCGGAAATGGCCTCCCCCACTAACTGTTTTCCACTGCACTGTCCCTCATCAATAATTCAGTATGCAAAACTACCAAAGACACGATTCAATTGACGCAGAGGGTAACTCCATTAATGCAACACTTCCCAGGGACAGATTAACATGTTGACTGTGTCTAGACTGATTTAAGAAGCTGGGAAAGGTGTAATGCCTGCAAAAGGTCGTCTGGTTAAATAGCTATCACACCTTCGCACTCGCTGTTGGTGATGGGAGGGAGATATGGGTAGCAACACCGTATGAGCAGCGATCCTTATCTTCTTATGTAAAATCCAGGTCTTCACATGTAATGCGCTTCATCGAGATTTAATGATTTGTGAAATCAGAAGTTGAAAAATTTATAGCCGCTCTCGGTTGCCCCTGTCGAGAGATCACGCATTTGCAACAAGATTTAAAAAAAAAAAAATGCAGTATCACTTTAAAATAAGGTCGATTGACCTGAGATTAATTTTAAAAGTTCATGACACGAGCTAATGATGCAAAAATGCTTTATTTAAAGGATCAGTTCTCCCAAAAATGAAAAGTTTTTCATTACCTGCTCAACTGACCTTCACGCCAATAGAAACATGGGTACATAAAACTGGAAAGATACCAGCTCAGCTCTGTAGCAGCCTTCTCCATACCAACTTAAGTCCACGGGGACTATATCTTTTGTCCTCAAGAGTTCAAAAAAAAAAAAACAGCAAAAAATTACCATTAATGTAATCCAAGTTCCCTGAAGCCAAACAATTGCACTGCGACTAGAAAAGACCTGTATTACACCATCATTTAGTCCAAAGCTTCACACATTGACTTATCCTGATGATCCTACCCTAACCCTAACTGATTTCACTCCTCGTGCCTAACAGTAACCAACACAAACAACGATGGCTACATGTACTACCAAATTACAGGCCAAGTGGCTAACTTCCACACATTGATTAGCACATACAACTCGTTCTTCATTGCTCATATTATGAGTTCAGTTGTCACATTAAGCATTTGCTGAGGGACAGTGATGTCTGTGCTTTGTGTATGTTTCTTTCTTCTCCAATGCGAGCAGCGATGTAAGAGGCATAATGGAGTGGTCTTTAGACTTTAAGCATCACTACTGGGTCTGTAATGGCTCACTTATCTTCATAATAGACGTAATGGATCCTTTTTTTCAAACGCATTTAGGAAAGATTGGGCAAATGCTCGCGCACATGTGCATCAAGACAAATGATTTTTGCTATAGACATAGATGATGAAGCTTATTTTCGTATAATGGCCTGAATGGAGTTGTTCATTGGGCTTAGACCAAGGTTATGACACATGTGCTTAGCCAATGGTGAATTATTTGCGATTTTGTCCAACACTTGGGCTGACTATTTGCATCACCCATTATGAACTTACTATGTTGCTTCAGTTCATTTAATTCAGGCAAACTTTCCATTGCCTTGTGCAAGAGTTCTATTTTTACTACTAATGTGTTTTATCGATATAGTACTAGAGTCAGAGTTTATACACTGTTATATATGGGCATCTTCTTTGCCAGTTAATTTGACGGGTACCTTTTTTGCCTGTTATTTTAACAATAATTTTACAATAAGTTTATAACAGAGTTCTGTATATACTGAGTGTAAACCACAGTTGAATGCGTGCAGGACTCCACCTACAGTTAAAATAACCAGAAAACAATGCATTAATTAAACTTTGATATTCAGTCAGCTTATAACAGCGTATATGCAGTGCTATGAAAAAAACTATTTGCCCCTTCCTGGTTTGCATTTTTGTCACACTAAAATGTGTCATATCATCAAACTAAATTTGAAATTAGGCAAAAATAACCAGTGGATATCCAACATTATCTGACCTTTTGTGCAAAAGTAATTGCTCCCTTAGTGAGTAAATCAACCAATTAAACAGATTCACTTCATAATTGGGGTCAATTCCATTTGACAAACCTAAGCATGATTATCGCCAGCCCTTCTAAATTTTTTCATAACTTTAATTAAACCACTCTAACAATCTGAAGTAGGCAAAAAAAAAAAAAAAAAAACATCACATGATGCAGGAATCCAAATAAATTCAAGAACATATGTTAAAACGAAGTTATTGACATTTACGTCTGGAAGGGTTACAAAGCCTTTTCTGTACGGCTCTAGGACTCTAGAAGAGGGGAGAGGGGAGAAGAGGGTATGCTACACAGTGGTAAACATGGCCTAGTCCCAACTTTTTTGACTTGTCTTGCTGCTATCAAATTCAAAATGAGCCAATAGTTTTCATGAAATGGTAAAATGTCTCACTTTCAACATCTGATATGTTGTTTATATTTTACTGTTAATAAAATGTAGTTTTATTAGGTTTGCAAACCTTTGCATTCTGTTTTTATTCATGTTTTACACAACGTCCCAACTTCATTGTAATTGGGGATTGTAGTTGGATGATCTGGAACATTTAAATATGATACAGGGCGCCCTGGTGGCTCATCGGTCTAAGTGCGCGTACCATAAAGGCTGTGTCCTTCCCGCAGCGACCTGGGTTCGAATCCGGCTGGGGTCATAGGCTGCATGTCTTCCCCAATTCTTCTCTCTACACTGGGTAACTATCAAATAAAGGAAAAATTCCCAAAAAATATATATATGCATATATGATCCGGAAGCAAAAATATAAGAGCTCGACAAGGAGGCAAATACTTTTTCAGAGCACTGTAAACTATGTATACTGTTTGTAACCTGCATTGTTTGAAAGTGTGAATTTAGCTTGAAATTCAAATACCGCGAATTAATTTTGAGTCAGAGAGCTGTCTTGTATTGGAACTACTTCATTGTTGTGTGTCATAGATGTCAGAACCAAAAGAATCAAATGCAGAATCAGTGATAGGGGGAACCCAGAACTTTATTATCACAAACAATTCAGGGTCAAGAACTAGCGGTCAGGGTAATGCTTAACAGACTGTGCACAGTCCAGGGACAGGCAGAGGTCAGGCTACTGCAATCAAGATCCTCGGGGAGCAGAGAAAAGTCAGGAATCCAAGCCGGGGTCAAAACCCGAAAATCTGTCCAAGTGCAAACTGGAGCAGAGAGGATGAAAATCGTGGGGTAGTGCCAGACGAACACAAGACCAGTGTGGCACTAACAAACACTCAAGGCTGAGGCAGGGATGAGCTGCTAGGATACCAGGGCACAAGAATACCAAACATGAGCGAGCAGGCGACAAGTACGAAGCGAGGCGAGACAGTGTGGCAGTGATCAAAGGAAGTGGGGAAACTTAGATACTCAGAAACAAGCAGCAAGATGAGAAACAGGTGCAGGAGAAGATATAGGCAAAGCACAGAGGTCTAACAAGGAAACAAGGCAATTAATCAACATAAACCCTTTACCAAAGTGACATGGAGTTTGTTGGAATAGATACACACTGTTGCAATGCACAAGAAATACACATACTTACATGTCTGCATGTCAATAATTTACTATATTCTCTATCTTGTTTGAATATTCTTTTAATCCTGATGTGCAAACAAAGAAAATGTGTTCGCAATTTTGTATTTCATTGGACAGGACAAGGCTTTGGAGTTCTTAATATCAGGGGTTAGTCTAGGTCACTCAGCATGTAATATTTTACTGTATATACACATCTGTAAAACATTAATGTTCTACATGTTGATTAATTGAATGCGCAAACTTTTGAAACGTGATTAAAATCTGCCTGTATGTTCACTTCCTCCAACCTGCCCTGAAACAACAAGTGAGGAGGTAAGTTACACAATAGACATTTGAGCTTCACCATCATTTCAATTGCGAATCAGCCCAGGTCGAATATTAAATATGAATTTTCTGTGAAACTTCAAACAAACTGACAGGCCAATGAAAATGGAAATTAAACTTGCGAGGAGTTTGAAATGTGGAGTTCATCTGAGGATAAGTCCCTTAAGAGCCATTCATTAAGTACATTCAGGTAATTACAAATGACTCATAATTCTGTGACAGGCACTTATGGTTGCTCAGAGAAATTAAGTACACAGTTCCCAGGGTGCGCCGCTTTTTAATTTGAACATTCAAACTGGAAAGAAAACAAATAATTTGAGCAGGTTTTTGGTCAAATAATAAGCCATCAAGACATTATGATTCATTTGGCGGAAACAAACGCCACAGAAAACAAAATATTTCGTTGACGTGTTTCATAAACTCCTAAGTGATTTCACGCTCAGATATACGGATTACCTAACAGATTTTAATTATCCGAGAAAGTGGAACATTTACAAGAATTGTTCTAACCACAGATGTGGAGTCACCTGTAGTTTGAAAAAATCTGATATAATTTGATGGATTGCAGGACATTCAGACTGCAGTAACCAGCTCAAACCTATTCTTGAAGATCTATCGTCCCGCACATTTTCACCACTACCCTAACAAAGCAAGTAACGTTCAACAGCTAAATCTCATTCTGCTGCTAATTGGTAAAATCAAGTGTGTTAATGTAAGGGTTGAAATGCAAACCTAAATACCAGTTTGCTCATTTTCAGAGTCAAGGTTTGGCAGCTGTGGACTGCATAAACTGGATACGGATAGAGAATGACTCCTAGTGTTGTAAAATCCAGGAAGAATGTTCATTTCAGCCATCTAGATTTGCTGAGATCCAGAGATGATATAATTCAATAGTCAGTGAGATAATTAGTTAATTAATGAGTCAGTGTAATTGGCTGTTTGAGTTCATTGCTGCAAGAAAAACCCAACTGGATTTTTACTTTGTGACTCCTGGATTTCCCGCCTCTAACTGAAACAAATAACAGATGTTTGTTGCGCTTGGAAATGTGTCACGAAGTATTGCGAGAGCACGCTAAAGTTATGATTAGATTCAATTCATATTTGCAATAGAGCCAGTTTGGTTTGAAATACTCTTGCATCACTGACCCAGAGGAAAATCCCTTCCCCTCCCAACATAGCATCGATGATCCTCTTTTATTTGGCAGTGTTACCATCTCAGGCAGGGATTTAATATAGTATAAATGAACTGTCAGCAGCAGTGCTGCTGTTCTATAAACTGAAACATGCAGCTGAGGTCAGTTGCTTGTTGACTCCTTAAACTCTTAATTGCTTACTCAAGTTTTCCCTTAAGTAGGTTCAAAATCAGAAAAAAAGCTTCTTTTTTCATAGGGCTAGACAATGTCCGTATTATGTAGTTGAACATGTGGACACACCCTCATTGTTCAGACACACGAACTCTGAAAACTAAATTAAAAAAACAAAAAAAGCTCCTGAAGCTTCCAAATATGTCTGACGTTGTTAAAATGTTCTGAATTACATTCTGTCATTTTTACATGCATGTTTCATGCATATGTTAAAGAAGGGCTCTGATTAGCTGGCCGCACTGTATAAATGACAACAAAACCAAGTAATGTTGCGTTACTTGCCACGGTAAATGCCATGCAACTACTGAAGCAGTATGCTGTCTGGATGTTGTCCATCTCAAGGCCTTACAGTTGGACTTCGCCCTAGATGCTCGTGTCAAGTCATACAGACGTCTTCACAGCCAGTCGGTGTGGCAAATTTTACTAATATCAGCAGATCTTTTTTTGTTTTGTTTGGAGAACTCTCCTGACCATATTCCTGTGTATTGCCCCGCTGTGATTGTGTAAGGGTTGTGGTTCGTGAAAAGTTAAGGTGTATGGACGACAGGAAGTTGAGGACTGGACTACTTGGAAGTTTCATTATGCCTAATGCGCAGCAGAAGGCATGAACAAAGCAATACAAAACAAAAAGAAAAGGAGGTTCATTCATAAACACTACAGGTAATACAAACTTCTGAGCTTTAGCTACAGGAACAATGTACATATTACAAATAGGAAAATAAAAAGGTAAGCGATGTTCCCGAATATAAAGGGCTGATAAAAACAATAACAGCACTTAGTTTAAAGAGTTTAGAAAATTAAGACAGGATACGCGGAGAATTTGTCAATACAAGACTAGGAATGCCGCACAGACATGTATTTACGAGACTTCACAATGAGTGAGTGTGAGTCTCGAGTTAAGTACACACTGCTACCACCCAGTGGCAATTGCACACAGATGCAAACAATGATGAGTGAAGTGAAAAATGCAGTCCAGATCTTAATAGACTGGTGAGCTGGACGTCTGGAGGCGTGGCCTGACAGATTGGCTCCACCCACTCACATGAAAGTATGGGAAAAAACAGATAATTTCACAACATTTCCACCATTGATTGTGATTGTGACCAGAGATAAGTGGGTTAAATTATGGCTGCAACAGAGATCTCATACCTGGTATTTCAACTGTACATATTTGAGTTACAATACGATATGTACAATATGTATAGTAACATTGTTACCTTTCATATTAGTGTATTACATACAATTCATATATGATAATACTGTATTATACCATATAAAAATATATATCATGTATTATGATATATATTATCATATATCATATAGTATCACTTATCGCACTCTGCTTTTTAGGCTGGAAATACAGCATGAATATAATGCCTCATATTGTCTCAAACCATGTCCCAAATTACCCCAGTTTTGCACAGCGCAAACATTTTTGCCTTGGGTTAATTAAATTATGATTTGCAGTGCTTGCATGCACTTCTATGACAGCAGCCATTAGCTTTGATGAATTATCTTGTGTATATATTTTTTTGTAAGAATTTTAATTGCAAAACTTTGGGGATGCTGAAACTAAACTTGCATTTCAGATCAATCAACCTGCAGATCATCAAAGATTGCTGTAAAATAATTTCCTTTTGGAATGATTTTACTCCATAATACAGTTCTGTCCCCAGATATTACTCCACAACTCTGTAAAATTCATTGTAATAGAAGTATTGCTATTAGGGAGCCTCTTTTTTTATCTGGAGGAAATATTACCAAAATATCAGTTCAATAAATATACAGATGGTAGCAACAAGGAAAGGTCGAGAAGCTGATCCACTTGTGCCAGAGCATATCGAAAACAGATGTGATTTTTGCTGTATCCTTTGCAAATTCCTGCAAATATTTTCTGTTCATACAAATGATGAATGGGTAAAAACCATAAGCCACATCATTCAGCATCTGGTGTAATTAATTTCTCACAAGAACACCCACGCTTAAAGTGAGTCAATGAACTTGTGTAAGTAAGCCAGGGATATACTAACTTAGTCATTGCAAGTCACAGAGTAAGTAAGTAAAACTTTACTTAGCATCAAAGTGTATAAAGTTCTTTATGGAAACAGAAAACATAAATGAGTGGATTTAAAACCAAACACACCAACAAAAACTAAACCCAGCAAGCATTTCAATGGAAAGAGCTGTGAAAATAACTACAAATTGGAACTTCATCAATTATCATGGACAAAGCGAAGAAGTGAGAATATGTCTTCAAAAGTTTCATTTATGTCATATCAAGAACAAAAGTTTATCTTTTATTTATTTTTTTTAATCCAACTGTAAACCCAGATTGTTTGGTGCTCTCAAATATTTTGTGCAAACAGATTATGTCAAAAAATTGTGTAAGCCAGCTCAAATGCCTTGTGTACATAATACAAACACACACACACACACGCGCGCGCGCGCACGCACACACACGCACACACAGTAAATATTTTAAGGATATTTAAGCATATTTTTAAATGCTGTGGACAAGGGATAATTAAGTTGATTCACACAATTTTGTTGAGGTAATTAGTTTCCACAAGTGCCATTCAATACTTGGGTTTACCGTGAGGTACAGAGGTTGCTCAGAATTTTTTGTGGAAATTGGTCAGCAGTCTTTAACTATCTGCAAACTTGAAATTCCTTGTCATTGTGCATAACCGGTCCCCGAGACTCCTGGACTGTTCTACTGGCGGTTGACAGAAATGAAGCCCCTTGGCTCTCAGCACACATTGAGGATGAGAGAGAGAGGGGATTACTGGGCCACTGTGAGCACTTCTGAAGTCTGCTTTTAACTCTCCCAGGGATGTTGTACTAGAGGCCCAACTGCTGAAGGACTCTTCGCTCCGCGGCCTGGTCCTACAGCGTGACACCACTGCCCCCCTCACTGCCGTTACTGACTGGAGGGTGGGCAGACCGCATGGAGGTTGGGGAGGCATGGCGGGATTTGACCCAATCGGCCGTGGCGGGTTGGCAATCGTCCGCCACAAAAGCCTGACCGTCCCTCTCTTTCTTCACGTCCCAAAGCCGGAGATTACAGCACTTACAGCGCTCATGACCGAGGGCAGCGGAGTCCAACCGTAAAAGCCGCACTTTTTTATGGCAGACGACACAGCCTTATTCGCTCAGCCAAGGATTAGATAAAAATACCACCCAGCTGGAAATGTTGTTTAACTGACTCACCAAAGGACCCTGTAATAAAAGAACACATTTTATGCGGCAGTTAAGGTTTGAAATTATATTTTATTGCTTTGTGTAAAAACGGAGGGATTACCTCATTCCTTAAAATGTACACATCCTATAAATCCGGCGACTGCCGTGGCAGCGGTTCCCAAACTTGGTCAGGGGGGACCAGTCCGTCTGTTGGCTTATGTTCCATAAGCAATTACAACCCCAGAATTTTAACGAGTTGATAATTTTTCATACTAGCAATATTCATGTTTATAGGGATTATTTACTATGTTAGGGCATATGATTTCAGAAATAACTCAGCATGGCCTGAAGAGGTCTATATTCATAATGCTCTACTTTATGGTGCAAGTAGATTTTCATTGTATGAAAGAGGGGAAAATTGCATTGGCTTCTAGCTGGTGAAATTGTTGTCACATTGTAACAAAACCTAATCACTCAATAATGTTGGATTCAAAGACAGCAAATTCTGGAGTCAAACCTGTGTTGAGAACTGTTGTATGGTTAAAAAAAAAAAAAACATTAGCCTGATTAAGTTCTGTGAACCTGTTTCTTCTCATAACAAGCTTTAGAATTGAACTCAAATTCATGCGTTTTCAGGAGTTAACCTTATAGTTATCCATTGTCTTGAGGAATTGTGAGGAGAAACAAGGCTTATCTTCAAGTTGAGTCACATTTTTAAGTTTAACCAGCTTTAAAAAAATAAATAAATAAACACGTGTCTCTGAAGGACAGCTCCATTGCAAGCATTAATGCAGAAACTTGAATCTGTCGTGAGCTCAGTATTTGCAAATTTTGTCCATACGGTATTTAAATTGAATACCGTGTGTAATCAAACTTGAATGCCTGCTGCATCTTGCACTTGGTTATGTATGATAGTGGCATCCTCAAAACTACTAGGCATGTGCAAATTACCTTTCCATACTCATTGAGTAGTTCATGAGTAATTCTGCTCCTTAGAGTATGCTCTTTGCTCATTCTAGGGATTTTCCTGTAAATGTAATTATCAATTTATGTGTGGTGTAAGGGGCCAATCAGTCTGTTACTGCAGCCAATCAGAGTGGAGCTCTTTATCAGAGAGGGGTCGCCCACTCAATATATTCTGTTACATTAAGAGGAGAGTGACAGGCAGCAAATGGCCAACAAATTGTAGATTTTTATGTTTTTGTTTTCTTTTAGCTAAACATTTTATAAACCTCCCTTTTCAATATCCAATAAAATAATAACTTGGAAGAAACAGAATAATATGAGGCCTTTAATGTCAAGGCATGACATTTTGAAAGAACATAAACTGCTGTGTCCAGAAACCTAATTAGTAGCTTATTGATTCAGCACGGTCTTGAATTTGATTGGTGAAAAAAAAAAATCATTATCATTTCTGGTATTACTCGGAAAATGGCAAAATAAACATAATTTAAAAATTTGGTCTTTTTTGTTTGGGGAATACACATCCATTTTTATCATAATGTGGTTTCAGCGGGTAAATTTTCCATCTATACTCCAACAGTAATACTACCCAACTGTCATAGCTAATGATTTGTGTGACCTCTAATAAACCCTAGATAGCATACATGAAACATCACCTGGGAATCTGGCCTGCAGATGCACCAAAAATTGAAAATATCTGAGGGGTGAAAGCATATTAATCATCTTGCCAAGGTACATTCATAGGAGTAATTAAAATGTAACTTCAATTATCTGACTATATATGGATATTTTTTATTATTCAACTGTAAAAACCACTGTTTATTAGGGCCCGAGCCGACTGCAAGTCGTCTGCGAAGGCCCTATTGAAATCGCGCTGTTTATTATTTCTTTTTTATTTATTTATTATAATTTCAAAGGCCAATTTCGCCCCTTTCCCACTTGTCAAAACACGTATAATTTTCCACATCCGTCTTGCCGGATTCGAAATTCGATATTTTTGGGTGTTCATTCATGGTTGACGCAAAATAGCGCCCCCCAAACACGTTTCAAAATTCCCATAGGGAAATTCGGTTACTTTCTCTTACACAGATGAAATTTGGTACAAATATGTATCATACCCAGCCATACAAAAAATTTCATTAGCGCCCTGCCCTTAACCCAACAGGAAGTCGGCCATTTTGATTTGAATTTTTGAATTTTGAAACAAACTCCTCCTAGGGTTTTCGACCGATTGACTTCAAATTTGGTACAAACCATCTGAAGACCAAGCTGATGAAAAATTTTGCTCTGCATATCTGTAGGGTAAAGGGCGTGGCTGCTCGGGGAGGACAAAGTTTGGCAACTCGCCAAAAAAATTTCAACATGCTCTCACGCCAACATACTTGACTGTAGAAGCTTCAATCTCGCTGGAGATGATGATGGCTCCGCCCTAAACATCCATATATATTAACTTCCCCTTTAGCTAGTAGCGCCCCCTGGTGGTAACAGGAAGTGACCATTTTTTATTATTATACGCCCGTCTTAAGACGGGACGTATTATGTCATCACCCCCGTCCGTCCGTCCGTCCGTCTGTTTGTTAGCAATTTCTTATCAGGGCATAACTCCTGACCCGCTTGAGCTACATTCCTGATACTTCACATACACGTGCACCATCACTAGGCGCTGTGTCGCGCACCATGATTTTGTTCACCCGGTCAAGGTCAAGGTCACTTGTGGAAACAGGAAATGCCATATTTTACATTGACATTGGCCGATTTGCTGGAAACTCTGCATTTGTGCTGACGGTCTGCCCCTGAATGCACCTGCCCACATTTTGTTACGCTCAGAGCGCCCCCTGGTGGATGAATTATCAACTTTTATAACTCCTTCGTGCTTTGTCCGATTGGCTTGAAACTTTCTCACAGGTTGGTGCTTGTGCTTGACCTGTCCACTGGTCGTGAGTGCACAGCTGCACCCGTCACAATCTCGCTACTACCTGCAACGTGCACAAAGGTACAAGGGCCCGTTCAACGCTGCTTGCAGCTTTAATTCTGTTTATTATTCCACTGTTATTCAAAGGACACTGAAAATGCCTGTCTGTTGTGTAGTTCTATTGAGATCACTACCTATCTGTATACACATGGAGGTGCATACACCTAGTATACACCTAGCTGTGCATACACTTAGCTGGTACATCTTACAGTAACATTATTAAGTGCGTTTGTGATGGCACTGATGTATTAGCCAAGTGACTACATTCAGCAGACATGCTAAGTTGTCTAGGCCTATTTAAAGACCTCACTTCCCCTGGGAGTGAACTGGTTTAGAGTCAAAGAGGAATGCCGAGTTAACCCTTTCATGCCGAACGTGTCATTGCCGACACAGATCTGCATGTAGTTTTGAAAGTATCATAATTACTGTAAGTTTTGCGCAATCGAAAAAAAATTCCAACTGTTCCTGAAAGCTGAGAGGCTGTGCTTCAGCCCAAATACAGGTTACTTGGTAAACACGGCAGCATTATTCTCATCTGGGATTTTTGCATTAGGCCTTGAAGGTTAAAATGGACCCCATTTATTGTAGAAATGCATGGCAATAAGCACTAGTGACTGCAATAATTTGTGTTGGAGTGTCTCTCAGATCCATAAGACTTTAACACTCCTAAACCCAAAGATAAAAGAACTCCGAATCATCAAATAAAGGCACAATCACAACGCAATGGTAACATCAATAATTCTGCTTTCATTATCACAGTAAGTCACATTCATGAAACCATGCAATCAGTTCAGTTTTGCCTGCTGCAAATTCTAACCTTACCCTGGCAAAGCTGATCCCAGATCAGCACTGTTGCTTCAGCATCCTTAATGAATATGGTTCAGTGCATCCAACAGACAGGGTTTACCCTCTTCTGAAGGGATACCAACATATTTCCTGTGACATCAGTTTTCTGACG
This sequence comes from Gymnothorax reevesii, assembly GCA_029721435.1. NCBI lineage: Eukaryota > Metazoa > Chordata > Actinopteri > Anguilliformes > Muraenidae > Gymnothorax > Gymnothorax reevesii. The sequence goes on from CM056589.1 coordinate 25,845,999, forward strand.
TACAAAAGATGCTGCAGGGGATACAACGATCCCACCTCTGTAGTAGGAAATCCGCAAATACAGCAGAATGATGGTTGCAATAAGGCTACATGAACAAGTAATGTCTCTCAGCAAACCTCTGTGTCAGCACTGTAAACACAATCTGCTTTCCTCCAGGGGTCAGACCTGGGTGCACTGCAGTAAATTGCCCTACATGAGCTATCACAGAGGAGATATAGTCGAGACTGCTACACTCAAAATCACGAGGAGAGACACAAATAAAACAATCATTCCATGTTTTCAAGCATAAACCAAGATCAAATGGCTCATTTCCTGTCACGATTAAGTCTGTAAATTCAATGTCAGCGTACAAAATCTTAACGGCGACACACGTTGGTTAGATTTTGCTTTGTGTGATGTTTCATTGTATGAAAGCATGAGACTGGGCATGCTCTAACAAGTAATCACTGCATCCTCAAAAAGCGCAAGTGACATATCAGTAACCTGCTAATGCTGTGAAACTCCTCACGTGTGAAATATCCGTGTGTGTTTGTCTTCAAATCTGTGACTGTATTCACACAGCAAACTCCTCTTTACACCCAGCCTGGCAGCAGAGTACGGGCTCTTCTCGATAACCAGTTCCTCCGGAGATTATTACCCATCAGGGAGTTTTCTCTCACCCCCGCCTGAGTGTTTTCCGTTTCCGCCAGAGAGTTTTTCCACCCTGCTGTTTGCTTTTTGGTACTTTAGGCTTGTGTTTTTGCTATTTTCCCCCCATTTTTTGTTATTATCCTGCCCCAGCCAAAGGGTGAGGGCAAGGGGGATTGTTTTTGGGTCGCTTTGTTTCTCTGTCACTAGCCATAATCTTGGATTCGGCAAGTATCTTACTCCATTTGCTTGTGGATTTGTTTGTTTGTTTGCACTGTGGCGTCCACAGTTTCAGCTCAATTTAGCTCATTTTTCATGATTACATAGGACAGGCACTGAGCAGGCACTACATTTTGGTGAATCTAGGTCAAAGGTCAAGGTCAAGGTCACACAAAAGGTCAAAAACACATAAGAGGCCATATCTTCGGCTCTAATCGTTGTAGACACTTGAAACCAAGTACATATTGTTGATATATGAAAGGTTTATCTTACTTGACCTAGGAATGTAGGTCAAATGTCAAGGTCAAGGCCAAACAAAGGGTCAAAAACACATAAGAAGCCATAATTCGGTTCTAATCATCGTAGATACTTAAAACCAAGTGCATATTGTTGATAAACGAAAGGTCTATCTTACTCAACCTAGGTACTGCACTATTTTGGTGAATCTAGATCAATGGTCAAGGTCTAGGTCACACAAAAGGTCAAAAACACATAAGAAGCCATATCTTCGGTTCTAACTGTCGTAGAGACTTCAAATCAAGTGCATGTTGCACAAAGATCTATCTTACTTGACCTAGGTACTGCACTATTTTGGTGAATCCTGGTCAAAAGTCAAGGTCACCAAAGCAGCGCTCTATTTTGTTTATTTTTTTTGTCTGTCTGTCTGTTTGTGTGCACTCTACAGGCCACTATTTTCACATTATCTTCACCAAACTTGGTGACAACACTGGCTAGCCTTGTGGCTAGAGATCAGTCTCTTTTTGAGGCCAAAGGTCAAAGGTCAAGGTCAAGCTCACCAGACAGGTCAAAAACACATTTTGGTTCATAACTTCTCTACTTTTACAGCTCGAGACATGAAACCAACTCCATTCCATTACATTTTAGCCAGAGCAGTCACACACAGTTTACTTACAGAGATTACAGTTTAACAAACAAATCTTTCAAATGAATGAATAGTTAACTGAATTAATTCATGACTCAAGGACAAAAAGGCATTCCCATTTGTTGAAACTTGAACCCATAATCTTTTGCTCGCAAAGCACAGCTCCCAAACATTCTGCAACAGTCCCACCACCTCAAAGGAACATCACAAGGAAAATACATATACTTATATCTTTATTCGTTTACCTGCTATCAGTTTGTGATTATTGGCCATGGAAAAAGAAATAAAAAGTTGAATTATGACTCATGAGCAAAGAAATAAAGAGTCACATGAAGAATCATGGGCGAAGTAGAGTCATCTAAACAGTGATGGGGTTAAAATATAAAGAGTTATCTAAAGACTCATGGGCATAGAAATAAAGAGTCATGGGCAAACAAATAGAGTCATCTATAGAGTCATGGGTTAAAAAATAAAGAGTCATCAAAAGAGTCATGGGCAAAGATATAAAGAGTCACATAAAGAGTCATAGGCAAACAAATGGAGTCATCTAAAGAGTCATGGGTTAAAATATAAAGAGTCATCAAAAGAGTCATGGGCAAAGAAATAAAGAGTCACAAAAAGAGTCATGTTTTCTGTTGTGAAGACTGTTGTCCTGCTGAAATTGCCGCCTATTCTTCCTTGTCCTCGCTTTCCTCATTTATTCAACTGGGCTCTCATGAAAACAAAGTGTTTGGGCAGGAAATAAAGGTGCTGGGCTTTTGTGGAGTCCAAATGAATGCACCCGAGGTCTGGCTGGGAGGTAATGACAGAGCGGTGCTGGCCAGGGGTGATTACAGCCATCTTCCTCTCCTCTGCTCCTCCAGTGTCAGAAATCCCTTGTCAGGGAACAATGAGCAGCCTTGTTAGCGGATTAGCATAACAATATAATCTGCTCCACCGTTAGCGCGAGGTAAGGGCCTGGATGTCCAAGGGACATGTGATCGCGGTCCACGAGGCTTCCAGCCAGGCAGCCATATTGTTAGTTTTTCTCTGTTGAAGTGGATCAGATTTTATCTCATAAACCACTAAATTACAGTCTCCCTGATGGATGATCGCTAATATTGGTTTATCTTCTGTGGAGTAACAAAGAGCGCACTGTTTCCAGACAGAAACAGCTTGTGGACCAGTCCCAAAGTAGCACATGAGAGGTGTACAATAGGATTTTGTTGCTGCAACAAATTACATGTATTCTTTTGAAGGTGAATATTAATATCAGACAATGAGCCATGGGTGTACGTTCACCACATGGTACAAAATTCTGGCTCCAATTTTGGTACATAAACTGGCTCTGAGGGCCCCTTTTTTATCAAAGATTCATTCATTTCTCAAATGAACATCTCTATACATCAATAATACCATCAGGGTAATGACTAGTAAAAAGTTTATTCTGCATTTGAACCAATAATACTCAATAGTATGGAATGCGTGCTTTAGTGGTTGATTTTTCACGGGCTCGCCATCCTTTCTTTCCCTACCTCATTCTGCCTCATTGATAAAATTGTGGCATTAATTACAGCCACTTCTTGGATGATTTTATACCGACAGCAGTACAATACCATTATTAAATATTCTTAATGTTGCAAAAGTCTCATACAGTTACAGCAGCAGGCAGCAAACAGACAAGTGCAGTGCATTGCACCCCACAAATATAGTGGAATCATATAAGAATTAAGATAACTAATTGCTAATTGACATAACTTAACGAAGGGGGGGGGGAAAAGTATTTCAGTCTGTATATGCCATATTTTTGTCACAATCCTCATGTGTGTACCTTCAGTGTTTCCTCCCATTCAGCAACTTGCGTGTCTATCAGAAGTAATGTCTCATTTGTTAGGTCTTGCGTGCTCCCTTAGTCCCTGCCAGTGTCTTTTTTCATAGCTACCCCACCTCTTGTAGAAGTGATGTATTTATTTTTCCTCTTTTGAGTTGTAAGTTGCTGGATTGCAATTTACTATGTGTGCGTACAACCAGTCAATATTTACGAGTAAAAATCTTCGTCTTTTGAGAGTAAATCATAATCATAGTAATACGATAATGTGTATCACTATCATAATGATAGTAATATACAGAAGTATTCACAGTATCCTATTGTTATTCCTAAGTGCTGTATTCCCTGATCTATGAGACATATCTTAGCACCCAGTATGGAAATTACATAAAGCTATGTAGTGCTGCAATATTGCAATATGTATGTAATGTTACCCCCTTTTATTTTTGATCTGATGATATCTGGACTGCTCATTTTCTTGTTGCTGTGATGTATGTTTTTTTTGTTCATTTTTTTTCTGTTGTTGCTTATTTTTATTTCAAATTCAATTAAATATTGAAAAAAGTAATGCAGAGAAGTTTCCTAAGTGCTCTTCATAGGAACAAGATCCCAAGCCTTTCTCATAGCCTTCAGGATTGGGACTGTTTTCCTCTTAATCCTCTCCCAGTCTGTTTCTCTGTCCAGTCCATTAGGAACACGCTACCTATCCTTCTATGGTCATCAGGATTGCAACCGTGTTCCTCATAAACTACTCCATCCTGCCAGAGGACAGTTCAGCTCAGGTAAAGTGTGCATATTCCACCTGGCAGTCATCCTGGAAAGCCTCTGGCTGGTGATTGGCAACACCTACACTGCTTCGCCTGCAACTTCTGACCTAACCTGTGCTATTCTCTTCTGGGCTTCGTCTTGGTGTATTGCATTTTATTCAATAAACCCATTTGATTGTATTCTGCCTCTACACTTGATTCCTTGTCTGGATCATGGAAGCATTACTTTCAAAAACAAAAAAAAAGCATTTTCTACCGGCAAAGTCTATAGATTGACACTCTATCATGGTGCAGCTGTTAGTATCCTAGATTATTGCTTGGGGTAAAGTGTTGCTGCTGCCTAACCTACTCGAAAATCGGTGAGAGAAGGACACTTATTTTGAGTTAAAGTTCCCATTGACTTGGATGGGTTGGGTTGACAGTAACCTAACTCCGGACGAGCCCCCAATATTTTACAGCCTGAGCTCTAAGGAAACCACCATCACAATTTTCAAACAAAAGATATTAATAAAAACACTAAGATTTGTGGTCTGATATGGTGCGGTGTTAGCTGCTGAGTGCGGGGAGAGAGAGAGCGAGTAGGAGAGGGAGGGGGTGCGGCCTCGGTTTTAGAGCAGTTCCTATAGGTGATTACTAGTGATCTGAGGAACCTGGAGAGAGAGAGAGATGGGGAAAAAAATAGGACAGATCAGAGGACATGCAATACATACAGTAACATTTGACTTTCATTCATGTTCGTGTGTCCCTGCAGCCATTCCCTTATCTCAACCATAACCGATGCATGCTGAACTCTAACCCAACCCTTATCCTATACATAATTCTAACCTTAACCCTGATCTTAAACGAGCAGTAACTGACTAAAATGTCCTCACTTCTCAAAAATGTCCCCACTCTGTGAGCGAAAATTGTGTTCTGGTCCTCTCTGTGTTGCAAGTGCAAATACACATGCGCATACACACTCACACACGCGCATGTACGCACGCATGCAGACATGCATACACACACACACATGCGCACGCACGCTCGCGCACACACACACAGTCACACAGTGCCCTCACCACCGCCTGCCCACCGCGCTCCTCCATTATTCAAATCACTTAGCAGTGGCACCTCTTCACATCCCTGTGTGAGCGTGCTCAGTGATGCCCTGGGCGAGGGCTGGGGGGCACTCTGATGCCTGGGGCACTGCCACTGCTGCAGGGTCCTGGGGCGGAGCAGGGGGACTGGCACCAGGGTGTCAGAGAAGCCACAGAAACCAGAGATCAAACGACCACTTTCCTCAGAAGAGTGAAAGGGTAGAGACAGGCTGGCGAGGGAGGGAGAGAGTGAGAGAGGGGGGGGGCTAGCGAAGGGGTAGAGAGAGCGAAAAAGAAGAGAGGGAACGAGAAGTATAAAGCATGTGACAGTGAGAAGAGGGAGAGAGGAATGGGTGGGGGGAAACGAGGGGGTAGAATGAGGGGAAAAGGAAGGAGGGAGAGAGGGAGAGATGTGAGTGAGGAGAGGGAGAAAGAGAGGAAGAAACAGAGCGAGAGAGAGATCAGGGGTGGAGAGAGGGATGAGGTGGAAGAGAGTGAGGGAGAGAGAGGTCAAGCAATTGAGGTGTAGAGTAAGGGCTGGTGAGAGGGGGAGCGGAAAGGGGGAGAGAGAGAGAGAAAGAGAGAGAGTAATGAATAATATACAGCAGGCTTATCAGAGCCGTACTGAGCCCAGGCAGGTGCCTCTTCCTGCTATGGTCCGCTAAATCTCTCTGGCACAGCGTCAAATAAACGCGCCCTCTGGATGGCAGTCCAGTAATGTTTACTTTCCTATTTTCTTTTTAATAAAATTTACTTTCCGTGTGTCTGTTTCCGACGGCATACATATTCTTGCGCCTGGAAAGCAGTAATAAACAGCCCTGGGTCCTTCCACGCTGAGGTTAGCAGAATGCTATTCCCCCACTGTGGCTGTGCTTTGAGATCCTGCTAATGCTCAAAAGCCAGCAAAGCTAAACTGCAAAAACTGGCTTGATTAATTTATCACTAAATTTGTGTTATTAAGTGTCTGGCCAGAAAAGGTAGGTTTAGGACGCCCCAGCCTCCAGGAGCTCTGTGAAGTTTTCCAGCGGCTCAGCTACAGCTCTTTTGAATAAACCAACTCGTGCTACAAACAAATGTAGAACCCCACAAAACAATACCAAAAAAACGGACATTGCCGGGGCCGAAGGCTTCACGTGTTTTTTTTGGCTAGCGTTAACTCGAGCAACCTCCTGGCTGGTGTGATTCACAATAACATGGATATATTTTCTCCGTTCAAAGAACAGTGACAATTAATCTGACTCCATAATACATTTAGAATACCAAATTTTGTTATATCCTCGTTAAATATCTGACTCCAAATTAGAATTAGAATTTATAGTTTAGGGACAGCATGCGTGAATCTTGGGGCAGCTACGCCATCAGACTCGTCCGCGAAAACCAGTTACTCAACCAACGTCCCCGGACAATAATGCAGTCGCCGGATCTTAGTTCAGTGATAGTTCTAGAGGATGGAAGAAATTACCACAATAGTAGCACTGAGCATAAACATATTATGAACCCAGGTTTATGTACACCAGAGGGCCCCTTAAGGGGATCAGCCAGACACCAGCTTATAAGCCCAAGGGCGCCTTTAAAGCCGAATCCCCAGGACCGGTCCTACATAAACCCTTTAGGGGAAAACCGTAATTTGCAATCCAACTTAAAACTCATCATCCAAATTGGAATTAAAATTAATAATCTAGGCAAAACATGCGTGGATCTCCAAGTTGATTATACCTCTTAAAGGACAACCGCCGTCACTACATTAATGTTCCTGGGTTTTAACACCATGTTCGGATCCTAGGTTCGTTGGTTAGATTAGAGGTTGGAAGCCAGCCATCACTGCAACAGCATCTTTTGGCGTGAATACAGCGAACCCAGATTTATGCACGCACACGGGTTCCCTCAAGGAATTTTAACGGATAACCGAATTTTCGTCCATGGGTTTCCTTAAGAACCAGCAATACATGAACCCTTTATGGAAGTAGATCATGATTGTCTCTCCATCTTAATAAAACCAATTCCCACACCGAGCCGCTGGCCAGTCGTTCCTCGGGTGGGATTAAACCCCTAAGTATCCCCCGCAACGGGGCTAGAAAGAATTTACAAGTGTTAAGAGTCACAGAGACCACGCAAGCTCAAAGGAATAACAATAATTTATTCACGAGGTAGGCACGGGCTTAGATCAAAGAAATCAACATTAAGCCAATTACAAGTTACACACAATTTAGAAAGAGAGAATAAAGTCATACCTGGAGGAGAGGCCACACACGCACTCACGCACGCGGGGAAATCGAAATACGATTCTCCCCGAATGGAAACTTTCTATTTCCTTTAAGCCAAACCACATCTTTGATCCAGGCGGCATGGCCATTAACACCCTGGGAGTGGGGTCGGATCTGGTTTTTGGGTTTCCACCATTTGCAGGATGTAATAAAGCGATTTAGCAGAGAGAGGAGAGTAGGGCGATTACCCAAGCGGATTCTGACCAATTTTCAGGAGTTTCCAAAAGGGAATGAATCATAATTTCAATGGGAATGAAACATACTCCATTCAACTCCTTGGATTAAGAGAACATCAAGACCAAACATGATATGAATATGTAGTAATATGATGCTGTTGTCATGAAAAAGCCTTAAGATGATTTAGTATAGAGGTAAATTGGGTTATAAATACAGAAGTGATTTTTTCACAGAATATTGAACATATAATAATGCATCAATTTTATATAGCGCTTTTTTGGACACTCAAAGACGCTTTACAATGGAGGCATTATTCATTCACACTCTGATGGTGGTAAACTACGTTTTTGTAGCCACAGCTGCCCTGGGGCAGACTGACGGAAGCGTGGCTGCCAGTATGCGCCTACGGCCCCTCCGACCACCACCAAACATTCACACACAGCCATACAGGAGGGAGGGAGGTTTCCTATATTGCATGTTTTGGATGGGTGGGGGAAACCGGAGTACCCAGAGGAAACCCACGCGAACACGGGGAGAACATGCAAACTCCACACAGAAAGGCCCCGGGCCGGATTCGAACCCACGGCCTTCTTGCTGTGAGGCAGTAGTGCTAACCACTATGCCACCATGCCACATATAAACATATTATGAAGTTCCCAGAGATTTAGATTATTTTAAACAGATTAATATAACTGGACTTTAACTTAAGAATAAGGGCAGTGATATGACTCCCACAGGGCACTGTGGCAGCCAGAGCTTTGCACCTACCCCCGCCCCGTACCGAGTAAAACCAGGGACACTTACAGGCCAGTGACACCTCCCGCTGCCAGGCTAATAACAATAGAAGTTTCATAGCTATTTGGCCTGGCTCTGGACCGAGCTTATCAGCCATTTGTCACTTATATTTCCAGATTCTACGCAAAGCTCAATTACTAATAAATATTTGCATAGCAAAAGGTATGTAATGCTTACTGTGACATTACTACAGGTGAGCAAGAATAATTTAATACTATGTATGGTGCTGTGAAAACTATTTCCTCCTTCCTAATTTCCTCTATTTTTGCATATACAGCATGTTGCACTTAAATGTTTCAGATCATCTAACTAATTCTAATATTTCACAGTGACGACTCAAGTAAACGCAAAATGCAGTTTTTAAACAATGATTTTATTTGAAGGAAAAAAGGAATTCACTGCCACTTGGCCCAATGCTATAAAGTAATTGCCTCTTTATTAACTAAATCAACCAATTAAATACATTTAAATCGAATTTTAATGAATGAAAATGAACATTAAAATGAATTTAAATGAATAATCAGGCTCAGTTTCACTAGACAAACCCAAGTGTGATTACTGCCATCCCAATTGAGTATAAACATCACTTACAGTAAATAGAACCTGTCTGCCACTGTAAAGTAGGCATGAAGCCGCACATGATGCTGCAATCTAAAGAAATTCAAGAACAGATAAGATACAAAACGTACCAGTCTGGAAAAAGTTACAAAGCCACTTCTAAGGCTTTGGGACTCCAGCTAACAATGGTGAGAATCATTATATACAAACGGAGAAAACCTGGAATGGTTGTGAAAATTCCCATCAGTTGCCTACTTGACAAAATTTCTCCAAAGGCACATCAACAACTTATCCAGGAGGTCACGAAAGAACCCAGAATAACATCTGAAGAACTGCAGGCCTCACTTGCCTCAGTTATGGGCAGTGTTCACGATTCCAGAATAGGAAAGGAACTGGGCAAAAATGGCATCCATGGGAGAGGGGCAAAAATCACTGACTCATCTCTCATTAACCAAAAACATCTAGATGACCCCCAACATTTTTGGGATAATAATTTGGGCCAATAAGTCAAAAGTGGAACTTCATGGAAGACAGCGGGTCCCAGAACATATGTTGTAAAACTAAGACAGGATTCTACAGAAAGACCATCAAACCAACAGTCAAACACAGTGGTGGTAGTGTGATGGTCTGAGGCTTCTTTTCTACTCCAGGACCGAGCGAATTGCCATAATCGATAGAAACGTTTCTCGTTACCAGAAAATCCAGGAGGAGAATGTCCTGTCATAAGCTTGTGACCAAAAGCTCAAGCAAGTTAGGTTGTGCAGCAGGAATATGATGCACATAAACATGTCTACCACTGAATGGCTCAAAAGAAACAAAATTAAGTTTTTGGAATGGTTTGGTCAAAGTTCTGACGATTTCGATTGAGATAGTGTGACATGACCCTGAAAAAAAAAGTTCATACTTGAAGAACCTCTAATGTAGCGGAATTAATTTTACAAAGAAGAGTGGGCTGAAATTCCTCCACAGAAGTGTAAATGACTCATTTCCAGAAATAAAAAATGTTTGATTGCAGCTGATATCACCAAGACAGGTACAACCAGTTATTAGGCTTAAAAGAGCAATTACATTTTTTCATTTCACATGCATGATATACTGTAGGTTTAGCATAACTTTTAACTTTGAATAAATGAAATAATCATTTTGTGTTCACTTAGGTTGTCTTTGTTTTATATTAAAATTAGTTGGATGACCTGAAACATTTAAATATGGCAAATATGAAAAACATAGAAGACATCGGGGAGGGGGCGAATACTTTATTACAGCACTGCATATGCTGCAATTGCACTCGCCCACTTGTGGAGAATACAATGAAAGATGACTCATCTGACATCTTATCCTGCAGATCAGAGAGCCCAGTCTCATTCCGACGCCTCGTATCCTGATGCTACCTGACCAAGCGTCGATATATGACGCAAAAGGAGGCTTTTGGCGTCTTTATTTGATGCCAGGTTTAAACGAACCCTACCCACTAACCCCTAACCCTTAACCTGAGCCCTACCTGCCAGCAGCAAATAAGGATAAAAAAAGCTTCCTTTTGTGTCATATGTTGACGCTCAGTCAGGTAGCGTCACTATATGACGAGGTAGAGTGAGAATGTATCCTATGAACTCCATACTTACTAAAATAATACAGACACACTCACATAGTCACACATGAATGAATGAATGAATGAATGAATATGTATATAACATTAACATAAATACTCAAAGTGCTTTACGGTCATACGGGGGAATCTCACATTAGCACCATCACACATGTTGAGGCGTCAAAATATGTACTGAAGTGATCTCAGCTAACCATCTTACAACAGAATCTCAGATGGCAATGAAACCTCCATTCTTCAGTACACAATGCCCAACTCTACCATACAGCTCCATGGGCAAGGCTACAGGACTCAACCTGCATCGTGAAAAGGGAAGATATGCACCTTTGCCACCTCAGAACGTACAGTCAGGGGAATATGTGTTATATAATAAAAATAATTGAGAGAAGCGCCACCAGGATCAAGCATCCACAGCTGCTAATTGTTTGGGCGAGTTGTCAAACATAATACATAAGATAAGATAAAGATAAAACACGCCTCCAAGGAGTAAATAAAATAAAAAAATCTGTGGCGTGAGGGGAAATAGCAAAGGCGTACACTGCCCAGATGACTCATATACAGTGAGAACCTTAATTCACCGGACAGTGACCTGATCTTAATTTTGGCTCAGTAACCTATAGTACTTTGAGGTTCAAAGAATCCAATTACAATAAGCTTGAAGGGCAAAGAGTAAGTTTTAATTTGAAAGCATTTTCATCCACATCGGATGACCCACTTCAAAATTGCAGCAAAGTTAAACTGCCTGGATAACTCAGAAAGTAACAAACAGTTTGACAGGAAATTTGGCAGGATGATAGGTGGCTGTCCAAGAAAGAGTTGATTTAATTTTGGAAGTGATCCGGAACATATTCTGTCACCAAAAAAACAGACATATGGTGTGGCGGAGGTATGCGCTCTACTGAGTGCCCTGTTGCTGAAGTCTGTGACACACCATCAAATGCTGGGTATCTACCCAGGTGAGTGTCTGTTTGGCCTGTACTGTAGTCTCTTCAGTTCCTGTTTGTTCTACCTTTTGTCTTCAGTCCCCTCTTTAGCGAGTAAAATGAATGTTCAGTTGGATGCAGATTTAATGATTGACTCAGCTAACAGAACCAAAATTGCAAAAAAAAGTTCATTGTCCAATGATTTCTGATGTTCGCTGTATAAGCCTTGTGACACCTTCTGTTTTTATGACCTCGAGGAAGACTTATTATTGACATATATTGGCTTTTTGCTGTTATTTTTTCCCAGTGAATTTAATACTTTCGTCTCTTTTTTACCTGGGCACAAAGAAACTTGGTTTCATTCCTTAGTGCTGCAGTTTTTGCTAAGGATTATTGTCTCTAATACATTTTAAAATCACATCACAGCATCCCTCATTTCCAGACCGCTTGTCGCTTCTGTAAATATCAGTGTGCATTCTTCTTTTTCTCACCTTTTAAAAAAAAATCTAATTTAGCAAAGTCTATTTACCCTACTCGAAAACCTTACTTTGCATAATTGGGAGAAATATTTGAGAGCATTCTCTGAAGACAGTTATTCAGATTGAGAGTCGGATGTGAGGTTGCGGCAGTTGAAAGTGACTACTTTTTTCCTTGGCCCGTTTCAAAAGATGTGCAAATGTAATGTGCGCTGCCTCGGAGCAGAATTAGGTGAGGTCAACATGCTCCAGTCCTACACAAAATTCTTCTTCTGTTTGTTTCTTAATTCTGAGCAGAAGCCAGACCTGCTAAGTTTCTGTTGAATGCCTTCCGGTGAAAAACACTCTGAGCTTCGCGTTGAATCAGATATTGGGTTGACACGAAAAAACGTATTGTATAAATCATGGTTGTCCTTACGGCTTGTACACGTAAACCCACTCTTGACTCTGCTCTAATGAGATCTGCGTGGGTTTTTTATTTTCAATTTTTTTTCTAGCATTTTCCTCCCCTGAAGGTCTCTAAAATTGCCTTTGATTTCCTCCAGAAGTGCAAATCAAAATACATCTTTGTCACATTAGACAGTCAGCATTCACTATTTCCTTTTGTCAAGTGGAAAGTCAATTAGCAGTATGGTGAAATGAAAACGAAAGAAAATAATAATGAAAAATGACAGATTGCATAAGGAGAACATTACCTCTGCATTAGTCTGCTTTTAGTTTGTGTGGCCAAAACGGAATCAGGTTATTCATTCGGTTACAAGTCATCTGATTTTTATATCATACAAGCATAGTTTAAGAGCCACCAC
>CM056589.1:28276482-28443982 GCA_029721435.1 Gymnothorax reevesii
GAACACAGGGATCTAATGTCAAAAGATCATATGAAAAAATGCATGGGGATACATTGATTATGGGATGTCCGGTTTAGGGTGAAGCAAAGGTTGCAGGGATACAGAAATGTGCATTTCCTTGGGGATCTGAAAAAATTTGCAAAATTTTGAAGCTCTAGCTTAACGATTATTTATGAAAATGATGAGATCAAACAGCTGTGATGCCTCTGCTCTCAGAAAGGCAAAAAAAAAAAAAAAAAAAAAAGGCAAAAAGTGTGTCTAGCATACGTAACTTTTCTTGGAACATCATACAAGTCTGTGCTTTGTGCATTTCTGTGTTATAGACCACCAATACCAGCACATCAAATCTCTGGTTCCTAGCCCTTTCTGTTGAGAACATGTGAAATCACTGGGATATGCTACAAATGGCCAAATTACAAATGGAATTTTGGACCAAAATTTTCTGGAATGACGTAAAGGTCTGTGTTGCAGATATGTTGGCGCTCTCAAACTGTCCCACAGTGTCAAAATGGTCGTCGTAAGCGTGTCCAGAAAACATATAAAAGTAAGGAATATGTTGGAAGTTGGCTGCTAGGTTTAGGGGTATCGGAATGACCTAAGGCCTCCAAAAATCACACAATGCCCATGCTTCTCAAGAAAAACATGCGTTCGAAATCCCAAAGGCTCTTCCTGCTTCTGACTTCAAAAAGCCACATATGAAAATTAATGGCATAAATTGCCAATGTCCACATATTTGCTGTCTTTTTGAAATTACTTGTGTATTACTTGTGGACAAAATCAGGCATGAGTTAACATCTCCACATTGAGAGGCATAGGAAAATGCCAAATATTGACTGACAGACCCATAGGAAATATAATGGTAACACTTTATAAAAAGGGGACATGAATCATGTAGTTATCATGCATTACTTTATGCATGGTTTACTCATGAGTTTATCATGATTTATGCATGATTTTATACATTAATTCATTATTGCACATCATGAGTTAACATAAATTCATGCTTACTCATGTCTGAATTAATGCAATGACATCACATCAACCAAGGCATTACTTACTGTATTGAATTTATCATGAATCAAAAGTAATTAAGCATGATTGTGATGAGTTAATGGCTCATTAAAGACAGTCATTTCACTTTTGTCAGAATCAAACTTCTGTTGTAATGAAAACTGCTGTTTGTCCACCACTTTAGTCGAGGGGACACTAGCATGATGAACTCATGAGAGGGTAAGCTTAGTTCATGTCATTCAATGATTTCTTAGCAATAGCATTTGATACATCTGCTGTAATGAAAACTACTGTATGTCCACCACTTTAGTTGAAGGGGCACAAACATGATGAATTCATCAGAAAGTAAGGTTTTATTCCTGTCATTCAATGATTCTTTCCCAATAGCATTTCACACATATGCTGTAATGAAAGCCACTGTTTGTCCACCACTTTAGTTGAAGGGGCACAAAAATGATGAACTCGTGGGAAAGTAAGCTTTAATTCATGTCATTCAGTGATTACTTAGCAATAGGATTTCTCTCATCAGTTGTGATGAAAGCCGCCTCTTTAGTTGAGGGGGCACAAACACGATGAATTCATGAGAAATTAAGCTTTAGTTCATGGCATTCAATGACAAAAATGACAAGCTAATATGCCTACCACTTTAGTCAAGGGGGCACAAATACGATTAATTCATGGGAAGCTAGTATATGAAATAAGAATGAAGTGATGGATGAAACTGTCTACTTCGATTCTGCCAAAAGTGAAATGACTGTTTTTAATGAACCATGAACTCATCATAATCATGCTTAATTACTTTTGATTCATGATGAATTTACTACCGTAAGTAATGCCTTAGTTGATAGAATGTTATTGCATGAATTCATACATGAGTAAGCATGAATTCATGTTAACTCATGATGTGACATGATGCATTCGTACATGAAATCATGCATGAATCATGATGATCTCATGAGTAAATCATGCATGAAATAATGCATGATAACAACATGATTCATGTCCCCTTATTATAAAGTGTTACTGAATCGATTGATTTTTATTGCTTTTCCAGTAAGGCACCAGTGAAAATACAGAAAAGTGCGTGGTATTGTAATCCTGACGCGCACCACGCGATCACACCAAGCACTTCAGTAAAAACAAACTGAGCTGTTAGTGATGTGTACAGTGATACTTGACTTGTAATTTTGGGTGTGGTCAATAGCCTACATAAAGCCAACAAAAAAAAATTAAAAATGCGACTGCATCAAGAAAATGGAACGGCTTGTGGGACAGGAGAGAGAAAAAGAGTCTTTGGCATGTTACAGGCAGGTCTCAGCCGCCAAGAGGTGGTGCGTCATTTGCTCTATCACCATTCAACAATCAGTCGGCTGTCTACCGGAGAATGGAACACAGGCACTTTCCCTGACTGACCCCGCTTAGGGCAGCCACGAGTGCCAATGGCAGCTCAAGAGCGCCACATGTGGTTACAGCCTGTACGTGACAGATTCTGGACAGCAACCCAAACTGATCATGAGATGAGGGGTCCAAAACAATTGAGGGTTTGATGCCGTCTATGTGAGCAAAACATGCGTGCACACAGGCCCTACAGAAAACCCATTTTTTGCCCATCAACAGGAGAAGGCACTCTTCTCTTCTAACTGGAGGCACCGGCCTCTGTGTCATTTTGTGGCACTTTATTTCCCCGTTTCGGTCTGAGAATAGAAAACAGGGACTGTCACTGACTGACCTCGCTAAGGGCAGCCATGCGTAAATGGGTAAATGCTACCTCTTAATACATGAGTGAAATGTATTCCTTACATGAAAAAATACCGTTTCAATAGGACTTTTTTTCTGCAGATGAGTAAACTGGACTGGGGAGCACTTCGTGCCATACACAGATCAGTATTGTGTACAGGTTGGAAATGGGCAGGATTGATTAGTCATGCACTATCATTAGTGCCAATCTAAACATAGACTGGGAGTGAACTCACAGACGACGTAGAAAGCATGCAAGTGACTATGACTGCAAAGTAGTTGTGCCACAGCGGCACCAACTTTAATGTTCTCATATGAGTTCTCAGGTTCACGCGAGATTGATTGCTTCCTGAGTCTGTTTCTGACCCCATATTTTCAGGATTTACTGAAAAACCAAAGCCTTATAGTGATCACAAACACTCAGCTGATTACACACTTAAGAAAAGAGAGTATGGAGAGTAAGAGTATGGAGCAAGGTGAAAACCAAGAGACAAACACTGCAAAACTGAAGGTACCAGAGGCGAGATATTTGAAAAAAACTAGTCTTTTTTTTTTAAGATGAGACATATCACCATCCTCTAATGGTGTGTGTTTTCCATTGTTCCTAGCAGAAACATAACAGCAGGAATGAGCAATAAGATAATTTTGCAGTGCTTCTTTGCCTTGAAGTGCCCAGGGCATCTTTTCAATGACTGCACTGGGGTTGTCGTGGATACTGGTGGTCTGCTGACTTGCTGGGAAAAAAATCTAATTTAAAACCCAGGTTACATTTGATAATTCTGCGGTGTTTGTTTCAGTTTTTCTTCAATGATGCTGTACCAGTGCATCCCCCACTGGCACAGTATTGGAAGTATTAAGGATTGGAAGTAATCACTTATGTCTGATGGTACTGGTCATGCTGTTTGAATCTTACTCTACTTACACTGCTATACCTGAATTACTTGAGTAAATAAAGTATTCAGCTGAGCTGTGGGACTAAGTGCACTGGAAAGTTAGCTCACTATAGTCATCTAATGTGAAACTGCTGAGGCTATTAGGAGTAAGCTTGCTTTACACATATCTGCCATAGCTATCTGGAAACTATTGTACTAGTGGGCCAGTGGGTGCGCTCTTTGCTCTCGGGTAAGGTACCCGAGTACCTTAAGAAGGACTAAGGGTGATGACTTGGGTTTCCTCATCAGATTCCCACGAGACTGGAACTCTTAGCTGGCCACTTAATAATCTCCCCCTTTCGGCCAGCTAAGCGTCCGATTCATTTAATATCCTTATATTAAATTACAATGTAATACTTTGCATGGCTCTCCTCTATTAATTATTCAGTCTTTCACAATGACTGGGAATCAAATACCTGGTGAAATATGTCAAATGTATCTGGTTCATAGACTATATAAAAAGATTGACGAAGCAACCATGGTGTCACCCGTTGGTTTCAGGATACCATTTAGGAAACCTAGATTTTGGCAATATGAACAGCGCCATTTTGTCATTTTGAAACCGAATGTGATTCCTATTGGACGAGACTATGAATCGAAAATCCAGGGAGGAGCGAGGGGTGAATCTACGGGTGGATCTGACCGTATCTGACGAGGACCAGAGGATAGCCACGCCCTTAAAGTATATTCTGGCTTTATCCTTTATTCCAGTCTATTTGGGACCATAATTTACAAAAATGAACATCATGAGATATCAAAGGAGACTTGAAACCTGCGATATATACCATAAAATAATGTGGACAATCATTATTGAAATAATAAATCAGGTGGGAAATTAAGGTCATTTTCTCGTAGACTTCAATGGCATTGAACTTCTTTCAACAACCACCGACATCACCATCTGCTAGCGTTGAAATAGAATGCAGTTTTTAGAGATTTCCGCATTGGCCTCACTTTTCAAACCTGGGTGCAGCATCCATCTTTTTATACAGTCTATGATCTGGTTGCAGTTATGCTGCAATTTCAACAATTTGATACATATTAGACTTTCCGAGGGGCACCGTCACTGTCTGTCACATGTCAACTGCAAGACCGTTGGCCAGATCACAGTAATAAATACTTGCCGCTTCTGTCCTTCTGCTCAAGGGTGGGGGGGTGGGGGATGTCACATGAAATACAAAGAATTTTACTTGAGTCTTCCTTACTGCTACCACAGAAATGCATTAGAATAACTCTGGCAATCACTCTCCCTCTTCCTAATGGCTGTTCTGAGAGAGATTGCTATCAAGTAATGTCCTGTCCTGGTGTACATTCGTACCCATCTCACTACCAGGACACTTCGCAATGGATAGCGTCCCAATCGTTTACTTTTTTCTAAGGTTAATCGGTTGTTTGAGATGGTAATATCACTGATGATTGCTTCTCCTCCATGATTATTGCTCAGAGGGGTACGGACGGTTCAGGTGCTCCTGCAGCTGCTATGGGAACTGCTCTTGATTCGGCTGTTTCAGAGGGCAAAAAGAAAAACCAAGATTTGCAGAAGGGGACCAGAGAATGATGGTGTCCCCTTCTATAGCTTGGTCCCCAGACATTTATGTACCTGCAGAAACTGTTTTTCTGGCAGTTTATGCAAATTTTTCATAATTCAACTATAAATTGCTTTTGAGCTATTGTATCAAAAAAGCTGTAGAGATGTAATAAAATTTAATTGAATTAGATTTCAATTGAATTGAATCGAAATATTTTAAAAGAAACATCTAGATATAATATCTAATGATTTTATGACTATTTCATGCTTAATTAAATGCACATGCCAGCATTACCAGACACTGGTTGCATGTTTAAGTAGTGAGGAGGGTCCCTGATAAAGAAGTCACACTTTTTGTTTCTGAACTGAATAGGACACACTTCATTACATTAAAGATAATAATCTTCCTTGACGGAATAAAATTGTTTTTATTCCATTGTGAAATATCACCTCATTAAAACTGCAAATTAATGCAGTTTAATGGTTGTTTTTTTGCCCTATGGGTGAGAGAACTATGATAATGAAGAGTACACCTTGTCATTCAATTTTCAAAGTGAGTGAAAACAGTATAAAGTAGCTGAACAAAGATCTGGCTAAAAAAAGCAAATCAATCATTTTAGGATTGAGATTTAAATTTCCTCTGTGGTGTTCAATATACTTTATATTCTGGTGATTAACTTAAATTCCACAGAAAGGTCACAGTAAGTAAGTGATCATGGTAAAAGTTATGTTGATTCCATTCAACCAACTATGTACTTCTTAGAAGCGTGGCCTTTTCCATCCCTGTTATCAAGAAAAAAGCAGCAAAGATTATTAGGGGGTAATATCATTACTCTTGATGAAAGCATGAATGATGAACCAATATCCCAAACCACATCCCTCAGTCGACGACGTGCATTATCAGTTAAGTGACCAATCAATAGCTGGACCAGACTGAGCATTTTCTTTAATGAACAGAAAGTGCTCATCTCTCATTCATTATCAATGGTAGATAATAGCTCTTGATTTCAATGAGGAAAAAGTGGGAAAGCAAAATAATATCTGCAGCAATGGCCATGAAAGTATTTTACACTATTGTGCCCTTTTATTCCTATGCCACTGATGAGAGAGAGAGAGAGAGGGGGGGGGGGGAGAGGGAGAGAGTAAGAGTAAAAAAGAGAGTAAAAATAATAATATTGAAACAGAGAACCACGTCTTGACAACATATACCAAATTTGATCCAATGTGCTATGCATTCTTCCCAAAAATAATCAGCAAAATGATGTCCCCTATTCAAAGACATGCACAGTGCAGATAAGTTACTCTGTTCTTTGAGTGAAAATGATAGTTGCTCCGTCTTAGCAGCACAAATTTTGCTCTCTTGCTTCTTTCTAAGGGCCTGTCAGCAACCCTATTTGCTCACACACACACACACACACACACACACACGCTCCACAGAGCCACTCGCAAAGCATTGTTCTTACTGTAGCCTTGTAACTCTGCACACACAAGCACACATATAAACAAACACATGCACTCGCCATTTCTCCGCACCAACTTATCCCTCTTTCACACACACGTTACACCAGTTGCTGTTATCTGTATGTACATTCATCAGCTTATTTAATTATTGTTATCATTGTGTTGTCATTATTGTTGCCTCTTCTTTCTCATGTTGTCCTGGTTCTTGTTCACTGTATTGCCTTAGCAATACAAATGTAATAAAAACTAGTGCGCCAAAAAAAAACAACTTTTTATTTTTATTGAATTTGAGACAGCAAAGAGATGGATATAGATATTGATCTTGTTTTAAAGCCTGGATTTGCCACTAAAACAACTGGCCGCTCAAAGAATCCACAGCAACGTCAAGGAGAGGTTATTGGCTTGTAATGACGCAAAGGAATAGATGTAAACACAGATGAGGTTCCTCATAATAGACAGTGACAAACCTCTCAGTTCAGCCTCAAAAAGAGGGATGAGCCACTGTGTATGAGGGACAGATCCAACCGGCTTCGGTGGATTTCAACAGAGCAGGAAAAGTTCCGAAAGTAAAAATCATCCTTAGCGTTTAAGTTTCAATGACTTAATTAGCTCACTAACACAATTCATCAGCGAGGCGGCAGAACTGATGTGTGGAATCAGCTAGCGGAGCTAATGGGTAGAGAAAAAGGATGGCGGGATGTAATCGCTGAGTCCTGGGCTCCCTGTGTTTCAGGTACGGGGGTTCTGGCGCTTACCTTCGGAGAAGGTGATGACACCCAGCAGGTGCAGGAGTTTAACAGAGGCACACACGATGAGCACGATGGCCACGGTCTGCAGCCCCTCCATTTCCCACTCCGTGTTCAATGCCTCCCCTTCGTTGCCGGCCCCCAGCCCCGAGCTCCAATTCCGGCTCTCCCTCTCCACAACCACGCCGCGGCACTCCTGTCTCCCCGCGCAGAAGAACGGAGATCGCTCCGGAGCTGAGGGGCAAGGTGCCCTCTTCTCTGGTTCTGTATCCCAGCTAGAGAGGGGATGGGCGTGTCTCCCTAAAAGTGACGAGTGTCTGCTAAATCTTGCAAAAAAACTGCAGGAAGGTCACAGGGGTCATGCCCAAGACCTCTGCCCCTACAGACCACTGTTGCTATACCACTGGTCTACCTGAAGAGGCGCCAAAGAGAGGTAAGTGAGCTCAGCTGCAGCCCTACAGTGAATGAGGTGAGCAGCACTGCTGCTGGGAATTGAGTCTTTGCTCTGAGTGTAAGGAGAGAGCTTGCTCCGTCACAGTGGGGAGGGGGGGTTGTTCAGAACTGGAGAACTGTTTCTGCACAACCACACGCACCAAGAAATGCACACTGCCCAATGCACTTACGCAAGTTAACACACTCAATCAGGATTGTGGACTTAAATGCTCAGGTAGGTACATTCACACAAGTGCACATTTCTTTGCGTATACAGTAACGCAGAACAGTTCTTTCAGTCTTTTGCCCAAATTCTTCTGAAATCCCTCCCCTTCACACACACACACACACACACACACACACACACACACACACACATATGCACGTACACATTCCCTCAGCTCACACTTTCTAACTCACTCATACACCCATTCTCTCTCCCCTCTCCTTCCTGCTCTCTCTCTCTCTCTCTCTCACACACACACACACAGTCTCTCTCTCTCTCTTTCAAAGACAATCTGTGCTACTTTAAAATGCTCTTTCTCCATCTATGTTGCCCGGGTTTCTCTCTCATAAGCCCATGCGGTGCAGTCCACTACTCTCAAACAAGCTTCTATTCACCACAGTTCCTCTCTCTTTCTTCCTCTCTGTTTTCATATGCAGTTTTCCTGAAGGCCTTTTTGAAAGTAAATGTGCACACTGGTCCACAACGAACACATACACTTCCAGCCATTCACCCATCTTAATAACAACAAAATGATTTGGGGACAATATTTTGCATAGGAACAAAAAATCAAAACATTCCAGACTAAGACATGTTCCTCTATGGGGGGTTCAGCCTGTCACAGAAAGCATATACATTTGCTTTCATGGGTGGCTGGCGAAAAAAAAAATTAAATCATTGCAACATAGCAGACTGATGGTAGTCAAGTGCTGAATACTGCAAAAGCAGCTCTTACAATGGAAATCGGAAAATAGAGTCCTCTGCTGGACGTCAACGGTAAGTACCACAAAGACGACTGCAGAGACTTCCCAAAAATTGGTGGTGCAAACAACAATGATTTGGCAAATTTATTCAAGCCTCAGGCTTTTGTGAATTTCCCAGTGCACTCTTTACAGTCCTATATTAATATGCTGATGCATTACGTACTCCAAACAACCTCTTTGGCCGCAAAGGTGAGAACTGTACCTATAACAAAAATTAGATTTGCAAATACTGGTAAAGCAGCAGGCCGAGGTGAGCTGTTTTACAGATTTTATTGTATTTTAGCCATATAATGGCTACCTTAGCTTTGATTTATTATTATTTAAAAAAAAACTGGATCTCAATGGCTGAGTAGACTTCAAAGGCAAACTAAACCAAAGCCTCACCCTGAAATCTCTTCTATACTTTTACTAAGGAATGCACAGAACCTACCAGATCAGTGCCACTTGCAAAGTTTTTTGTCCCAAACCGTATGGACCCATGATACTGGGGGACTGCGCATAAAAGTGTCATCATTTCTACCCTGTAAAATTAAAATAATTAAAGGTGATGAAGGCTCAGAATCCCCACCGCAGGTGTAAGTGCATGATTTAACTACAGATAGAAAATTTTGCCATACAAAGCCAAATGATGAACAATGTCCTTCGGTCTCAAACATTATGTAGGTAACTATATGAATAGGCAATCTGAAAAGTCCTGAGCTGTCCTGGTTATTTGAGGATTTTCAAGTTCATTCCAGTAATGGAAAATAACTATAAAAATGATAACTGAAATTGTCCTTGAATGCTTGAACTTTTTTAAAGAGCACAAAGAAATACATTTTTTAAAGTTACAAATTTTTTCCCATCACTTGCATAAATAATCAGGCATGTCTTTGAAAACATTTATATGAATTTAAAATTTTTCATGTATTTTTTTTTCTTGATTGATTTTATTATTTGACCAATTTCCCTTAAACACTGATGGTACTGGAATTTGGTCTTCGGAGATCATACAGACTATAGCCACTGCCATCAAAACTAGCCAGCATGGAGCAATTCTGTTGCCCATAGTGCAGTCTGTGTACAGACTTCACTGTTCCTTATACGGTAAGGAAGTAAATTATTAAAGTAAAGTAAATTAAATTCTTTTTTAGAATTAATTCTATGAGCCAGCAAGCCAATTGCACGCTCCCTCAATGCTTGCGCCATCTGTGGCATTTTGCTATGAGACAAAACTGCACATTTTAGGGTGGCCTTTTATTGTGGACAGTCTAAGGTACACCTGTGCACGAATCATGGTGTCTGATGAGCATCTTGATGTGGCACACCTGTGAGGTGAGATGGATTGTCTCAGCAAAGCAAAAGTGCTCACTATCACACATTTAGACAGATTTGTGAACAATGTTTGAGAGAAATGGTAATATTGTGTATCTGGAATGAATTTTAGATCTTTGAGTCCATCTCATGACAAATGGGAGCAAAAACAAAAGTGTTGCGTTTATATTTTTGTTGAGTGTATGTCAGTGTGTCCATGTGTTGGTAACGCGCATATTCAGGATTTCCTGTATAATATATGTGATGTTGGCCAGTGCAGTTTTAAATACCTGATAGCAAGCAGTGGTCACATTTGGTGGCCGATCTTCAAATGAATGGTAAAACGGAAATTAGACAATGCATGGGCCATATGTCCACTGTTCATTGTTTGTGGTACTTTTTTTCACACCAACTGTCATGTTAGGCTGTGGTCAGTGAGACTTAGGCTACAAGAGCCTTCAGAAATACCTGTACTTCATACTCACTAAACTGTGTCTGGGAGACTCCAAAAAAAGTAAATAAAACTATCTGATTCTAAACTTAATGCTGAAGTTATAGCGCTAGCGCTAACATACCATGGCCTAAATCATCTCTGATGCAGTGTAATTTTGTGATGTGATGACTCACAAGCATTTTATGTTTTAATCTCATGAGATGCGCATCAAAGAAATGTATCCAGTCCGCCTCATTTTCACTATATTGTCATATTTCTTATTGATCGTGGAGTGTAATTTGAGCCAGAGGAGACAAAAACAGGGAAATAAATGCAGTGCTTGTATATGCATTAGATCTGCTATTCATTTTCAAAAGTTGTGCAACACTTGGACGCACAGGCATAAACAGCAGGAAAACAGGCCGCTGATGTTATCGTGCAGCTCTCAGTGTCTCATTTTGGGCCCTATCGCTCTGGTTACATAGCATGCCCAGCAAAAATAAATAAGCCAGTATCAAATCGAACCAATAACATCCAATAAATAAATAGATAGATAAATAATTCAACTAGAAAAGCACTCAGAGAGCGCAGACCTCTGCCAGGGGGCAGCAAAATCCAGAAGCATGGTGATTGAAACTCCGGCCCATTGGAAAGACTTGAAATCTTGAACTTTGGCGTATATCTCAGCAGTACTTCGGCCTAGATATGCCAAAATTTAATCACCTGTTCCTTGACTTAATACCCACCTTCTCTGAATTTCATCAAAATCTGTCCATTACTTTTTGAGTTATGTTGTACACAAACAAACCAACAAACAAACGCCACCAAAAACATAACCT
Source organism: Gymnothorax reevesii (assembly GCA_029721435.1). Taxonomy (NCBI): domain Eukaryota; kingdom Metazoa; phylum Chordata; class Actinopteri; order Anguilliformes; family Muraenidae; genus Gymnothorax; species Gymnothorax reevesii. Next base: position 28,287,882 of record CM056589.1, read on the forward strand.
CCTTGGTGGAGGTAATCAATAGATAAATAAATGCAGTGGAATTATATTTGAAATTGTTGCATTTTTTGCCATATTATCACAGTACTGTATTTTATGTTCCATCCTGTGCTTTAATTGCAGTATGGCTGCAGTTACAACACAGTTTAAGACTTCATTAGCTGCACTCATCAAGTCCCACTCTTTCTCACTTGATTTTCAAGCATTGCCCATTCCAGTCGGTAAGAGGAATATGCTCCGTCAGTCCATCATAGGGTTGTACTGTACTGCATGCCCATTAACTTGCAGTATTACTTTGTTTGAGCGTCTCCCTGCTCAATATACATATCACAGCAGAGAGATGGTAGCTGCCTGTGCATCAATCATGATCGCCGAGATTAGCATCCCTGCATCCCACCGCTGAAACCCAATAATATGAGTTTCAATAACCCCATGATTCTGCTTTGAATACACATTGGAAATCCCATGTGTAGATTACAAAACACAATGAAAAACCTCAATGAAAACCTGCACTGCTGCATATTTCTTAAACTTTATACCCTATTGATCAATGCAAGGAAAACCGCTGAATGACGTTTCATTTTTAACAGCACTCCAGGTCAATTTCAGCACGAAAGACAGAGCTCTTAGGAAGAGTTAAAGCCTCAAGTTCAAACCCATTGACCTCAACTGCATTACAACTGGAACACTAATCCTTATGCCACTGTTTTAGCTGGATAGCATGTCCAGTTGTAATGCAATACCTGCAAATTGGATATAAAACCTATGACCGAAGATCCAGCAGAACATTTGCCCCCTTGTGAATACAGGACAATCCAACAGGCAACAACATTTGCTAAGTGAACATTTACAATTTCCTACATCCAAACATTGTTTCATGTTGATAAGATAAGAAGGGAAATCGTACAAAAGTTGAAAAACATTCTTGTAATTAATTACCAAAGAAACAAGAAGGGATATTTGTCACAGGACATATTTGATCTGCTAACATAAAGACCACTTCATTGGTATTTGGACAAACAAGAGCTGAGCAATACGGACCAAATCAAATATCACAATATTTTTGACCGAATAGCTCAATTTTAATATTGTAGGGGTAACTATTGACGCTTCCACAAAATATAATAGTGAGATTTTTGATATAAGGTCAATAATAATGTGGATATGATGACCAAGCGGATTCAAGCAACAGCTAGAGCAGCCTAATAATTGCAAAAAACTGTATCTCTTTACTGGAATGCAGCCTATTAAACTGGAGAAGACTACGCTTATGTCATAACACAATATTACCATACCCACAACCTCAGACCATATATCAATATTGATACATTGCCCAGCCCAAATACAGACTCAATTTTTTGTCTTCTTTACTCCAATACATTTGATTTTGAAAATAATGAATGAACTGTAAGGTTAGAAATTTTCAGTATTTATTTGCTTTAATCATGAAATGCATATATGGCAGCTGCAGGACGTCTTATAGTGTAACCGTTGATACATGGCCTGATCTTTGTTTTCTGAAATTTATAACATGTCACAGTTTAAATGCCAACAGTATACAGTCTTGTGCAAATTAATTGGATAAAGGTGTTTGTGAGCTGAATGGAGTGCAAAAAGCCGTGCCCGGTGAAGGACTTTTTACATAACTACCTCAAAGATCACTGCATAGTACCTTTTAGCAACGTTTCATCAATTTTCTTGACTTGTCATGATGCAACTAATGTGGTTGCATCATCAACACAGTACTGTAACTGTGTTGGACTGGCCTGGTAATTCACCTGACCTCAATTCCATTGAGAATCTCAGGTCCATCATCAAGTCAAGGCGGCAGCAAAAGGACTGTACCACAAAAGCCAAAGTCATCGACGCAGTTGTTCAGGTGTGACATGACAACGAAGAAATCAAAGCAACCTGCAAAAACCTGGTCAGGTCCATGCCAAAACAAGTGGAACAGCGTATCAAGAGCTGCAGAGAACACATCTCGCACTGAGGGCTGAAAGTAGATGGTATTAAAGCAATAAGAATCCTGAAAACCTTTGTTGTTCGGTTTCTCCCACTCAAGCCTGCTTTACCCAATTAGTGTGCACAAGACTGTACAACCCAACAGCTGCTGTTTTGATGTAAAGTATTAACCAAATAGAAACTGTCAATGCAAACCACATAACATGTGAATATTTTCCTTCTGTTTATTTGTACCAAAGGATGGAAAAAGATTTTTAAAGGCACAGCAAGGCTATTGTCCTACAAATGAGAGAGCAAGTCCTCCAATCACTATTGCTGTCAAGCACTGCTTTTCAGACGAATGGGAGAGTTTTGTTTTTAATAGGCTGAGAAAACTTCCCTCATGAAGCGCTGACACCTCGGCCTTGACTGCACAATCAGATACTGGTGATACAGATGTTGCTGTTGCTGTCGCTGACAGATGATCACAGAGAATCGCTTTTCTGTCAGGGCCTTTACAGAACTGTTTGGTCTCCTCAAGGACCAATCAGCAAACCAACGCCTTGGCTGCGCATCCAGCCACATGGAGCAAATTTGAAGAGCACAACATTGGTTAATCAATCTGCTCAGTTTCTTCCTTAACTCAGATTCGGAGTTTTCCGGGATATTCCATCAAATAATCCATCTAAAGTCACCGTTTGATGGGGTTAGTTTGGCTTTTTTTTTTCATATCTATAAACTTCACTTGCAGTTCTGTAAAAATTACTGTGGGAAATATTATCTTTACGTAGAAGTTATGGATGCATATGAGAACAACAGGATAAACATGTCTAAAAACTGGCCTGATATGATGAGGGGGAAAAAATACGTATATATTTTAAAAAAAGAAAGAAAAAAAAAAGCACTTGCTGTTTTCCTTTTGGAAGTTATCATTGCTAAATATGTGCAAAAATAAAATATAGAAAGACATTAGACTACTACCTGGAGTGAAGACCAAAAATACCATTGAGATTCATGTTCTTAAAGTGTGCAATTTAGAGGGACTGAATTCAAACCTACTGCTTACCTATGAATATGGTGGGGTGGGGTGGGGGGACTCATTTTTAGGAAAATTGTCACATTTCAGTGACCGAGCCTGACCCTGTTTGGGAATAAAGCAAAGTGCAGCGACCACTGGTAGAGGCGTAGTACTCCATATTAACCAGAGAGGTCGCTCTTATACTATAAGAGAAGAACAACATCAGCCAAATCACTTCATCCCACAGACATTATGTGGCATAATAATGATCATTATTGTAACTGATTCTTGTGGGCCTCATTTTTAAACTGTACTGAATTTGAAGCACTTATATTGTTTCCCCAGACAGCTCCTTGGGAAAAAGAGTTTTCTGAGAATCAGGCAAAATGGAGAAATAGCTCTGAAGGGCAATCCAATTGTTTCATTACAATGAAACCTGATCATACATCACATACATTTGCAGCAAGTTGTGGCAAGCCAACCTTTTACTGTAAAGGAGTTTAGGGACTTATGTGAGGAACTCTTTATAGCAAAAAAAAAAAAAAAAAACAAGAGATGAAGACAAAGCCAACCTGACCAAGCAATATAAGAAATTAATCTAAATATAACAAAGATACACTTACTATGATAATGAAGGAATTATTGACCTTAACAGGCAAACGACCAGCATAACCCGAGTTTAACCCCTTTCCAGCGAGGTTTTTCTGAGAAACATAAGCTAAAAATTTTTCCAACTGCACACGAATGAACAGAGGCAAATGCGAATGCTTGATCTTTTTTCAATCATTTTCCTTTAGTAAAAAGCTTTCAGACTATTTGAAAATTAATTGGCAATTGACTCACTGTAAACTCATTGCTTCTTTCTGAAAGTAAGGTAAGGGTAATTTTCTGTCAATCAATCAATAAAAAAAATAATAAAATTCATCCTTTGCACCTACTGAAGTGGGTCTCTGGAAAGAAAAGGTTGATAAATTGAGTTACCAGCCAAAGTGTCCATAGATTGTATCTCATTGGATAATAGTTTCCAGACAAATTTCAGAGACGCTAAACCTAAGCATTTTAGAATATACAGCACTTTATACTTAGGAGGCCCGTTGGGTGTAATGATGGAAGGAAAATTTATTTTCGAAGGCCAAGCAATGTAATTTTGTTCCAAGTGGAGGTAAATGAATCTCTGGTCATAGTCTGCTGATCGATATATTCCACCTCAGATCTCAGGTAGTCATCATCACAGTCTAATCTCTGCTGCATTCTAAAAGGTGAGATATACACCAATGAGTCAGAGGAAATGCCGGGTACATTCTTTAATGATTGGTCCTCATTCAGAGAAACATCTGAGAAACCTTTGCCAAAAAGTTTGAATAAAGAAAGTTCAACATAGAAAGGTTGTTGGAGGAGATATCAACACCTTCCCCTGGACTGATTGATTCACTGACAGTGACGTGCAACTCTCCAAGGTGACAGCAGACAGGGTAATCCCTCTGAGGGCGGTGTATATGTGACTGCCAAGAAGCCAGTACTGTACATAGTGTCTTCACCTTCTGCTAGATCATGCTAATCTTTCCATCCTTACAGCTGTAATGTTCAAACCTTTCCATAAGCGGTGACTGATCCCTTGCTCCATTTAGCTTACTGTATATCAATACATACTTTGAACCCAGCTGACAGGCAGAGCAATGGTTCTTTCTCTAAAGCCACGTTTCTCCCAAGATTTCCCGTTATCGTTTTAAGGAATTTCAATCCAGTGAAGTTTACCTCAAATCCCTGTTATTAATGCCTGGGTTTTGCCCTCTGCTTTTATTCTAGTTCTGCTGCTCTGAACAGCATAAATTTGACACCATTCTGTAAAAAGCTCTTTGCTGATAAAATAGATTTGATTTAATATGAAAAGTATAACTTCATGCCTGTTTGTATTAAAGGATTACTTCCCAACTGCTTTTAACCTATTGAGACCTGCTCCTGCATACAATCAGATTGAAGACAATGAAAGACTGTCCCTCAAAAGCAACCTTGAACATGACTGAAGACTATTTAATCTGACATGATTGCAGTTAATAGATGCATCGCTTCTCCCATAAGCTGCATTCCCTTGACAACAAATCAATCACAATAAGTTCCTCACAGATAGTAACTGACTGGAGGTAAATTTTCCACAACAATATACTGCATGCAAAATGACCATAGCGAGCTGAAAGAAGTTAATTGTCAATAGCTCCTCCTCCTCCTCCTGAGAAAAATCTGTGAATGCTTTCAGCATAATTTTTCATACGTTTTGGTATATTTTATTCTTGCTGGCACTGCGATAGAATTTTCTGAGACACTCATCAATGAGGTCACATGAACTGACATAAACTAACGTAGGCTTTTGCAGTTGCTGATATTGATTATTCTTATATTGGCAAAGCAAAGGATTCATCTTATTATTAGCTAACAATTAAAAGATGTAACGGCTGCTCTGTAATTCCTATATTATTTAGCATTACAGGAAGCTGTAAGAGTGAATTATTGATATGATGAAAAGGCTAACTTTTTTTTTGTTTAACAACTAATGATGCTCCATGAGTGTCATATTATAATGTTACACTAGTTTGTTTTTCTACATTTGAAAAATAAACATATATGATGTAAACCTTGGGGGTAGAATCTTGACAATCATTGTAAAGCACTGGTTTACTGAATAGCTATAAAGCAATAGAAAAGAATAACTTTTTCCCATGAGAATATTTTACATAGAAATCAGAAATAAGCAGTTCAAATGAAATGACTGGATTGTGCTCTAAGACTTCTACTACTACCTTATTCAAAACAAAGAATTCACGGGCATTCAAGCAATTCATTCCTGCAGCACAAAGAAATGCGATTCGTTTAAGCGAGATTTTATTGTAATGCCATCAGATCTAATTTGTACTCATTGTGCAACACAACAGTAGATTCTCCAGTCTTTGAAGTGACCTACAGTACGTTCTGACAGGGCAGATAAGCTCCTTCAGTTCAACCATCTTGTAAGGTTGGCATCTTGTTGTGCCACTAATTAGTTGTCACGAGTGGGAAAAGTTGGTTTGACATTAAAGCATGCAGGGTCTCAGATTTTCAAGAACAGGTTTGTTCTGTACATTGCAGAGATACAATGTTGGGTCAGGACAATGGCGCTAATTCTATTTTGCCAAATGTCACTTCTGCTTTTCTTAGAAACAGGTTATACCAGTAGGACAGTATTTAACAATGGAGTCAGACACCTGGAAATACCTAAACGTGTGCATGAAACATCTCATTCAACATCTGTTCCGTAGCTGGTCCACTCACATTAGAGACATGGAAAGCCTTATTATGTAACTAAAATAAAAAAAACTTTACTTTTAGCTTGTGCCCTGCTCATGCAGTTCTTTGGCTTATCGACAGTAATATCAGGACCTGGAAGCCAAAGAAGAGAGAAACTATTCATATTTCACCTTAATGTACAACAAGGCAGTCAATAAAAATGACACAGGAAAAACACACCGCTCATCTTGGCCTGCATATCTCAGTGCAAGGGCTTCCCAGCATTCAGTTTTGCAAGGAGAGTGCTGATGGGAGGATTTTGCTTAAAGGTGATTATTTTACAGAGCATAGATTCCTTTGAAAGTTCAGGTGAAATGCCACTCTGGACCATCTAGTCTTGCATAATGAAATTATTAGTCTTAGTAGCATTCTGACTCATCAAATAATCAGTTCACTTTTTGTGTTTCAATGCTTAATGCAATTTATTGAACTTTTGACAGTTTTGACCATCTAAGAAGCCTTTGACAAAAAAGGCATTCTACATCATGATGCTCATGACTGTTTCTCTGAGACCCAAAACATAATTTTGTGTAAGCTAGATCCAATGACAGGCTTTATTGCCAATATTCTCAAATTGATATGAGTCGAACACAAGTTTTGACAAAGAACGGCGAGTTCAATCTCTGAAAAAAAAGAGTAGACGTTAGAATTCAATGGAAGGACAGAGGATTATACCCATTACCATTCACATATAATTAATAAGAACATTTTTTTCTTGTAAAAAGCATTCATTGTAAAAGTACCCGAACAGAACATTATTGTGCACATTGGTGCTTTTCGCCAAAAAAGTCTAATTAAATCGTATCTTAAACCCCATAGATTCAAATTTTTTCGCTTATATTTTACCTTCAGAGGGTTCAAAATCAGAAATTTTTTTGTGACATTGAAGGACAAAGTCTTTTACAAATTACATATCTGATGGTTGCAGCACTTCACTGAAGCTACATCACGCTTATATTGAGAGAATTATTCCAATCCAGGACACCATGTTTATATAGCCACAGCATCATATCTAGAAAATATCAAAAAATTGTACAGTATTTTGAACACAGCTGGACATATTTGGGATAATTGGAAACCTTGGGATTTTAAAATAGACCTGAAGTTCCCCTGGTTTGAATACAGCGATGGCATTTTACAGACCCATATATGGTTCAGGAGGTTCTATGGGTTTAATTTCTCAGGGTGCAACTTGGCGTTGAATCAATGAGGAAGACAAGGTATTTTTGCATTTGCAATGCGTGATTATGTCTGTTTATGATAATCTCACGCAATCACAGTGAGTTATACAGTAACTCAACTCGAAAGCTGCTCTTGGAATTTTTTCTGTCTTTTGTGACATTCGCTCCAAGGGAAGGTGGGGGAGAGAGTGACTTCACACTCAATATCAGCTATATTCTCTTCATTTTGCTTTTGAAAGCTTGTCTTTGGAGTGGGAATGGAAATCGATTTGGCAAACATTTCTTTTTCGCCTCACTGCTTGATCAATCATATCCAGCAAATCTATGCCAATGAGGTCTATGCCACTTTTTTGATAACATGGTCGTTGGTGTTAATAAGGCACCTAACACAGAAAAACTTTGCTTTTATGACCTGTCAGTTGCTGCCGGAAGTATGATTCAAGGGACAGAGACACCCAACATAGGGCTACACAAATATCAAGCCTAATTTCAGTGCCCATCAGTGTTAGCCAGCAGGATAGCGTCAAACAGTGAAGACATTTTCTGGCATTGAAAGCCGTTTACCAAAATGCAGAATGTTGAATGTCGTTGTGTTGCCACCGAATGGACTGCAATACCCATCATGCTCTCTGCAATCAATTATTGTGTGAATCATAGTCAGATGAGTGGGTTTTAATGTCACATTTCAAAACTATTCAAGTGAATACACTACCTGACAAAAGTATTAGGACGTCACTATTTATGTGTGTGATTTTCTTACAGTGCAATTGAAAATAGTGAATGTATCATATTTGGAAATAGTTGTTTATTCAAATAAAAATACAGACCCCATTTTGGATACACCAAACTGAATTATTCTAAGTCTTGACCCTCCTTTTATAGAGAATCAAAATCACCCCATGTGCCACACCTGATCATATTGATTGAACTAATAGTAGCCGTGGTCTTCCATTATAACAAAGACACAATTCCAAACTTGTTAATTTGAAGATTACCATCTTGCAAGCACTATTTATTATAATATCTCTTATTTATTACAGACCCAAAGTGAGAGTTTTTTATGCAGAGAAAAAATATGCCAATTTGTATATCTGTAGCATCCCCAAATGTTCAAATAATGTTCTGTGATGTTTACATGTACATTTTAGGACACCATTAAATTCCTACAACGCTCACATGTGTAATATAGCACGTACATCAAAGGTTGAGTGAGAATGAGGATCGTCCTAATACTTTTGTCAGGTAGTGTACATGATCCCTCTCAGCAATTTAGATTACCAAAAATAGTATCCTTAATTTTTCTTTTTTTTTGTACTTGAAGTTGAAGTAGTTTCAAAGCAACTTATTTGAAGGGCTCCTCATTCAGAACACCTGCATTGGTTAAAAAAAGTATGACGCTGTGATTATTTCCTGAGAGTTTGTCTTTCATTTTACATCATTAAAGAGAAACTCCCCTGCTAAGCTAATTGTTTTAAAATCATATCAGAGATGAGGGTAATGTTCAAGCGCACATTGGGGGCAAACTAATCAGCACACTGCTAATTTCTAGTTCAGTAAAGGCCCACTGCGCCTTATGACGGCAAAAAATATTAACTTTTATCATACTGGCACAGTACACAGCGCTGATGATTGAGAAAACAAAAAGAGAACTGTGCATTAAAGCAGATTTGGCAGGCAGTATAATCGTAATTTTCTCTTTTTATTTCTCTCCACTGCAATTCGTATCATGTATACTGCCATGACCTATGCAGATGGGTGCTCCCGAAGCATTAAAAATACCATGATCATACAGTAATAAACTTATAAACAAAAGTCTATGTCACTCAAGTGCAATTACTGATGCAGTATTTGTGTCTCTCCCTCACGCTCTCTCTCAGTCATCCCCTCTCTTTAGTCTGGCAATATGGGGGGAAAAAATAGCTATCACTAGATAGCTGATATCGTTACCGTCGACTGTTATGTTCAGCCAGAAAATGCCTCATTAATTGCTAGTTGGATGCTGCATATTTGCGTCAGATTTTGCATTTTAGAGCAGAATATTAACTCTTTGGACACTTAATCAACAGCAAGTGTGGCCTAAATCTCGTCGATAAGCAATAATCAGCCAATCAGCTTTAAAGATTTTAAATAGATTGAGGTCTGGTATCCAGCCATCGACACATCTGCATTATGGGCTACTCTCACTTGACAAAGGTTAAACTAAACTCCAAAGTGAATCTAAGCCTTTCAAGTTTTAGCCCTCATTATTTTGTGTAATTGTGCTCTAAGATCTACTATGGTCTATCATCTGTAGTTTCTTCGGCAGTTTCCAGTGGGATGCAGTCACATATGTCTATATTCACACTGCACTTTTAATTTTGCATCCAGACATAAGTTCCCTGAGTTCTTACTCATACTTGTAGCAGGTGTCATAACTGCAGATTGTTTTATCTTCAGACTGTTTTTGAAGGGAGAACTACCATACAGCTATCAGTAATAAGAATTTTGAATATCTGGTCTGGACGACTCACTCTGTGAAAATAGTGAAGAGTGTATTGGGCTCACACTGTTGCCCATTTGTATGTGTTCAGACTCAGAGTGTCACAGTTTTGTCTTCTTTTTTTCACTCTGTTCTCCAAAGGCCTGCAGGCTGTCCTCCTCTCATGCACTCATTCACTGCATTATAACTGAAGTCACTGTGTTCTTACGTGGGCAACTAAAACTTACTAAGACTAATGCAGGTTTTCATATGAAGCTGAATCCGAAGCTACCGTGCAGACTTCAATCTACGCAGGTTTACATCCCTTCTCATGAGTACCTCCAGGATTCACAGTCCTTTCTATACATTCCCCTATTTTCCCACTTTTCCAGCTACCTCAGTCGTCCTAGGCTGGAAAAGGTCAAGACGAAACAAGGAATGTCACTCTCTCTGCTCCATTAAAGGTGTAGAGGGGGTATATCTAATGACAGCCCCCATCGCCCCAAAGCTCGCTCCTTGTACAAGGACTTCAGCTATAAATTAAGGACAAGAAAAAAAAACCTTACCAAATACATTGCTCCGAAATATTGAATCTGTGGTTCTTTTTTCAGCTAAATTGTCTTGAACAGCTTTTATAGTTATCGATTAAGTAAAATTCAATGTATGAAAATTTACAAACAGAAGATTTTTACCTGTTGATAGTGCATTCATTTTCATGGCCCTTTTACTGCCCATTTACTTGGCAAGGAGAATTGATTTTTGAGATAAATTTTGTCAAAAAATCATCTTTAGCTTCTCGCAGTCTCAACTATCCACATTGTGAGTGACACATTCATGCAGATAAATAGCAAAAAAAAGGAAAAAACCACTCTATACCTTGTGATAAAATGATTTCAGAAAAATAACATAATTCTGTAAATGCATATGTGACATATTACCACTTGAGAACATTGTTCAAACAATTGACAATCAAACACGGCAACATCTAAAAAGGTTTCAGCTCCTGAAAATCCTGCCTCAAATCATGAAAACACTAATCCTCCACAAGATCTACAGTTAACAGAGCATTGATATGTGGAAGTGTTTCTCTCAATATTTGAGCAGATCAGACAATAAGCATTAAGTCATAATAACACAATCATTACCATTCTGAATAATTAGTTGCTGCACGTTAGTCTTCTGAAGTGTACAAATCAAACAGCGAGTGAAATGACACAATAATTCTGCTCTGGGTTCATGCCATTAATCTTCCCTCTTGTTATCTGGGGGCATCTCCGCACCCCACCACACCACCTCTCTCCACCCATTATTTTCTTACCGTCACTGATGCTTCCCAGGAAGCCAAACTGTTCCAGAACTTTAACCACGACCGCGACCACCACCAGAACCGCGATCATCTCCAGACCCTCTAAGTTCATGGCGAGTTTAGGTCATGGTACCGCATTCACGCTCCGGAGAAAAGAAAGCTTTTTGGCCTGACTGACTCAAATATTGATGCAGGCAACCTCCCAATGAATGAGGAGATTGAGGCGAGAGGGAGAGAGATGGAGAGAGAGAGAGAGAGAGAGAGAGAGAGGAAGGCAGATCAAGAAAGAGAGGGCGAGAGAGATCATGAGTGACAGAGAAATGGAGAGTAGAGATGAAGAGTGGGAGAGGGGGGAGAGAGAGGGAGAGAGAGAGGTGGAGTAGGATGGAGAGAGTATGGGAGGAGGGAGGGAGGGAAGGACAGAGGGGGTGTGCTCTGTACTTGAATTTAAAAGCTAGAGGTGGCTGAGTGATAAACTTCTGACCTTTAGCATGACAACTCTGTCTTATCTTTCCTGGGCCAGAAGGACACTTAAATTAATGTACTTGGGTAGAAACCAGATTGTCTCTCAGTGGTGGGTTTCAGTCCTAAATCCCTCATCGCCCATTTCCATACACTTTCCCAAAGCGAGGGGCACCATCTACTGAAGGTAAGTGGCTGCTGAGGCAACAGGACCTCCAAAAACTAAGATTCTCTGCTCTGGATGCGCAGGGGGTGCAAGAGCTGTGGTAAATGGGAGAGCCTTCATTCTGCGCTAGGAGTAACTAATGGACCAGTGCGTGATTGAAGAAATGCACAGATATAGACGTACAATAACATACTGCATGAGACTTCTTCCACACAGTCACTGAAAGTGCTGACCACACACTCCATTAGGAGTTGAATTTATACCCCATGGAACCATTGGAGGAAATGTATCATTTTTAATCTGGAAATCATGGTGGTCACAGGACTGCAGGCTTAAGTGCTCCATTCGATTTACATTTATTCAAAAATCATCCATGATAAATGTAAGAGATCGGAGAAGTCCTGATAAAAGATTGTCTGATGTCTGTTACAACGTCCAGGAAAAGAATTTACATACCAGTTGCACAGTTGGTCATATTTATCCATGCAAAATCTAACCTTGCGTATTCTTTCATGATCTACTGACCACATCATTTTTAATTGTAAAGCCTAACAGAGGATCTGCTGAATATACATACCCTGTGTGTATCTGGTGTAAAATTGCAGGGCAGCATTATAGAAGATTTTCACTGCTGGGACATATTTTTTGTTTTTGAGACTAGTATAATGGTTAAATCTTCATAGACATAGTACTTCAAGGGTTATGTTTTTTTTTGTTTTTTTTTTTTCGCATTTAAAGATTGTTAGTTTTCCATGCCAGTTTGCTGAAGCCTTCAAAAGATGCCCTTAATGATCCCATAATAAGTACTGCAGTGTAGACCTCCGGTGGCTGGGTATTAAAGTGACCACACAACCCTGCACATAATGGATAAACTTGCCTTTAAAAACAAATGTACCACCTTGAACATAAAGTGCCCTTTTTGCACACAGGGATACTACTGCACCAGTTTGCTTGAATGGTTTTAAAAGGGCCATCATGGCTAGGGCTATCCTGACATCTTCAATGCTCTATCAACATTTGCCAGAGTGCTGACAAAGATGCAGTTTTACTATTCCTTTGTATTGTATTGTAACATTTTTTGTAAATTGTTTGGGAATTATTTTCTCTAATAAAGAAAATCTGGTTGTCATTGTAGAAACAGCTAATGACTTACATCTGAAGATGCAGTTATGTTCTTTGCTCATAAAACAAACATCAGAACTTCTGATGATGATGTCACCCAGGGAGATAATAATAATAAATATGTAGAAAATTCTTATGCGGAATAGAGATGGTTGCTCATAGGGAAGGAAAAATGAGACATTTTGTCTTTTTTGTGAGAGAAAGAGCTGATTAAGGCCTGTGGAGATTTTATCATGTCCTATTATTTGGCGAGATGTGAGTGTTTTGTGATCTGATTTGTACAAGTAACCTACCATTCACTGGGGATAGAAAACTTGTCAGTTCTCATTTATACAAAAACCAGCAAATAATGCAATATGTGCACTTACCTAAGGTTCTATTCTGAGGAAAAATGGTCTAATTCAATGAGCAAAATTATACCAAAATGTCTAATGAAGCTAAGCGAAAGTTCAGTCAGGATGACTCTCTTTCGCGCTCGTCAACCCCGTCTATTTGTTCATGCGTGTTCACTCGTGATTCTCCGCAGACAATATCCGGGGCTGTCAATGAGCAGTCGGCTGGCACAGCAGCTGATCGCTTCTATCCAACCAGGGCATACCTCAGTTGCGTCGCTAGCCAATCATACTGCTGCCATAAATATGTTATTTTCTCCACCCTAGTTCACCCATGCTGCCGCTCGCTGACCCTCCTCCGCCCCAACGCCACCCTACTCGTCAGACCTCCCGTTCCGCCGCTCCAGCTTCACCAGTCTTCAGCCACCACCACCACCAGTGTCTGGACTCTTCGGGGGATTTCCTGTGGCTGTTCGAGGCAGTGCTCCTGATCTTCGAGTCTTCCCAAAGAGTCCAAGCGCCAAGGACTTCTTTCGATCATAAGCATGTTACCCCTTTATGCTCAAAGGATAATAAATTTTTTCTTGATTTCACTTGAGTCTCTCCTGGTTGAAATAATCATTAAAATAAGTGGATGATTTGAAATACAATATTTCGTAAATTACCATATGAAAATCATCTGATAAACCAGCCTTCATGCCATCAAGAAAAGAAACCATCTTATGGGAAACTACTGAATGTAGACAAGACCAAACAGAAATGTAAAGACCTACTATATTAATGGGATCACTCAACTCTTGTTCTGTCCTTCGGCTGAGACATTGAACTGAAGACATGAGTCATTGAGATTGCGAAAGATTGACTCAGGAAAGTAGGGGTACTAAATCTAGTCGCCTGTCCACACTGACCCAAAATAAACTGTCTCCATCCATCTGGCCTCCCCATTATCCCCTAAATCTGACAAGGTCTCTCACTGACGGTCTAAACCCTGGTCCCAAACAAACTGACGCTGCCATTGAGCCGCCACTTAAAATAAAATCAGTCCCCATGCTGTTCCATTCTTTTCCTACTATCAGAGTCAAAACAAACCTCTTCTCTTGATAAATATCTCACCAAACATGCACACGTACAACTGCCTCAGAAAAAAAATGTTATCAATCTGATTCTTCAGTTGCCTGATGAAAAGTTCAAACTCTTCAGATTTTATTTCTATTTGAATGATTTGGTCAGTTCATTTAAAACACCAGCAACGTCCGGCACGCAAAACTTAGTCAGAGATCCCCATCCTAAAAGAGTCTTCAAAGTTTGAGACACAAATATGTGAATTTTTGGGAACCGAGTATTCCAGAACAGATGCAAATATTATGACAGGTCATTTTCATTATGGAGAGGTATTCCTGAGGGGTATGTTTCCCGAAATGTTCTTTTATAAATTCTACATCAGTGTTCAACAACTTTTACATTGCTAAAAATCGCCAGTCGAGATTGCTACCTCTGCTGTGAAATATTATGGACAGGTTTAATGCTGACAATTAACAGGTCAGACATCATGTGAGGGCACCAATCACAAAAATCGTAGTCAGACAAAAGAGGTGAAAAAAAAAGAATGCGGCAAAAGTACAGGGAATAGGCAAAGCTCGATATCAAGGACGGTCCAGTCAAAAAGATAAATCACAATGAATCAAGGCGAGAAAAACGTAGCACAGGAAACAAGGAAGAACGATCTGACAAGGAAGTGAATCAAACAGACATCTACATATACACATCCGCGGTGAACACATGACCAGGGAGAACAGGTGCAATCAATGGTAACAATAATCAGGGAGTGACACATGAGGAATAAACTAATTACATGAATTAGACTGTTGTCGAAACGCAGACTGGGATCACGAGACTAACCTATGAACAGAACAACAGCTCCGGTCAAAGAGTACTAAAGTGTATAGATTAGAGAAGGAAAGCACAAAGTATTTGTGGAGATCCACAGAAAATCGCAGCAGAGATAATAGGGAAAGGCAAAGAGGTGGAGACAAGAATAGGGCGACAGCTGAGAGATCGTTAGTCAATTAGTTAGTGCAGCTATACAATCCCGAGTGCTTGTTAGTAAGTTAGTCAAAATATACAGGGTTAGTGTCGGTTAGTAATTAGCAAAAACAAGAAACTGTTAGTATGTGTTAGTAAGATAGTGAAAGAGAGAGGAAGGAAGAACACGAGATAATGAAAGAAGATTGAAACCCAGAAACCAATAATTCAACCGAATGAGTGGCACGCAAGACAAGGGACCGTGAGCATAGATACAGACATGACAAGACCTGGGAGACAAAGTGCAAAGCATGGAAAATAAACATGGCATGGAATACTATGAAAGACTAAAACATGAAAAATAATAAAACATGAATCTAATTACTAATAACACAATACATAATCAAAGAATGGTCAGACATTGCAAAACTACCAAAACCAAAAGAGCAGTCAAGATAATCAGGGAAGTATGGACAGGGCAGAGCAGAATCACAACACAGCAGTCAGAAAGTGCCATGCAAATAACATATTACCTCTTCAAAGACTGTGGCAAGACTCTAAACCCCATTGAATGCCACTGTATGGAAGCACATGAATGAAATTCGTACAGACCCACGCGAAAAGTACCTACATAAATATATAGGTTTTAATATAGGGCCACATATGGGTTTCGTATCTATGCGACATACATAAAATTTTTCATATATTATAGATTATTATAGGTACATATATGTACCTTAACATAGCGTTAACAATAGTTTTTAGGTTCATACAACTCTAGCTTTCCAATACACATGGAGACCAAATTACTTCAGCAAAATAAAATAGCAAGAACGGAAATACGTCGATTAAGTGCACAGCCAGTTTCAGAATATCTATAATCTAATATACAGAAAAGTGCATAAACAGCGATAGTCATGGTTCTTCAAATTACTCTCAGGAATTGCAACCGTACTGTACAAGCTGCTACCAAGTTCGGCAACATTCACATTCAATCTGCTGCAGGTTACGCATCAAAATCGGCCATCCAACTTCAGTCTTCAATCGATTCGACTCAAAATGTCGTAGTCTTACTAAGGCGAGCAGTATTTCCAGCCGTTACAGTCCCAATGGCTGGATTCATTGAAATTAGTTCACTCAAGTCACCCATGCTACTTAACCTCCATTTTCCATCTGATAATGCGATCACCTTTTTCTTCTATTAAAAAAAATGAACCCGGATATGGAACTTCATCACAATAAGAGGGCTAACTTCCTCACAAAAAGATGGATAAAAGATGGATGTAACTCGCGCTCAATATAAAATATGTTATATCCTATCATAATAAATTCAAAAGCAAAACAATAAAAAAAAATACTTTTTTTTCTGAAAATGAAAAAAATTATCCTAACACATTGTCTTTGAATCTCAACATTCTTTGCCTGAATTTTTTTTTTTTTTTCATACTAATATATTTCATAAAAATAAAGAGAATTTTCCTGGTCAGTGAAGTAGCTTATGTTTTAAATTAAGTAATTGTTCTACAAATTCTCAAATTTTGAGAACAGGGTAATTATGCAAACTTCCATCCTCGTCAACAGTTTCCTGCTCATGAAGACAGAGTCCAACTGAGAAACTAAGGAGGGTAATTATGCATGTGAGCGGGTAATTAGGAACACCACACGGTTAGTCCCAGGATTCGGAAATATGTGACTGGGGAACTTCACTAAATGTCAGTCCTCAGTAGTGAGGTCGTTAAATCTCAAAGGTGCTGAGCATTTTGCTGTCACACTTATGCAAAGTGACCTCTAGGACTAGAGTCTGCAGAGATGTTGGGAACCAGTCCTTTAAAAACAGATTTCCATGGCTCAACCTTAGAAGGCTCTGGAATGTTTATGAATCAGAATCTGGGGATATGAAAGGCACAAATAGAGTGGTTTGAGGGATAATGCATGTTTTCATCTTGTTACCTTTTAAATTCTCTAATTATGGCTAAAGGAGCCTCTTGAGTTTTCCGTTGCTTTCATAAGCACAGACCTTCACCTTTAGCAATTGTGAGTGCCAGTTAATGCATGCAATTTTGAAGTGGAAACATCACAAGATTAATTAATTTGTCCACCCATTCCCTGACACCCAAAGACTTTTTACTCTAAATGGCAAAAATATGTGGACAGTCCTTGGTCCTGGGTTATAATTTTTATTATTTTTTTTTTTTTTGTCAAGTTTGAGTTAAACCTTTTAGTTCCATTGAAGGCAAATGCTGATGCTATGGTATGCAATGGCATTCCAGAACATTCTCTGCCTCCAGCAGTTGCAGAGGCATAAACCTGCTGAAATATTCTAACATCTATGGGAAACCATCCCAGAGGAGTGGTGGTTGTCATGTCAGTAAAGCAGGGACCAACTCCTTTTTTTGAAAGTCCCATGATTTCAGACTGAGATGTTGGATGAGCAGGTGTCCCCATACTTTTATCCACTTTTTCTGTCCAATGGAGTTTCTTTCTAAAGGGTTCACATCCTTTTCCATCTTCCAGATTCAGCCAGAAATTGTTTTTTATTTTATGTGTTTGAATCCCATTGGAAATTTGTTTTTCTTTGAAGTGCAGTATGACAACCTAATTGCAAATGGCACAACCAGACTAAGCTTCGACTTTGATATCTTTACAACCACAAAGTTGAAACATATAAATAAAAAACAAAAAGCCTGCACACTCTGCTATAATGATGGTGTGCCAGGACTGGGATGTGAGAGGCACTGAGATGCTCTTTGTACAATCACTCCAGACCTGCACACAGTACCCTGGGACAGGAGCTGTCGATTTTAAACCCAGAGCCCATTTCTAAGAAGTAAAAACACAAAGAGCACCATCCCTCTTCCCCTGACACACACACACACACACACACAAACACAAACACAAACACACACACACAGAGGGAAGGACAGCTAGCGTGAAAGAGGGAGAGGGGGCGAGAGAGAGAGAGAGAGAGAGAGAGAGAGAGCTTTGCAACAAAAACATTCCACAAAATCAATATACCTATTAGAATCTGGTCCAAACTTGTGATGGCATTATCTAGCCAGTTGCTCTGTATAGAAGTGAAATATGGAGCCCACTCTGTCAGATGAGAAATTATCCAAGAAAAATTCTGGGTGCAGAATTTTTGACAAAAAAAAGCATTCTACAAATACAAAAGAATACTCCAAATAATGTGTGAAGCTAGGGCTGAATGAGACTGATGTCCAGCTATTATCCAAATCCAAAAGAGATGACTAAATCTTATTGACCATCTATAGCCCAATACATTTATTACAATATAAGGCTCAAAAAACACAAAGATTCAGTGCAGCACTTCTTCACAACTGTCAATCAGAGTCAATTGAACTATAAAACAAGTCAAAACTATATTTTGAACGTTGGAGGACAGCAAACAAATCCCAAAAATAACCAGAATTGCTATGAAGTCCAATACAGAGGGTGAAACTTATGGAATATTCTCTTCTCTGTCTGAAATACGAAGCAGCAACTGATCTTGACCAAGTAACAGGCTCAGTGACCACACACTAGCAGTTGAGAGAGGTAGACACATAGTCAAGGCTACCCAAAGAGCAGTGCTTACGTAATCACTGCAAGATGAGACAGGTGGAGACAAAGATGCGCTTTCTCAAACACTGTGAGAAATATTCTAAAACAAGGCAATCAGAGATGGCGGACTTCACCCCATTCTCGCAAATATTGGCACGTGCAGAAACACAAACAAGCACACAGACCCGCTGAAAACCGCTGAACCTCGGGGTGAAGTAATGAGGCAAAAATTCATAAATTTTCGAATTTATAAAATCATTCCCCTCCCTTACTAATACTGAAGAAGGAGAAGGCTCACAGGCAGGGCCATGGCAGTGATTTCAAAAGTGTGCATACTCTAGGGGTGGGATGAGAGCCCCGCAACTCCTGCCTTCGTTCAATGGGTTTCCTTTATTTTCATGACTATTTGAAGAGTTTGGTTCCAAAATGCAATATATCCATTTTAGTCATTTTGAGTAAATCAGCTTTTACTGTGCTGGCGCCTATTGCATTTTATAGAAAAACACAAACTTTGACCATGAAAAAATATACCATATATAATGCATTTCTAATTACTGTTTTCCGCACCATGTGTAAGAAGTGCAGGACTATCGCACTATGGTATTATCTCAATTTTTGTAATTTTGGCACTTATTGCATTTTGGAACCAAACTCTTCATTTACAGTGTAGATTCACACTGAAGGCATCAAAACTATGAATGAACACATGTGGAATTATGTACTTAACAACAAAGTGTGAAATACCTGTCACTGAGAACATGCCTTATATTCTAGTTTCTTCAAAGTAGCCACCCTTTGGTCTGATTACTGCTTTGGACACTCTTGGCATTCTCTTGATGAGCTTCAAGAGGTCGTCACCTGAAATGGTTTTCACTTCACAGGTGTGCCTTGTCAGGGTTAATTAGTGGAATTTCTTGCCTGATCAATGGGGTTGGGACCATCAGTTGTGTCGTGCAGAAGTCAGGTTGATACACAGCCGACAGCCCTATTGGACAACTGTTAGATACATACATAATTACCTGGCCCCTCCCCTAGGGGGGCAGGTTAAGCAATGATCATGTCTGTGTGTTTGTGTGTCTGTTACTCTGTCAGCCCGTGGCTGGGGCCAGGTCTGCTATCTCTGATTGCCTTGTTCCAGAAGTGTTCATTCATAGTTTGATGCCTTCAGTGAGAATCTACATTGTAAAAAGTCATGAAAACCAAGCAAACTCATTGAATGAGGTGTGTCCAAACTTTTGGGCTGTACTGTATATATATATATATACTTAGCGCCATTAAAAACGCAACGGTGAGGTATGTACTGTATTTACAGAAAATTGTAGAATTGATTGATTTTTATTGCTTTTCCAGTGAGGCACGAGTGGAAATAAAGAAACGCGTGTGGTATTGTATTCCTGATGCGCGATACGTGCACACGCCAAGCACTTCAGTAATAAGAAACATTGAGCTTTTTGTGATGTGTACAGTGACATGTGACTTGTTCTTTTGGGTGTGGTCAATAGTCTACATGAGCCCCCCCCCCAAAAAAAAAGAAAAATGCAACTGCATCAAGAAAATGGAACGGCTTGTGACACAGGAGAGAGAAAAAGAGCCACTGGCGTGTTACGGGCAGGTCTCACCCGCCGAGAGGTGGTGCGTCATTTGCAATGTCACCGTTCAACTATCAGTTTGGGTTGCTGTCCGGAATCTCTTGCGTTAGCCGACCGATTGTTGAAAGGTGACAGTGCAAATGACGCACCTCTCGGTCTTAAACCGCTGCCAATGGGCACGCTCTGTTTCAAACTTTCATCAGATGTGCATTTTTGCAAGATATCAATTGCGTCTTACTGGGGTGACTACAAATTCACTTGAATTTTAAACATGATCTGACTGTCTGATATTTGAAGATTTTGCAGTGCTATCAGTTACTGCTCACCAGCTGTGGCTATCATTAGCCCAGACGTCTGTGGCCTGTCACATCTGTGAAAGCACACGTAAGCTCTCTAAACATGTAAAGGTGAATAAATACTCTTTTCTTTCTCTCTGGTCCCCTGGTAAAGGTCACATGAAAGCTTAAGGGTGGGACTCTCCATGACGACGACCTCTGCTGAGGTCTCGTCTTTGTCGCTCAAACCCGGAGGGGTATCGGTTGCCATTTTATTTGTAGCATCTTGGTAGAGTCTAAAAATAGACATGTGGGCTGTATAGGGAATTAGCGTGCCTTTTGTGGTGCAGTCTAGATTTGATACAACAAGTAAAAGGATTTTGTTCCAGGAGCCTTATTTATAAAGGCTTAGGAGAAGCCAGGGCTTTTTTCCTATCTTCAATTCTGTTTGCAGGATCATTATTCACATCCATAGCATTCTTGCCAGATGCTTCTCTGATACACTCTACATATTCACAAGTGCCAGTACTGTATTTCACTCTTTCCTCAGAGCCTTGAAATAAGTACCTTTAGATGAGATTTTCCCCCCAGAGATATGCAATAGTGTACTTGTTGATTGTGCTGGATTGCAGTTATTCAGAGCAGGTTATGATATAGACTGATTCATTTCATTAATGTTAAAGTCATAAAAATTTTTGCAGTTTTGTTTAAAGAAAACATGGATCCACCTGCTTTTTCTTTCATGTTGATATAAGTTTGCCCTATTGAGTATATCTGTGTTTAGCTCCTTTGAGATCTATTAAAACAACTGTGTATTTGTGGCAGTAAAAAAAGATCTGTCTTACAATTATCGCCTGAAGATGTGACTAAGTTGTAGGTAGCGCTGTTCTCCAGAGGATGAGAATTAAAAAAAAAAAAATTAATTTTGTTGAACTTGCGGCACAAGGAGAACTTTTATAAACACACACACACACACACAGGAATCAGCCTGACTCTCTCTCTCTCTCTCTCTCTCTCTCCCCCAGTGTGTGAATGATTGTAAGGTGCCACCAGGATTGTGCAACAGGGCCGCACGCAGGCTTTAGTGTTTGTTACTGTCAAATACCTGTGATGAATGACAAAGCCAATTATCCCTGACATGCAGCAATTATCACCTGTGCTTTTCAGCGTTTGTTAGCTAATTAGGTACCAAGATCACGGAAGTCAACAGAAAACTTCCCTTACATACAAAGCCTCCAAACCCACAGAGACACATAATGGATTGGCACAATAAATAACAATAATAGTTATAAGAACTAACACGCAAATGAACATGCACATGAAAGTATGAAAAGCAAACACTCACACAGACAAACACTCATGCACAGTGTAGAGATTATGTACTTTTGTACATCGGAGGAATCCTGTACACAGCTTGTCAAGCATCCTCAAGTGTCTCACTGCTTTTGTTAATGGTTTCAACTCATGCTACATTTTCCTTAAGGAAAAGTCTCCTCAAGGATCAAATGTGGTCAGTTTGATTTTTGCGATTCAATAGAAAAGGTACGCCTGAGTCTGGAGGTTTATTTTAATCTCCATGCCTAATGTGAGATTAAGCACTAAAAAAGAAAAATCCAGATCTACAGCCTTATCCCTGAGTTTTGATGCACAAGCTTCTTTGGCAAAGCGGATTTAAACACGTTCCAGAGGTCCAGCGGCCTTTTAAACAACACAGTTCATTTCACTTCAATTTAATTTTATTTGTCCCTGGCAACAAATAACAGACTTTGCCATCGGGATTGACTCAGGTAAATTCTCTTTTCTCGATTTCTGAGAGAACATTAGGCCTCCCATGACATGATGCAGTGCTACTGAGCTAAAATTCAAATCAACAGAGCAAGCACAGCCTTTAGCAGCCCTCAAATGCATCACACACTCCTCAGTTTAATAAAGACTTCCTCAAATCCATCTTTTAATATTACGTAAGCAGCACTTCCATCATTAGCTGATGCTCTTAAGAAATCATCTATAATTTAGATTCACATGGGTAAATGCTAACAAACACAGTTCAGTAAAAAAAAAAAAAAACAATAATGATAATAATTAATTAATTAATTAATTAATTAAAATCTATTGCCTTGGAGCAAGATTTCTTTCACAGGATACTTGACAAAGCAAAGCTTATCAAGCTGAATAAACCAGACTTAACAAATCATTTCCATGTTTCAATAATAACCTCAGAACATGAATGCTAGATCAGGTGAAAAGACTATCAACAAAACAATTCACTTCAGTTTGCCTCTGGCGTCATGACATTTATCACACCAATGAGACTTTCTTGGGTTCTGGTCACTATTGTGCCGATAAACATTTAATATTTACTGTAATATACTTATGAATGAGCGTTGCTTATAGAGTAGAAGTTTATTAGGGAGATTACCATTAAGGAAGTGGCATAAGGACCCAAAGTTTGCAGGCTGGAATCCCAGGTATAGCATTGCAATTGTACCTTTGAGCAATACTCTTAACCTGCAATGATTCAATATGGTCTGGCTATATAAACGGACATTATTTAAACAGAAATTCTGTTCTAGAGGAAGGAGCTTTAATGGCTAAAATATATAAGTCAGGCATTAAATGCTTAACAACACATGTCCCCAAGCAATAAGTGAGTCCAAATTCGGCAACTCCACAGTGATCACCAGGTGAATTCAACATAAGTCTTGAGGTTATTAATAATTCACTCTCAAGAAACATTGATCCAGACTCCCATTAAGAGGTTAAATTGAGAGTCTAACAGTGAGTCCGTTTCACATCCTTTGCCTTTCACACCTGATTAATTCTGTTTACTTTCCATTATAGTTCATCACAATGTATTTAGACCACGGACACGCTATGGATTCATCCGGGTGGTAGTTGGATCAGCAGAGAGGAAATGAAACGAACACATGGTTATCACTTGCAAATTCTTGCACACACTGCTAATTCTCGCCTCACAAAAATGTGCCGTGCATATCTTTTTTTTTTTTTGAGAAGAAAGAAAATTGATGAAAACCATCCTAAATATGCTGCATGTGCAAAGTTTGAGTGCCTACATTTTTGTATATAGACTCCCAAAGAGTAGCCTCAATGCTGTTTATACATTAATTACATTTGGCGCTAAGTTAACAACAAGGTAAATCCTAAACCTTAATTTGCTCAATAGGATTATTGAGAACAAATTATTTTACGTATAATCATTCATTAATCTGTTCCTGAGTTAGAAACTCAAAATCAGTCACGTCTTTGCAGTGTCTAACAGCAATACTTCTATAAAGCCGTTTAAGATAATTTTGCGGAGATTCCATCTCAGCTCTTCAACCCAGTAGCGCGGTATTTTTCCTGTGTAGAAAAGTGAATCTGTTCATCCATCCATCCATTCATCTATCTGTCTATCCATTAGGCAAACTGTTATTCCTTGGGGGCGCTGGAGTCTATCCAAGCATTCAGTGGGGGAGAGGCAGGGACACATGCTGGACACAGTTCATCAATCCATCACAGGGATCAAACACCATTTACTCACACTCATGCCTATGGGCAATCTGGAGTCCCCAGTTAATCTGAACTGCATGTTTTTGGACTGTGGGAAAAAACTGGTGACCTCAGAGAAAATCTGATGAGGACATCAGGACAATATGCAGACTCCACCCAGAAAGGCCCACTGGGCCCCATATTCTTTGCGTATACATGTGGTCACCCTGTATGCGCATGCATGCACTGGATTTTGTCACCCCCATGTGCGTATCTGAAAAACTGCATTTTCCTCTGCAGAATTACAAGCATTCTCCTGACACATCTTAACCCTTGGAGAGTTCTGAAATAAATTTGAAAGAATTGTTTATTGAAATATTTTGAGCTGTTGAAAACCTATCATGTGGCGACTTGTTTGAAAGAGTTCCTCGGCAGGAGCTCTTTTAAGCAAGTCGCTATATGATAGGTTTTCAACAGCTTTGATTTTGATATCTTGTATCATTGAGCAAACTTAGTCGTGTATAGCGCTCTAAGGGTTAAGAATCTCTGTCTTTTAGCTATGAAAAACAGTAATTTGCAGTAATGACCCTCTACAGGCAGTTTTTGTGGTGCTGAATCTTTGTAGTTTGTCACACCCTCTGTGTTATAGACCAGTGTGCAATAATAAAAAAAGACTGTATGTACTGTACTTTGATTTGGTAGGTCATATCTGCTGCTGTATCTGCCTAATCAAAAATTTCATGGGCTAATCACAGTTCTCCTGTAGAAATACATTGTTGACTCACCCTGTTTAGTTTTCTGTGTTCCTGCTGGATGTGTTTAGGTTGCCCAGCACCGTATGTGCATACTTTATGTTAGTCAAAATTAATCTACAATGGCATCTAAATTGGGTGTATCATACCCATGACATAAAAAATAAAATAAAATAAAAACTCAAACACACTATATATAGCAAGTAGTTTGATGGATTAAAGTTTAAAATTTTTGATTTTTTTCCCCAATAAAATGTGTTTTTACTGATAATTAGAAAAATGTGGGCTGGTCGAAACTTTTGGCAGGTACTGCATGAATTGTTGGTTTCAAGCTGTTCCATAAATGACACCTTGAATAAATAACCTCATTATCTCTGTTGCTCAAAGCGAAGGCTACATGCTGCATTTCTAGACTGCTATGTCATCGCAGTCTATTCCATTGCAAAGTCGCCTTTCAGACAGAATTTTCCGTACGGTCGTAGAAACAGACTGTAAACAAGTTGACACGTTTGATCGTGCTTGAGTTCAGGAGGGGTGCATTTTTAGCTGTATTTGAAGGCATCTTCACATTCCAATAGCCTGTGATGATGTAGCGGCCTATACTACAGCCTATACATCTAGAAATGGCCCACCACTGCTATCGCCACCATTCAGGTGCATGGGCTATTCTCTAGTTTCATCAACAGAGGGCGTCCTTGGCATAGAAACAATATGAAAACGTCTTGTTCATTATTGCTCTGACAATGCATGTCATGTCCCATTTGCCATCACATTATGAGGATCTGAACACCACCAGATACTGTACATAACAAGTTAGTTTAATGAGCTTTTATTTGCTTAATTGAGTTTTTCAGTTTTTGTTTTCTCTCTGAACAAACAGTTACCCCTCCAAGAAAGCACCACAGGCACAACTGTTCCCCAGTCATTTATCTCATGCAGTAAGTACTTTGTAATTCCTGCAATAGAACGCAGAGCCAATCCAAAGAAGCTCAGTCCACAGCAGCTATTTTCTTTTAGTATTTTTCCTCATACAAAACAGTCAAATGCAAAACTCATCATGACATGCAAGAATCAGAGGGTTTGTTTTCCGAGCTCAAAATCAGATTAAGCAAGGGTGATGTCTCAGTCGAAGCAGCACTGCTGCAGTTTCCGCAGTGCATGAGTGAGTCATATGGTAAGGGAGACTTCTTTTGTGCGCAGTGGTATGTAAGTTAGAGGTATGTAACTAAGTTAAGCCTCAGGCACATACTTCATGTGTGTCTCTGTGAACAAATTGTGATCTCTAATATGCAAATTTTAGAGGGCGGATGCCTAGCTTGAATTACTAGGGTCATGCCTTATTTGAAACATGTGCAATTTATGTTGTAGGCATATTGAGGAATCCATTCCATCCAATTCTTGTTTACTGAGTTGATGTCTTCCCACTATTTTCTTTGGCAAAGGAAAAAAACATTTCCATGGCGTTTTGTAGTGCTTTATATTCTCATGAACCTAATTTTATGGATCAGAAATTATGAAAAAATGATGTCAATAATAAAAGTCACAAAATTGAAGTAGAATGTGAACATCACTTGATTTAGGAACTCGACATTAAGATGAATTAGATTAATTATTAATTGGTTTCTTTATTTTGAAGTAAGATATTGAATTTCTCTGATATAGCAACTGCATTAATATTACATTACATTTCTTTTTACTATTGCTTGCAAGTGCTTTCCAATTCTTATAAAAATATACAACTTATATACAACCTCTACATGCAGCAACTTGCCGACAAGACACAGTTGGCAAAACAGTTATTTTATGCTCAAAATCACATATCATTAACTCAAAATCAACACTAAATTTCAAAATACAATAATACACTTCAGAAAAAATTCTCTTTTGTTTAGTCATGTATACATATACAATGTACATTTTCTTTTCTTTTGCAAACATTGCACATCTAAAGTACTCGACTCGTCTTTATCTTATAGAAGGTATAACATATACTGAGCAACAAAAGAAACGTAAGTTAGCTAGTTAGTTAATGTACTCTTGTGGTTCCTCAGTCAAAGTGACTGCAAAACAAAGAAAAGTTTGATGAAATGATTGTAAATTGCACACGCTGGTGATAAATTTGATTTTCAATAATAATTTCACGCAAAATTTATTTTTCAGTCTGTCTTTAATGAACTTGCATTTCTTTCGTTGTTCAGTATATGAAAGAGGAATGTCTGAAAGCATTGCTCCACAAAAAGCCTTAATAGCAATAGGAAAGTATTTCAAGTGATTAATAAAACTTTAATAAAGCTGCAGGTTACATTTATATAAAATTAATCACAAAATTTAATTACAATGCACAGTCCTTTTCTCATCTACCCGGTCGACTGCATTTAGCCGCATGTTCTGTTCACTGGCCATATTTTCTCTGGCCACACTTAAGTATGTTTGGGCGTGCCTCATCCACTCTTGGCAGTGTTCCAGCTGTGATGCATCGACATCCAGCATCCATCGCTTCGAGTAGGAAAATTTGGACAGAGATCACGCACTGTTCGTCTTCAGGCTAAAAACACACCTTTCAATGGGGTTAAGGAATGGTTAGTGGTGGAGGAGGGGAGTGGGGAGGGGGAACAGCATCTTTGTGTTATGATCTGCATCTGTCTGATTTTGTATTTATTATTCTTCATGTATATTCATCCACTCCATTATTGCTTTGCACGTTGTCTCCCCTGTGATGTCTGATGTGATCTGTGTCATCAGGCCAGTGCACTCCCCAGTCTGCGTGCATCAGGTGGTTTCAGAAGTTTTCCGGTATTTCACGAACTCCCTTCAAGTCTCGTAATAAACTCTGATTTTTGGATTATCCCTGAATAGCGATTGGCTCCCGTGGGCGTAACGTTACGCTTTGGGCAGAAAAGTGATTTGAGATCGCACAGGGATACGGAAATGTCAGTCTGTCCCATATAATCACAGATGTTGTCATCTTCCTGTTTGCACTCCATCACAGTGTGCAAGTCTTCTAAAATCAAGAGAAGGCCCTCCGTGTCGTTGGGGCCATGTGACGTAGTGTTCAGGAACCACACGCAAGAGATAGAAATCCAAAACACGTATGCCTTTAATGTGGTTTGAGTCGAAGCCGATAAACACAAGAATTCCTAAGCCACAATACAAAATCCAAAAACAGTGTCGACGAGACAGGCGGGGGTCAGAACCGGGAAGACAGATGAGCAAAGATACATAAACGGTAGGCAAAAAGTCATAGTCGATGAACAAAGCTAAGGGTCATACACAGGGCATCCAAACACAGAAATCGTGGTCATACAAAAGTGGGTCAAAATCCAGAAAGACAAAACAATACAAGAAGGGCAATGGCAAGAATCGAAGTCGGACAAACCAGTAGAAGAAAAACAATACTCAATGGCATACAAGGCACTCTCCGCAAAGAATTATTGATCAACATTCTGACAAGGAGCTGGCTGTGAAAAGACTGCTTAAATAGACGGGAGGAAAGTCACATGCTATGCAGGGAACAGGTGAGCTGGATCAGACTAATTACAATGGGAGAATCACGAGGGAAACCCTAACCACGAAACTTGGCGAAAACCAAGACACGGACGGGAATCACACAGACAGCCCATGACATTTAAACAGCTCCGGTCAGGGAGTTCTAAGTGCACAGGTAACGAGCGCAGGATAGTAATTAAGCACGTGTGAGAGATCTCGCAGAAACGCAGGGGGAGACAGGTACAGCTGAGCAAGAGGCGGAGACTAGAACAGGGCGATTGCTGAGAGGGAATCAGTATTAATTAGTAGCGGTGCAACAGATTTAACTAGAGTGCTCGTTAGTAAGTTAGTAATCTATATACATGGACAAGTAGTGTTTGTAAACTATGATACAAAATACAAATGTTAGTTTTGTTAGTAATCAGAACAGTAAGTCGAAGGAAGTAAATGAGAATCAAAGGAATATATTAAACAGCAGAATTCATTTAAATCACCCGAGGTAAGTGCGCACGCAGACCAGGAAGACGGACTGAACCAACTAGATGACAAGACAGGGGAGACAAGTGCAATGGAACTGAGAAATGGAATGAACTAAAAACCTGAGAATTATAATAACCAAAAAGAAAATATAAAGAATAAATAAAAGACAAAATCATGAACACAGAATCTGAACATAAACATGACAAAAAACCATAACCATGACAGGCCAATTTAACATTTGCACAGGATAAATCCACTGCTGAAAATTGCTGAGCACTTGGTGATTTTTGTTCCTCTCTTTGCCAGCATCTCAACTATAGCCCTTCACCCCAACATGTTCAGTCCCCAATGACACCTTTCCGTCAGATTGAAGTCAGCCTTGTGGAATCAATCAGTGTGTGTGTGCGTGTGTGTAGTCTGATCTGCCTCAAGTTTATGGTCCCCTGAAATAAATCAAACACAGTGGATGCAAAATCTGTGCTATACATTCTGTATGTCCTACTGTACCCAAAGTTTAGAGTAATTCACTGCAAAACTTGATATACAACAGCATTCGCTGTATTTTATGGACTCCTACCTGGATATGTTGATGCCTTTGATTGCTCCTCACAAAAGGAGCTGCATACAGTTACTTCATTCAAATACTGTTGTTTAGCGAGACTCAGGACAATTGTGGCTGTTCCATTCAATACTGTCAAAGACAAGGTTGTCCTTGAGTTTCATGCCATTATTAGAAACGACTCTGTTCACACCAGCATGAACTTGTATTTCACTGAGAAACTTTCCACACATAATGCACCCCCCCCCCCCCCCCCCAAACAACCACCAATATTCTTAATTTTTTTTTTTGTTGTTTTTTTTTTGTTTTTGTTTTTGTTGTTGCTGTTATTGCGTAGAAGAATATGTATAGGGTCTACCTCATCCACACATGTCGGGCTTGGACCAAATTATGTTTTATAAAAACAGCCCTCAGTGACGCATCAAACCTCATCAAGAAAAAAAAAAACTGTTGTAGGTCAGCGCTACTCACAGTGAAAGTATCCGTCTTATGTTGTTGAGTCAGGAATGCCAGTACATCTATGCATTTATAACCTGTAAGCCTCATAGCTGGCCTCAGCAAATGAGTTGTTATTTCAGGAATCACAGATCATAAAACCCATGACGTGAGACAGCATTAAACGGCATTAGTGATTTGTGAAAACACTGCATCATCATGGTTCAGTGGCTTTAAAGATATTAAAAGAAAAAAAAATCAAAGAAACGGTGCAGATCATTTGGATAATATGATCATGATCATGTTTGCAGGCATTGCTTGGATAATTATGAGAAGAAACAATTTCACAATAAATGGCTCAAAGTGAGATATCCAGGAATGAACCATTATAGACGTATCAAGCTTCTTGATCCGATATTTTTCTTCTTTTTGTCATTTATGAGAAGCCCCTCATTTATTCACTTATACCTACCACATATTTCAAACTTCATACAAACAGTCCACAGCTGATTCGAAAGCCCATGAGTTATCACATGCTACACAAACACTGCTAAGGCTGATTTAACTCTTGGTGAGAGCAGCATCACACTGCATCACAACGGAAGCATAGCTGATGCTAATTTTGACATTTGTGTGAGTGATATCATGTTGCACTATGCCACTAGTAAAAGCTCATCTGGGGCTGATATTGACATTTGTAGTTCCAGTGAGTGACCCAGCCAGGCTGAATGGACAGGATAAACATCTGAGAGATGTTTTACAAAGCAAGATTATTGCATTTACCTAATAACAGCTCTGACTAAAGCTCTGGAACAGTTCATGACTCGAGTTCATGTCCAGATTTGATAAGGTACTGGTTTTTACTCAGCCCATGCAGTTATTCAGGTGATTCAGCAATTCTGCTTTAAAAATAACTCACTGAACTCATTTGATGAAAAGAAACCTTATTTATGAAATTGAAACAGCATGCTGTGTTAAGTCAAAGTTTAATTAGAAGCATAAGCCTTGTGAGAAACTCCAGATATAGCCCTCTACGACCTCTTACTCATGAGAATCTATCCACGCAGAAGTTCTTCCCCCAGGGCTACACGGGTTCACCCTTATATTAAATCAGTCCATCCATATATCTAATTTAATTTCACACAATCATCTAATTAAAATGCTATTTGTGATTTGATTGATTTACCTGTATGATGCAAAATTATGAAAAGTTGCAGAGCCTGTTACAGGGATGGTAAATCGATGAACACAAGCCAAAATGTTTTGTTTACATAATGAGGCCAGAAAAGGAAAGCTAATTGGATTTGGTATGACATGATTCAGACTTTTCCGGTCTGTTTACATTATCAACTTTCTATTGTGAGACTGAGTTGCCAAGAGGAGAGCGTTGTGGGCAGAGGCGTTACCAGGATGCCAAGCTTGGGTGGGCATTTGTCCTCCTTGGGGGGGCAAAAAAAAAAACCTCTAAATCGCCGTAAAATAAATAAATAGAGCCTATATATATCACTTAGATTCTTAAATCACATCATGCCAGAATTGACAATGTATGCAATGTAAAATTTATCTTCTATGGGCATGTGGTACTCACTGCATTAAATTTCAAACAGTTGATTTCAATATACATGAAGAAATGTAACTATAACCAATGCAGTTAAAGTCTGAGGTCAATCAGCAGGCTCTTAATTGGTATGTACACCTGGCCTTCATTCCTAACCATCAGGAAGATAATGATGAATGCAATAACAACGCCAATGATGATAATGAGGCCCACCAGTTTTGTGGTGAAGTATCAGGTAAAAATAGCCAATTATTGCGTATACAGCAAAAAACCAAGTTACAAGTTAAGTCATTAAGTTGGCAAGTTAATCTTATTGGTCTGTTACCTCTTTAATTTTTTGCCAATAGTGCAATGGGTACAATGTAAAATGAGTCATCTTTGGGGCATTTCAAAGCCATGTTTGGCATTCTGTAGATTAAAATGATAAGATCAAAAGCACCTAATTATGAAAAAGTAACAGCTTGTTAAAATCCTGGAATTGCTATTGTGGTTGCAATAAAAACCAGCATACACAGGGGTCCTCCGGGACGGAGTTTGAGAACAACGGAAGTAAAGGACTACAGAATCGCCTCCTATTAACCAATTAGGCAACTCTCAGAAAAAACAAACCTATTCCCATTTACTTTGCTTGATTGGCAATCAAATGGTGGATTCGTTTACTCTCGAAGTTGAATGAGTAAAGCTGTTCAGACAGCATGATTGATTGATGCATTTCTAAATTTAAAAGTCCATAGAACAGCAGTTTTGCATGAACGCGATCGTCGTTGCCACGCGATTACGTGCGACTGATCATTTATATCTGACATTCACGTTTCATGGTTTTGGGGAAGAGGAAGATTTTTTCGAATTATTCAAACTAGCATTCTTTCAATCCAACACTGTCGCTCAGTTATGTTTGTCTGTTTTTCACCATCACATCTTAATCGTTATAGGCCACTGAAATTGTTTGATTGTTATTGAGGCCAAGTGCACGGGAGCAGATTTAGGGAAGGGCGGAGCACCTGCAGAAATCTAAACTCGGCTTCTTCCCGGCAGCATTTTAAATAATTTAAGCCGCTTCAGGTGTGTATCTTTAAACGCGTTTACTTTTCTTAGAGTTGCCTTCTGAAATCCTTTACTTGGCTCCGTTCAGCATATCACCGAAAAATACTTACGCCAGTCTAGTTTTCTCCCGGAAGTGCTTATGATACAGAATTATTGTAGCAACAACCCCAGTGAGTGACTAACGTTAGCAACTCCAGACTAGCTGCTGGCGAGCTGCCTGGGCTCACTCGGTAGCCAACTCGGGTTATAACCGCACGAGTGAACACAAATGACAAACTAGAACACAAATTACCATAATATCAAACACAGACTTACAAAATAAGCGGTGGCAGAAATAGCAACAAAAGAGATATGGGCGAAGTTTTAATTCCCTGAGAGAAGCACAGCAGTAGACGTGACCTTAGACTGATGAGCAAGACGGCAGTCTAAGAGAATGGGAGGGTCCCAGTAATTCGATAGTTTCACAGCAGAATAGACTGGCAAAGGAATCCACCAATCACACATAGTGATAGATAAATGAAGCATTCGTAAAGCTCACTCTAAATGGCTGTCTACCTCCAGCTGAGAATCAGTTGGATTTCGCGTGCTTGCTGACAAATAGTAGTAAATCAGGTTTTTATCTTGAGTTTTCATTAGGGGGGGCAGAGCTTTTCTCAGGGTGGGCACTGCCCACCCCCTGCCCCCCCCTTGGCAACGCCATTGGTTGTGGGTAAAGAATCACAACCTCATCAGGAAATGTATGTGAACATCTGAATTCTCTGAATAGCAAGGAACCTTTTTTCCTGAATGGAAATTAAACGGAAATAGTTTGGCTGGTAATCATGATGAGGAGTATCCAAATTGTCTATTTCATGAGGGAAAGGAGGAAATTAGCTCCTTTGTGGCTTCCTTCCAGCAAGGAAACACTGAGCCCGTCTTGTAAGAGAGGAAAAATCGAATATGGAATACAATCTTTTGCTGCTGTTGCGAATGGATGCATCATTCATATCCCAAAGTTTTGCAATAAATTTTGAAGGATATCATTGCTCCCGAGCTCATGACGTTTCGCAGGAAAGGACATGTCCCAAGAAGCCTTTATAATCTCCCGGCAACATTTTCTTGCTGTTGCGAGGTCAAGAAAAAGGAAAAAAAAGCACCTACAGTGGCGCTTGAAAGTTTGTGAACCCTTTAGAATTTTTCAGATTTCTGCATAAATATGATCTAAAACATCATCAGATTTTCACACAAGTCTCCAAAGTAGACAAAGAGAACCCAGTTAAACAAGTGAGACAAAAATATTATACTTGGCCATTTATTTATTGAGGAAAATGATCCAATATTACATATCTGTGAGTTGAAAAAGTATGTGAACCTTTGCTTTCAGTATCTGGTGTGACCCCCTTGTGCTGCAGTAACTGCAAGTGAACGTTTCCGGTGACCATTGATCAGTCCTGCTCATCGGCTTGGATGAATTTTAGCCCATTCCTCCGTACAGAACAGCTTCAACTCTGGGATGTTGGTGGGTTTCCTCACATGAACTGCTCGCTTCAGGTCCTTCCACAACATTTTGATTGGATTAAGGTCAGGACTTTGACTTGGCCATTCCAAAACATTAACTTTATTCTTCTTTAACCATTCTTTGGTAGAACGACTTGTGTGCTTAGGGTCGTTGTCTTGTTGCATGACCCACCTTCTCTTGAGATTCAGTTCATGGACAGATGTCCTAACATTTTCCTTCAGAATTTGCTGGCATAATTGAGAATTCATTGTTCCATCAATGATGGCGGGCCGTCCTGGCCCAGATGCAGCAAAACAGGCCCAAACCATGATACTACCACCACGTTTCACAGATGGGATGGGGTTCTTATGCTGGAATGCAGCATTTTCCTTTCTCCGAACATAACGCTTCTCATTTAAACCAAAAACTTCTATTTTGGTCTCATCCGTCCACAAAACATTTTTCCAATAGCTTTCTGGCTTGTACATGATCTTTAGCAAACTGCAGATGAGCAGCAATGTTCTTTCAGGAGAGCAGTGGCTTTCTCCTTGCAACCCTGCCAAGCATACTATTGTTGTTCAGAGTTCTCCTGATGGTGGACTCATGAACATTAACATTAGCCAGTGTGAGAGAGGCCTTCAGTTGCTTAGAAGTTACCCTGGGGTCCTTAGTGACCTCGCCGACTATTGCACGCCTTGCTCTTGGAGTGATCTTTGTTGGTCGACCACTCCTGGGTAGGGTAACAATGGTCTTGAATTTCCTCCATTTGTACACAATCTGTCTGACTGTGGACTGGTGGAGTCCAAACTCTTTAGAGGTGGTTTTGGAACCTTTTCCAGCCTGATGAGCATCAACAACCCTTTTTCTGAGGTCCTCAGAAATCTCCTTTGTTCATGCCATGATACACTTCCACAAACATGTGTTTTGAAGATCAGACTTTGATAGATCCCTGTACTTTAAATAAAACAGGGTGCCCACTCACACCTGATTGTTATCCCATTGATTTAAAACACCTGACTCTAATTTCACCTTCAAATGAATCACTAATCCTAGAGGTTCACATACTTTTGCCCCTCACAGATATGAAACATTGGATCATTTTCCTAAATAAATAAAATACCAAGTATAATATTTTTGTCTCATTAGTTTAACTGGGTTCTCTTTATCTACTTTTAAGACTTTCGTGAAAATCCGATGTTGTTTTAGGTCATATTTATACAGAAATATAGAAAATTTTAAAGGGTTCACAAACTTTCAAGCGCCACTGTATTTAGGAGTATTCAGATACAACCTTTACCTAAGTGCGCATTGCAGAGTTAACAATCTCTGCAGTTTCACTTATAGCCTTGTGCTATATTTACAGAATGCTGTAAACAGGTATTTTCTGACAACCTATTTCATTTATTTCATGTAAACTTTATCATAATCTACCCTTACTTGACGTGAATAGCTTGGATGTGGCGCCACTATTCGCACTGACGTGCACACGCAAGAGAACACAAACACGTCAGTGACTCCAGGACTGTTCCTCCAGACCAGACACTCTGTTAGCGAATATTTTGACACACCCTTCTTTTGTCCACATACCATGGGATATTCTCCGAAGGGCAGGGAGTGATGCAGTGGGTTCGGCTGTTGCCTCACAGCATGAAGGTCCTGAGTTCAAATCCAGCCCAAGGCCTTTTAGAGAGCCATTGTGGGTACTCCAGTTTCCTGCCCGAATCCAAGGACATGCAAGTCAAGCTAATAGGAGGCTGTACATTGCCAATAGGAATTAAAGCGAGGGAATAGTGGTGCAATGGATTGGTGTACTGTCAAGGGTACACCAATTCTCACTCCAAACTTGGCCTTGAAACAAGCTGATAGATGAATGGATGGATATGTACTGGAGAATTTCAGGTTAAATTTAGAGCAGGTAGCTGGAAATGAACCCAGCAAGCTTTACTGAACCGACCCCCCTCTTTATAAACCATACCTCTCAATATTATTGACCTACTGTACAGGGTGTTAATTTATTTCCCCAGCATTATCTTTTACACTCACCGAAAAAATGGCAATGCTGAATAAATTCTTAAATAGCACTTACAGTGAGGCACTTAGGAATTTGGACAGACTCAAGTTTTTAAAAGGCTTTAATTTACATTTGGTCTGATGCAAACTATCTATCTGAAAGAGCAAACTCTGCTTTAATCTCAAGGCATTTACGTATATCCATGCTAAGTCGACCATGTTGGGTATTACAGCCCGTTAAAATTTGGTCACTGTGCAAATGTTTATCTGCCTTACTATATGGCGCTCAATGGACTAATTTTAATTTAACATTGGGGATTTTACAGCGCCCATTAGGTTTCTATTGTTGCATCCCATTTTTAGGACTCAGATATGTATGAGAAGTAGCATGGAGTCAGCTACCGGAGATTATAAAGAGAGGTGGGAGCACTTGGCGTTTTACACAGTGCTAGCATGTTAGCACCCTGAATCAATCAGCAGGCGAATGGAATTAAATGGACAGATGATACGGACAGGGAGTAATAAAAAGCATCACAGTCCTATTCTCAGAGCATATTACCTGTTATACACTGTTATTAACTGACTGAATTTAACAGTTAAATTAATGCATTGTTTCCTGGTTATTTTAACAGTAAGTGCGTGCATTTAACGGCAGCTTGCACTGAACATGCCCGGAACTCTGTTATAACCTTACAGTAAAATTACAGTTCAAATAAGTGGCAAAACAGGTGCTAATTTATAACAGTGTATCATGTCGACACTGTGGTCTGATTGTTTTATGTCGAATGCATGCTAAATATGATGTTGAAGAAGGTGGTGTAACATAGTATTACTAAATGCACATCTACTTTCTACTGGGGTCCCCATCGAATACATTACAGTTGCAGGCACATATAATTGATTAAAACCAGCCATTAACCAGATGGCTTGAGCCAACACAGTCTCATCCCAACACGTTTACGCACTACCTGACCATGCTTTCATGTAAGATGAAGAAGGAGGCTTCTGGCGTTCTTGTTTGAACAAGAATTTCGGGTTAAGGTTCAGGGTCCGTTTTAACACTGGTGTAACATAACGATGCCAAAAGCCTCCTTTGTTGTTGAATATCGATGCTTGGGCAGGTATGAGGTGTTGAGATGATACTCGGCCCCAGGGCAGCTAAGTGGCGCACTGTCACCTCATAGCAAAAAGGTCATGGGTTCGCATCCGGCCTGGGGATTTTCTGTGTGAAGTTTTTATGTTCTCCCCTCGTTCGTGTGAGTTTCCCCTGGACACTCCGGTTTACCCCACACTCCTGCTGGTACCCCGAACCGAGGAACTGGTTTTAGAACTGGAGTTCAAAACCGGGTGCTGCACTGTGGCTGCCCACTGCTCCTAACTATAGGATGGGTTAAATGATAAAGTATACCTAACTAATCTCTCTCTTAAAGTGCCCCTATTATGTGACTTTTCTCTGATCGTTCTTGCTTTCTTGAAAAAAGGTTTAAGGGCGTCATTGTTAAAAAAAAAAAAGCACTTGAGTTTTCTCATGTTTGCCAATTCTGCAGTACCTGCCAGTGAAACGCTCCATTGAAAGTCGTGCCCCTGCCCTCCTGAAAACCCCAGTGTGCTGTGATTGGTAAACTTGATCACTCACTTGCGATTGGTCTACTGTTCACGCCCCTTGCCACGCCCCTTACCATACAGTAGGGAAAATAAGTATTTTACCCCTCGCTCATTTTGCAGGTTTGCCCACTTAGAAAGAATGCAACGATCTACAATTTTAATTGTATACATTCTAACAGTGAGAGACAGAATCACAAAGAAAATTCCCGAAAATCACATCATATGAATTTATAAAAATTGATAACCATCTGATGAGGAAAAATAAGTATTTGACCCCCTGGACAAACAGCATGTTCATATTTTGTAGAAAAGCCATTATTGGCCAGCACAGATGTCAAACAATTTTTATAGTTGTTGACAAGGTTTGTGCACATTTTGGCAGGGATTGTTGGCCCACTCCTCCCAGCAGACAGCCTCCAAATCATTCAGGTCCCGAGGCTGTCGCCTTGCAACCCGAATTTTAAGCTCCCTCTAAAGATTTTCAATTGGATTCAGGTCTGGAGACTGGCTAAGCCACTTCAGACCCTTGATGTACTTCTTCTTCAGCCACTCTTTTGTTGCTTTGGCGGTGTGCTTAGGGTAGTTGTCGAGCAGTGTGGTACTTCTTCCATTTCCTGATAACTGCACTGACAGTTGATCTTTTCTCTCAAAGTTGCTTTCCGATTCTCTTGTAGCCCATCCCAGCCTTGTGTAGGTCAACAATCTTGTCCCTGATGACCTTAGACAGCTCCTTGGTCTTGCAAACCTGCAAAATCAGCGAGGGGTCAAATACTTATTTTCCCCACTGTAAATGGATTTCTGCTTTAGAAACAAATACTGGTTAAGCCTGGTGAGCGAAACCCACTTGATTGAAGGGGGTGCCAATCTATCTGCTTGGCACGAATGTTCAAATAATGAAATCACCAATTGCTAAAAAAAAATGGCCAGAAGTGATTGAGGCATTTCAGTCTGCCCCGATGCAGTGTATTTTGCAGTAGAGAATGCTTCTTCTGGAGGTGATTTTGAGTTGTTTTCCGACAAAGACCTTTTAAACGTGCATAAAAATTATATGATTTGCGCTACGACATTAAAATAATGAAAAACCATAACAGGGGCCCTTTGAGAGATCTATCTACTATACAGACAAGTACTTTTGTATGAAAAATGAAGGAAAGTATAGGAGGAAGGGAGGAGAGTGAATGAGAGTGGTGATAAGAGAGAGAGAGAAAGTTCCAGGGGTACCCTCATGTTGATGGGTAGACTATGCAGGTGTTTTTAATACAAGCATTCAATCCAATGTTAATTCCATTTTTGAAACTTTGGGCCCTTTCAGGTTAAATTTTTGGAACTTTGGGACTTTTCAGTACATTTTCAGTTCAGTGCAGTGACACTATGTTGAATTTAAGTGGACATTGAAGTTCAGCTGTTTTTTATTTTGTTTAGTTTTCTTTATTTTTATGGCCGTTGTAAACTTTAAATCTGTAAATGTTTTACTCATAAAAACACAGTTTAAACTGAAGCTGATCAATAGGTGCAGTGAATATATGGAATGACAGAGGTACAGGTAAAAATTTTCAGTGAAGGCCTGTCATTATGACCTCACGTAAGTGGAAAAAAATAGAATGCCTCTAAGATGGAAATGGAATCCCAGAAGGATGCCCCATATTGATCTGTGTACTTCCTGCTATTCTGAAATCCCATGTCCCGTTCAGAGCTGTGAGAGCAATCTGCTATTCCCCAATGACTGTACTGCTCACTACTTTCGCTCCCCTAAGCTTTCCACTTTCCACCTGCTTGTGCGTGTGGGCCAAGGACTTCTGAAAACAACATCAAATCAGAGCTTAATCGAAAAATCCAGGCAAACCCTTGACATGAAGGTGAAAGGAGCTTTCTGAATAAATAGGCTTACAGTAGCTTCCTGAGAATGGAATGTGTCTGGAGGAATTTTTGAGTACATAAGATCTGAAGCTGTTTGGTAACATTAGGGATCTGTCACCAGTCCATCAGAGTCACCCGTTTAATGGTGATATGTACTACAATACAGGGATTGGTGCATTCACCCTGCGCATTTCTAATGCTAATGCGAAACTTGGTTTTCTTGTTTGATTTTAGGATATGTTAAAGGAGTTGAGCAATCATTACTGTGTATGCTCACAAAATGTTGAACTATGTTAACCTGCTTGACGGCAAGACAAAATCTACAACCATCCTTGCAAATTCGTCGTCATTTTGCATTGTATTTATATATTTTAGTTTCTCAGGCATTACACTTTCTATATTAAGGAGTTTTCTATGGAGATTTGAGGATTCAGAGCACTATTTAAGGGCTTTAGCTGAAGAATATACAACCCAAATTCTGAAATAGCTGGGATGAAGTGTGAAGTGTGAAAACTGTAAAATCAAAATGCAATGACTTTCAGATCACATGAGCCAATGTGTTATTTACAATAGAACATAGATAAAATTTTAAATGTTGAAACTGAGACCTTTTACGTTTTTATCCACAAAAGGAGCTTATTTCAAATTTTCTGGCTGCAACAGGTCTATAAAAAGTTGGGACACAGGCATAAAAGGGCTGAAAAAGCAATTAATATACAAGAGTTGAACCCAGAGAAAATGAGTGGTGGACAGGCGGTACAAAGTTGAGATCATCTTTCAAATCTTTCACTTTTGAAGGGTTCAAAGAGTTAGACCACTGTTGCACTCACGCTTTTCATCTAAATGGAAGTGAGGATAACTAAAAATCTCTGTATGGTGCATCACTGTGACATCTAGACCTCTTATGCCCTGAATAGATTGACTCAAAAAATGGGAAAATTAGAGTTAGAACGCTATTACGCTGAGTGACTCAAATGTGCTTCTCACGAAGGACAGCCGGTAAGCTGTAATGCTACTGATGACCAGGAAGGCATGTCTCCTTCCGAGAAGAAGACTTCGCACATGGGAATGCATGCGTCTACAACCCCAATTCGAAAATTATTGGGACGAAGTGTAAATTGTGAATAAAATCAAAATGCAATGACTTTCAGACCGCATGAGCTAATATGTCATTTACAATAGAACATAGATAACATTTCAAATGTTGAAACTGAGACATTTTACAATGTTATCCACAAAATGAGCTTATTTCAAATTTTCTGGCTGCAACAGGCCTCAAAAAATTTGAGACATCGGCAAAAAAGGGCTGAAAAAGTTATAAATATATAAGTAATCAGTTGAAGGAACACTTAGCAAGTAATTAAGTTAACTGGCATCAGGTGTCTGACATGATTGGCTATAAAAGGGATGTCTTAGAGAGGCTGAGTCTCTCAGAGGTAAAGATGGCCAGAGGCTCTCCAACCTTTGAAGGCTTGCGTAAAAAAATTGTGAAATACTTTTGAAAGAATGTTCCTCAACGTTTAATTGCAAAGGCTTTGAAGGTCTCATCATCGATGCTGTAAAACATCATCAAAAGATTCAGATAATCCCTGATAATCCCTAGTCATAGCTAACGTCTATGTCAAATTATTGCGCTTAATAAGACCGCCAGCCTCTGAGTTAATTCACCGAATTGGGTTGAACAGATGTTTTTGGTCTGGCAGAGTAAGGTATAGACCATTCATGAGTCCGATGCCCAACAAAGCTCTAAATTCACTAATAAATTAACTAATTGGAGTCACATCAATATGTATAATTTAATCATTGCCACAAAGGGTTATAACTAAATTTGGATCCTAAATTTGATATGGAGTCAGAAGCCTTGTAACCGCCAAGATAGTCCAGCTGCAGCATCCGCAAGGGCACGCTTCAGGCCAGCTGAGGGCGGAACGTGAAAGACGTCATCACGTTGAATCTGTAGCCGAGGCCTTGTGCTGGTGCTGTAGCCAGACCCCAGTATGACAATGGAGACCAGGAAGCCTTTATTTTCCTTTGCAGTTAAGGCAAACACGCTGAGACCTTTCGCCTCATGTAGGACCCTCCTTGGCCTAGACGTACGGTGTTTACAATATCATGCAATATGCATTTTGAGTTATTGCGTTCATAACAGTTTAGCCAAATATTCATTCCCTTGCCCGGTTGTTTAGAGCACAGCTGGCGTCACTTCCCTTTGTGGAATCATTTGCCTTCGTAAGAATGGCGGCGCTCATCATAAATGCAGATCCATGCCAATAAAAATGGATTTAAAATGGTAAACGACCTCAGAAATCAACGAAAATTTCAGGATTGGTAGAGATTATGATAATATAGTGTATAAGTGTGCCTTTTCAAATGTGATAAATGAGTGGAGTATCCTTTTAATATACAGAAGCATAATGCCAGAGTAAGTAAAATATATAAATACAATGTAAAACAAAGACAGATTTGCGAGAATGGAACCAGATTATGACTTGCAGTCAAGCAGACTCACTTTGTTGGGATGTAACTTCTGAGCATGCTCAGTAATCCTGACACAGCTCCTTTAAGGTCTTTGTTTCGGAACAGACTGGGCAGCACTAGCATATTCCAAAGGGTCTACTTTTGAGGGCACTTATAGTGCCGTGTGATGAACTTTAACAAAACAACCCATACTGTCTTTATCAGGCTCAGAGTTAACTACCTTCTTCAGATGGATTGACTGCTATTAATCATACTGAAGATAAATAGCTATTCATCATAAGCGCAGTAAGTTTTCAGGTACGCATTATCTGGTTTCCATTGCTTTGAATAATGCATGTCTGGTAATATAGCCAGTGTAATGCTCTGTGGAACGTATATAATTCATCTTGGACATACTTCATGACAGTTTTAACTTAATTTGTAGTTTTTGTTTTTTTTTTTGTTTTTTTACAGATATTATCTGCATCCATGTACGATTTGTATTCTGCGGGTGTGGGCTAAATTACATTAAGCCCTTTATTGAAGGTTGATATGCACATTAATGTGTTTTACTCAGGTCTCCCATTTTTGTTCTCATTTATTAGATGGATGTACCAATGGTCTCTTTTTCTAACAAGCCTCCCAGGGTAGGATAGTGCTGTAAATGAACATAATGACCGTAATGCGAGTGCATTTTTATGATATACTCGACAAAATTGCACCACTAAATTCTGTTCTCTCTCAAAAAAATGCCCACTGGGTCTTCAAACATATGATGTTTTTTTCCTTCAGATGAAAAGAAAGTTTCATGCCTTTAATGCATCAATATTTTTATTTATTTATTTATTTATTTTTACCAGATGTTTTTATGCAGATTCAGTTTGCAGTGCCTGACAAAGGCACGGTGTGCTGAAATATTAGTTCACAAACTGAAGCACATTTATTTTATTTTGAATCATAATTTCACTGCCGGCTGCCAGCATCTCCCGCAATTACCAGGTGTGTACCCTCTTTTGAACCTCTCATACTTTTCACTTCAAGAAAAATCTAAAAATCTAAAAGTCTAAGTCAATCTGTGACCATTGCATCACACGT
This sequence comes from Gymnothorax reevesii, assembly GCA_029721435.1. Lineage (NCBI taxonomy): Eukaryota > Metazoa > Chordata > Actinopteri > Anguilliformes > Muraenidae > Gymnothorax > Gymnothorax reevesii. The sequence continues at coordinate 28,330,934 of CM056589.1, forward strand.
CTCCTGGAGATGAACAAAGAGAGATATTCAGTAAGTTAATACGGTCTTGGTGTCATTAATATGAAGGGTATACTACACTGATATCAACTGATCTAGGCTTTCTCTTCTATTTTTAACCTTAAGGCACCTGCTACTTGACTACACTGGGATTCCTCTTACTTTAAATATTCACCATCCTCTGTCTCTGAGCCACGTAATTCAATCTTGGTCAGGCTAACAGTTTTTCCACATCAGTGATGGAGCAACAACAGAGAGGAGTGGACAGACTGAGCTGTTACCAGTACTCCAGGACAATAGGCCTGGCTATATTTAAACCACAAGACACCCTTGCATGCAGGGGCATAGCCAGTAATGCAGAGTCTCTTGAGCTAATACAGTTTGTGGACTCATATTTTTACATAATGTAATGGTGGGCCATATGTAGGGCTTCTTAAGGCTTTGGGCCCCAAGAATATTCACCATCTTTCCATCCAGTAGCAGCAACCTCGTTAGCATCAGATATCCAATGTGGCTTCAAGGATAGCCTGCAGCTAGGTAAAAATATTATTCAAGCTCACCACTCATTTCAGGAGAATCCAATTCGTGCTGCAAGTCTGCAAGTTGACAAGTGTTTCAAGTTGATGAGCAAAATGGGGGCCTACATTACAGATCTTTCTTTGAAAATGAAAGTTAAATTTAATGTGCAGAGGAGGAACTCTTGAAATGGTTACGCAATAGCTGCATAATCTTTGCGACTGTAACATTTAAAAAATGTCAGAAATCATACATATGCATGACAGATTCCATTTCTGTAAGTGAGCTGAGGCGGTTTTATGCCTTTGCAAAAGGCCCAATGACCTTTGGATTAGTACCCTGAAAAGCATAATTAGGTCAGATTTTAAAGGCATCATGCCTAATTAAAACATCTCAATTAAAGTCAAAGACATACTGTAAGTATGATGTCTGAATCCTCGGGTCGCATTCCAATGTGTTCATTATGTATTCACCAAGAAAATATAAGATTGTAACCTACTGCGCACTCATTTGAATTGCAAAATACAGTATGTGTACATGTTTAAATTAGATCCATCCTTCAAAATTGTGCATGGCCATATGATAACTATATTTTCAGTAGTATGATTTGCAGAACAGGCATAGACAAGCATACTTATTTTACATTTAATTGAAAGGGTTCATTATAGACTGAGTACAAATGAAAACGCACCACTCATGAAATCTGGAATAGCTCCACGGATTGATAGGTGAAGTATGTACGTATGATGCATTTGAGATAATGAATGATTTAAGAAGACATGTAAACATCATTCAATTTCATTCACGATAATGTTAATGCACGTGAGAGGTTTAACTGGTGTAGGGGTCAAACAGGAAAGTCAATAACGGGTGTGACCGCCATTTGCATTGACACATGCGGTGCATCGTCATCGCATGGAGTTGATCAGTCTCTGGATAGTGTTCTGAGGGATAGAATTCCGCCCCTGAACAAGGGCAACCTCAAGTTCTCGGATGTTGTCCATCTGGCGTTGACGTGAAAGACGTCGTCCTATTTCATCCCATAAGTGCTCGATAGGGGAGAGGTCGGGTGAAATCGTGACTCGTCAGAAAAGATGACACCATGCTATTGTCGTAGTCGCCAATTCTGGTGCCTGTTTGCCCACTGTAGATGCTGGTTTCGGTGACGATCCGTCAATATGGGGCCGAAATAAGGATGTCGTGCACGCAGGCCTGCAGCTCGCAGACGGTTCCGTACGATGTTGTGGTGAATGAATCCATGTCGTCCTTGGACTTGAGCAGCCGTTCTTGTCGCTGGTAGTGTGCGGTCTCGGACATGATCCCGTACGATCTGATGGTCCTGACGTGCCGTTGTCACGCGTTGTTGACCCGGTCGAGGACGGTCTCGAGTGCTGCCCGTTTGCAGAAACCTTTGATGGAGTCTTGCGATCGTTGTGTGTGCGCAGTGTAGTCGTCTGGCAATTTCCCTGGTGCTAGCGCCAATTTGAAGCATGCCTATGGCAGTAAGTCACGGCATAGTGTCGACGTGTCAGTGAAGAAGTGAAATTTTATTTGGATTCACATGCTTTTAAAGGCAATGTGTGCACAAATTCAGAGTGAAATTCATTTTTCCCGTGGTGTGCGCGCAAGATGTTGCTTTTTTGCAAAAAATTGGCTAGCGTTACAGTTAACTTGAAATTCTCGCATTTCTTGCACCTGGCATGTCGGGTGACGTCACTGTAGTGTCGTTGAATAAAAATTATATTGAAGTTCATTTGAACTTAAATATTGACTTTTTTCAAGTGGTGCGTTTTCATTTGTACTCAGTATATACACATAAGAACTCAGTAAGGAAACATGATGTCACATTACTGTAATAGCACATGAGTCCAACTTGCAACAACTGCTCTGATTGGCTTGGGGGGAACAATTAAGTTCCTGGTGGAAGGATTTGACTCAAATGATTCACAGCACAGTTCCCAAGGGGCCACAGCAAAACCATCATGTTCCAATAGTGTTTCAGTAATCAACACTATGTCATCAAAGACAGAGAGTATAATTAATTTAACACAGCATGCACACCTCATCATTGATTCAGTGTACTCCAAGTGCTCTCAGTTTGACTGGCAGTGTAATCAATACTCCTGTAATGTACAGTACGTGCCCCAGGCTGGTATTTTTATTCCCTCTTGCTTTACACATCAGAAGAAAATTAAATCTGACCGTGGAGCCAGGAAGGCAGTATTTGTGTTGTCCACTAGGAGACAGTACTGGCACCAGAGGTCGCGTTAACCGAATATTTTCCGTCATTGACGGATTTTTTTTTAACAATGACGGAACATTTTGAAGGCCGTCCGCCATTTTGACAGAATGTAATTCACACCCCCGTCCATATGGTGGCGTATGTCATGTTGTTTCAAGCATTGTCTTTGATCTGTACGATCCTGTATTCCCCATATTTTTGTAATATGATCTTCATTTGTAAAATATGCTGCTCTGCTGCCGGTATACGATTGGTCATGTGCTACACACGCCGTCTCTGTTCTGTGAACATGCAGATATCTGCCCCGGTTGACATAATGAGTTGATAAGCAGCTTTGCAGGACCGCTTAGCAAGACTGCGGTTGTTAGGCTGCAGAGATGCCAAGTCTCACGCATTTGGCGTGAGTCTCTTGCCTCTTAGTGGCATTCACATTCCTGTGAAGTAGTCAGCAATTATTCAATCAACGCGCACTGAAGAAATTCACTCGAGGAATTTAAGTCATTGTGCATTAAGTTAATCAGTTTCTCATGCATTACGGTGGATTTCCTCGCCTGTGACACGGGAATCGATTATGACTCGGGGATTCTCACGCTTGTCTTTACTGAGAGTTTGAAAGCAATGGAATTGCGTAAAGACGTTTCAAAAGGTCTTATTTTATTTAAAAATCATGAAACACATGCATTGTTTCCAATCCCTGAGAGAAGCTTGAGAAGTCCAGCGTCACAATCGCTTCCCATGTTACTTGTGGTGAGGTCCACCTTTACGCAAGTGAAATAGAAAATTCAATGCACAAGGATTTTAAATCTGCTTGAGAATCTCAGTAATAAGAATTTATTGAATAATTGCAGACTACAGTGAATAAGCCTAAAAAATGCATTAGACCTACACCGATTGCATGATACTGTCATGGTTTTGCCCCCGGCGGCTGAAGACACGAAGCTGGCGGGCACTGGGACCATGTACCCAAAAAGAGATGAAGGGACCCACACGCAAAGGCTGAGTAAAATTTTAAAAATCTTTACTTTAAAAGACAAAAGCAAACACGAGAAAAGCAGCGGCAAAAACAATAACATCAGGGCTCAGGACACAGAATGCAGCTGCACTGCACTGCCAGTTTGGCAGTGCAGTGCATAAATACTCTACACTGCACCTCCACCTCAATGAGTAACAGGTGTGGCTTGTTGAAGTGGAGGTGCAGACAGCAGGAGGGAGGAGGGACTGCGGGGCGAACCATCACAGATACTTGGCATCTCTGGTGAAGCCCATCAATAACTGAAAGCATTGTTCATCTGCACACTGTTACTGCGCGGGGGGAGAAATCATTTTTGATGTTTTATAAAGTTCATACTGCAGTAAGTTCGAAAATCCACGCAGTGCGAAATGTGTGTCTACATAAATCACTGTCGGCATCAGCTAATGCGTAATTTATAAATTATTCTGTTTATTTAAAAAAAAAATTATCATTTAAAAAAGCAAAATTACAATGACAGATAAAAATTCTGTCATAATAAATCATTATGTCCCTGCCCGTCACAATGACTGACAATCAGAAAGTGAAACGCCATCTCTGACTGGCACCATGCACTGGTATGTCTGCAACAGTAATTCACTGTAATCAGTGCTACTGCAGCTAATTTCTTAATAATTGGCCCTTATTCAAAGCAGGGTTGTTTGGCTCCAGGAGAGAGATTCTTATGGAGATCTGGGATTTTTGTGCACTGGCTACCTTCATGGTGGTCATGTTGTGTTTGATTTTTATGTTTTGTTATTTTTATTAAATATTCTGGCCCTAATAAGATCTTAAGTGCCATTTATCAAAAAAAAAAAAAACAAACAAATTGTGGTTTAGCTGCCTGTTCATCACGAGATGCAGTGGTTAAACCCCCAGATTCATAAAATTGTCATTATTTCAATGACTTTAGTCATTATTACATAAAAATTCTGAAGACCTGTTGCATTGTTGTTAAAAGATCATAATCATGCTACCAAATGTAAATATTTTTGAAGTCAGTTTTGTTGATGATTAAAGTCCTCAACTGTCTGTAGGGATTGTTACACTAGAACTGACCATTCAGTTGAGAACATTCTCAGCACAAGTACAGATCACACTCCTCATAGGGTTAACAGGCTGAATTGCAATATTTATTCAACAGATGTCCATGCATATTAATGAAATTTATTTTCTGTGTTTGTAGCCAGGACTTCTGAAGCAGGTCAGATGAAATCCCTTGCTTTAGGTTTTAAACTGCCAGCATTCTGACTGCCAGCATTCTAACTTAGTTTTCCTCTGGCTCGCTTGTCAATTCCCAGTTTGCTGCGATGCTCCAGTTATCACCGCCAGCATTTCTTTAAAAGCTTGGGGGGAAAAAAGCAGAGGATTTAAAAAAGACTCCAAAATAAAAGAGACCTTTTAAAACTGGAAGCCCCGGGAGGATCGATTGCAGAGACATCTCAGATATTGCACTCTGGAACTTGAGGCTAAATTTGAGAGCAAGTGTTTTCCTTAAATTATCTCGGTCCTTGGTTGTCCACTTGACACGAGCTGCCATCTGTTTTTCTGCCCCGGTAACACAAAGCAACACGATATCAGTTTTCTGGACTGCAAGCAATCTCTACTAAAGTGTAGGCGATCCAAACACTTTATGTAAGCACCACGCACTATTGGGTGCTAGTTCAAGCATCAATTCAGTGCAAAATGGGGACACAAACAGTTACAAAATTAACCTAAACAGAGAAAGCCTAGCCAAGCATGGAGGACCGAAAACATGAGAAAAGCTTCCTCAAAACACGACCATCACTAAATGTCTGCAAATATGCAAACATACAAGTGGCGCACGCTCACACAGTAACACACATATAGATTCATATTTGTTTCAGCACACACACACTGTGGCATCAGCAGGCCTTTTATTCTGGGGGTGCACAAGGGGGGCACAACAGTTTGATGAGGGGGCAAGCACAAAAATTTGTTTCGCGTTTACTTTGTTGGGGGGGGGGGGGGGGGTGGCTTCATTTTGTCGAATGGGGTGGGGCATGCAAAAGGTAGTCTTTATTTCTGTGCATATCTTACTTGGCGGGGGGGGGGGGGGGCATGGGAGGGCACGAGAAATAAAATAAAAATATTCCCATCCAGTCACTGCGAATGCATGAGACACAGAGAGGTTTGAATGTGCAGCTGCTGTCCCGTCCGCTGTGTGTTGTTAATAAACACGTTAACTCTCTCCCCCTTGGCTGAGTCCTTTATTGGCGAAATGTTTCTGCCTTGTTAAAAGGCAGCCTGTGAAAAGTTGTGGCTCCTTGCTGATGCTGGTCTCTGCTAAAGGCGTCACGACCTTTTCCTGACACAATCCTGGCTTTGCCTAAATGCATTTTTCACTCCGCGCTGATGCTGCTGTCAGATTATGCCACGGGAAGATTTCCAGCCGGTCATGGCTTCTTCCTTCACATTAGGGATATTTATTTTATTATCTAAACATCCATCATCTAACCTCCCTATTCCTGAGTCTATCCCAGCATGCTTCGGAGGAGAGCCAGCAAAACACCTGGGATTGTTCACCAATCCACTGTAGGGCTATTTATGTACGTATTTACTAATATACTCATTTACAGTGCAGGCTGTAAGACTTTAAGGACATCTGTATTTATTTTGCCGTTTTGCCTGTCATACAGCAGATTGTATTTGAAAACCTTGAACATTCGGCTTAAGTGCAGACCATCTGTTTTCATGTCTTGTCTTTTACATATAGTAAATATAGTAAAGTGAACAATGTTCATCCCCTTTCAAATAGTACCATGGCTCATATGCTTTCAGATGGCCCAGCATTTATTTTTGTGCGCTGTAGTCATATATTTCTATATGTATGTTAATGAGGAATATGCCTCTCCAGTTCTCTCCTGCTGATTCTCTTCACAAGGTAATCCTGCTTGCTTGTTTCCTGTCAAAATAATCCAGCAATCTCCACACCCTGCTCTGTAAGGTGAGATGCATATTACTCCCCACATACTGTATCGATGGTGCAAACGGGACGTTTTCGGAGGGGGGCATTGGCAAAGTGATCACTTATGCTGTCTAACTTATATAGAAACGTTATCGAGGTCTGAGTGTGCACTCGAAGAAAAAAAGGTTAGTTTCAGCACCTTTTACAGGTGCGCAAGTTTGCTACAATAGCACCCTAATAGCACGAGCAGCCTAAAAGGGGATGGACACTCGCCCCCTAAACGGTGCTCATGAACACCCTAAAAAGTGAACATAAGAACCCCAAAAAGGTGTTAATGAGCACCCTTGCATTGGGTGAACGCAAGACCCTAAAAGTTGCAGATGAGGACCCTTATCAGAGGTGACCACGCACAGAGTGTAGAGTGTAATGTAGAGGGCACCTTTTAAGGCAATGAGCAAGCCCAAACATATTTAGTGCTAATGTACCTGTAATGTAGAGTTCCTAAATCATTACTGACCCATGTTTTTATACATTATCAAAGCCTGGTAAAGTATTGAACATCACGCATCTGTAACTTAAAGTACTTACACCTACACAGTGCACAGGACTGTAATTCACTACGCTAACATTACCCGCACACCAACAGCTAGAACACACTCAAGTGCAGCTGCAGGAACAGAGATGCTGCTGCTTGCTATTGAATCGGCGAATCAAACTTAAGGTTCACTGGCTAATTAAATGCAAATAAAAGCAAAAATATGAACATTTAACTCTACAACATAAATTTTCAAGCAAGAAGAATGTAATAGTCACCTTTACATAACAGATTGAGGAGCGATTCGGAAGAACAATATGGGAAAACGACCTTCTCGTCGCGGGATGTCGGCAGCCATGTGACTAAGTCAGCTTGCGTATATAGCTTGATGAACAAAGCCAACTTGAATGCAATGAACGCCAGTTATTGTCCATGTCAATTGTCTTTGTTTGTGCAAGTGTTGCGTTGCCATTGGTTGTTATATTTTTCGAGGAGTAATCTGATCGAAAAGTCGTTAACCCTTTGTTGCATTTTGTCCAATAATTTGGACATATTCTCAGTGGGGTTTATGCCATCTACGCTAATAGACACCCTGAAAACAAAATAAAGGCCGACTGGCCACCTTCTTGTACCCCTTCCAAAAACAATATTGCACCAAATCCCATAAAATTTTCCCAAACGTACACTTGATATCTAATTTTAACTTACTGGAGGAATTTGTTCATAGGCAACAAAGGGTTAATTGTATCAGTTGTCATTTTTGTTTCCCAGTTTATTTTATTAGAATAAGCAAGTTTTAAAATGCGGCAGCGTTGCATTATTCTAATTGTACGATTGTACGATTAAAAAAATGCTATACGAGAAGTTCAGCACAAAATAGATCCAAAGTGTTAATTAATGATCGTAGCAGTAGTGCAGTTGAGTGAGAGACTATTCAAGGGTGTGGACGGGCACCCAATAGGTTCCAGCTCCACCTATAGGTTCGGGAAGGGAACCATTCCTACGTGCAAACCTTTTCGGTCCCAGCAAGCACCCTTCATGAACCCTTTTTTTTTCTTAGAGTGTGTAATGCTTATTTTCAGTCCTGTTACATTATACAGAGGTGTATTTATCTTCTATATTTAAAAGTTCAAGCACAGAATAATATCCACGGCAAATGTTTGGTTCTGATTCTGACAGCAGACTCAATTATTTCAAGTGTAATTTCAAGCTTTGATTTGTCTGGATGCCTCCGAAGGAGCTGGGTCCAGTCAGAAGTGACAAATGCATTTGACACACACTTGTGAATTTTTCTGTTTTTGGTGGTGGAAGAATTTGACAATGAAGATCTAAAAAAATAAGCTCTACTTTTGCTTTGCAGGATGCAACACAAGCACTATGCTCTATGCAACAATGTCATGAAATGGGTCGCGCAAAAACCCACTTCATACATCCTCTTCGGGCCTCACATAACAAAAGAGCAATGGCAAATCCTTTCCCCCATTTTTCAGTCAGCTACATTCTAACAAATTTAGCATGCGTTGCAATAAATTCCACCAAGTATGATTGTGTTGTTATCTTTAATTTGAAGTTTAAAGTCAAAAATAAAACGAAAATTTTCCATCATTAAGGCACTTTTAACTTTATAAGTATTTGCCGACTGACAGTGTAAAATGGGCTTCAGTTCTTACTGGGTTCGTGCTGCATGGGAAAATCAATGCTAACAGCCTTCTCTTTAAACTCATATTGCTTTCCAATCCAGTACTCTGTTGCACAGAGCAGATACACACATTGTGTCGGGTCAAGAGGTTAGTTTGCTGCTTTACAGGATGTCATGTGGTGTCTGTCATTCAGAACTGCAGAGGGAATGAGCCTTATGGAGTGCAAATACTGTGATAGTCATTGAACCACTTTGAGAGCCCGGTGGGTCATTGCAGTGATTTAGATCCTCGCAGAGCTCAGCTCAAGGCCGTATGAAACATAAAACAATAAAACACATCTAGCCCTCGTAAGGGACCATCACTGCTTTCGTTTCAGTCTGCACTAAGGTGTGTGTATTTGTGTGTGTGTGTGTGTGTGTGTGTGTGTGTGCGTGCGTGTGTGTGTACGGTCTGTGTTTACCTAACCTAATGGGGACAAAATGTCCCCATAACACATGGAATTCCAGATTTATTTATCCTATGGGGACATTTTCAGGTCCCCATTGATATGGAATCAGGTAGACACCAGATGCGGGGAGATGGGAATGAGGATTTTATTAAACAAAAAACAAAACAGGCACGAGGGCCAACAAAAAACTTGGCCCAAAGGGTTGCAAAAGACAAACTAAAGTATGCTACACAGAGCAGGGAACTAAGGATCTAAAAAGACAAGAACAAAAAACCACTGGAAACTCCAGGCAGAAATCCAAGAAAAATAAACAAGACTATGGCTATATTTACAAGGGCTATGAGCATGAGCATGAGCATGAGCAAAGACTTGAACATGAAACGAGACTTGACTAGAACCAAAACTTGCAAACAAGAACTAGAACTTGAACACTGAGCGAGACGCGAGACACTGTCTGCCAGCCAACTTCCACCGCATCCAGATAAAGGCTTAGAAATCATGACACATGAAGGGCAACACCTGGAGGAGGAGAAACAAGAGGCATGGCAAGATCAAGACATGGACAGAGATTGGTTGACAAGACTTGCTCATTAAGAGAATGAGCGTGCTCAGCTTAAGTACCAATTAAGTATGCAGTTTGAAAGCAGCATGAATGTTCAGAACAGAAAAGCACAGCAAGATCTTGAAATAGCAAAGCAGGAATCATGACAATAAACTCCCTGTCTAAATTAGTAATATTAGTAATGTGCCTATTTAAGAATTACACCACCCAGTGAGTGTTAGTAAATGTTAGTAACTTAAAAACAGTTAATTGTCAATTAAGCTTAGAGAGCCCCGAATCAGCACAGCACAGAAGGAAGAGGGAAATACCAAAGCCAACCAGAGCTCAGAAATGTGCAACAACGAAGGCACGGGGCGGAACGCAGACAAGCGGTGGAGTGGCATGGCAGACCTGGCAAAAACAAAAACATGGAAAAGTAAAAACATGGACTTGGAATGTGAAACATGAAATGTGTAATCCTAATACAAGAAACTGTTAAAACTGTGACATGAACATGAACTATGAAACTATGAAATCTTGAACATGAAACTGTTAAAACCATAAATGCTGTCCTGGACCCCAGAACACAACACCCATGAGGAAATTGAGCTATTTCAGGGTTAGGGGTTAAGGTTAGGGTTGGGATAAGGTTAAGTTTAGGGCTAGTGTTAAGTTTAGGTATGTACTGTTGAGGGTTGAGGGTCAGGGAAGGGGGTGAGGGAAAGAATGCAGGTCTATATGTGTGTGTGCTCATGTGTGTGTGTGTTCATGTGTGCTTATATTTTAACAATGACTGGAATACTAATTGCTCTCCTAACAGAGTACAGATTTATTTATGACAATAGTTTTGATCATTTGCATACTGGGCATTAAATTTTGATTTTAACAGTTCATCATGAACATAAATGACATGCCCGTAATGACCTGCAGATAATTGTAGCTTGAGAAGTCCTTGAGGAAGCACATTTCATAAACATGCAATTTAATCCAACTCTAAAATAAATATTTATACCATCTTTTAGGTGAATAATGGAAAATTAATCTATTCATAGATGTGTGGGTAGTGTGTGTAGTTATTCACAAGTTACATTGCCACGCACTGTTTAAAAATAAAGCTTTGATGATTTTGAACGATATTCAAATAATTACTAGAAAAGGTGACTGCAAGCAAGTCAGTGTGCCTACTAAGGAATCATTAACATGTATACCCGATTTAGAACAGCGTTTCTTTAAAATCAATAAACTATTTATAAAGATTTATAGTGTTTCTATTACTGCTTTATAAAGAATTAATAACTAAATGGTTCTTTAAAGTGTTTCTTAAAAGGCTAATCTCTAAAGTACCAACTGCTGTACATTTTTTCTTGTACTTAAACTCCGAGAGCCCCCATTGAGCCGTCAGAACTGCAAATGCTTACACTGTATTCTCATTTATAGTTTATTGACTGTTATCCACACGGTTCAGACAGACAGATGGCATTAAACCCAAGCTTATATCATGCTTATAGCCTTGTAGTGTGTTCCTCCCTGTCTGCACATCGCTTATGAATGACGTGATCTATTCTGCAGCTGCAGAGCTTTGTCAGGGACTCCCAGGCAGGGGCGATGATGAGAAGACTCCAGTCTGTAAATCATAACGGAAGAGTCATGTCCCTCTTCCAAAAGCCCTCCTGTGGCGTCCCACTGAACTAGCCTGGGTCCAGGCTTTAAGTCACCCAGCAGGCTCATAATCCGCAAAATTAGGGGAAAAAAATATTCTAAAAGGCCGTTTTGTGATTCCATAAAGCGACCCTACCCTGGTCAATGACATTGGCTTCCACGAACATTAAATAAGGGTTGCTGCATACTGAGAATTGCTAGGGAACGATCTGTCGGCAAGTGGAATGTATTCTTATTACCAGCACCACAGTCAGCAACCTACAAATGAATACCCATACTGGATGTGAATGGAGCGGGATTTGTGATGAGCCCACAGTTTATATAAGGAAATTTTATGTATGCAATTCATGATTAGGAATGGCAGTTGAAAGATGATGCACGTTGCAGCGCTTTGCAGACACACTTACACGGGGAATTGTCAGCAGTCCAGCCTTTGCTGTGCATTTTATCAACTTACAAACCTAGCTATTTGCACGTTTATGAGAATATTTTTGTCTTTTGATAAATTTGGGCCTACTTTCAGAACCTAAAGCACTCCATGATATTATGTGATATATTGTGCATTTTCCAAATATTGGCTTGCTGCTCCCACTTCAAAGATGCTTCTGGAAATATTGAATTTTGCTCACTTGTGCAGTAAAAGATGCTTTTTGTTTCAAGGCCGGTGAAATTGCATTATGCGTGGGTCTTATTGGTTTAAAAGGGTTCTGTCACTGTAATGTATGTCTTCAAAGATCTAGCACGCTCTAACCTCCACAAGCTCCTTGTTTTTCCGTCTCTCCCTGAAACATTTCCATTCGAAATGCAAGCAAATAAAATAGCTAGAGAGAGAAATCCTTGATCCTAGATTCAAATATATGAATATTTTTACAGTAAAAAGGTATTTGAACGATTACCACAAACTTACCATTGACCATTTTGAGGTCAGAAGGTTTTTTTTTTTCTCCTAAGGGGTACAAGAGGGTTTTCAAAGGAATGCATCCTGTATTAATTGATTTCTTGACACAAAATACACCTCCGTACATGATGACTTCACAGTATGAGGTATTATTAAATGAATGGCTACGAGAGAAATTACTATATCCATTCAGTGACTTAATACACTGGGACTTATGAAGATTAATTTATGTGTAATGAGAAACACTGTGTTCTGACAGACATACTGGTCCATGTGTATGTAAATTATTATTATTATTTATTTTTTTTGACAATCTCTAGAATCTTAAGCTGCATTCTGGCCAGCCAGTTGTACTTTTATATACAGCATGAAAGGTGGGCCATATCACAATAGTTAGGAAAATACGGCAGATGTGAAACATTATATCGGTCTGAAATAACCGGTTAAATGACCTCAGTAAATGTCTAGCTTCATTGATGTATAGCATAGATGTAGACAGCTTTTTCTATCAGACATTCTATTAAAGGCTAAATGAGTGACATTTATTATGGTGAACGCATGTCTCTGTGTTAAAATGTATTGAATTCTGTATTAAATTTAATGTAAACATTATGTTAGTCTCTGTCAGTGAATTAGTTTTATTAATTTTTGGGGTCACTTATCAGGTGCTCCAAGCAACTACTGTCCAGTGAGTGAGAAAATTATGAAAAAAAAACAATCAGTGTTTGTATATCTTCCATAGAAACTCACAGATGTACCTCAGACACAGGCTGATTGTACACACAATGTACCAGAGACAGAATCTTTTCGTTCACGGCGGGGATTCTGCTTTGCATTGATAGGAATGAATTTGGTGAGACACTAGGGTGTTTAGTCTTAACGCTTGTGATGCGGCGGGATGTCAATGCACACAGCTGCGGCAGGAGACGGCGACGGGAGACGACTTCTGCGTGGCATAGCAGCTCTGGCAGCAGCTGCCTCCACAATAGCAGTCGTATCCCCACAATAACACGCTGATGAAATCAAAAACATAACTGCAGTTCCTTACTCAGGCCTTTTTTTTCCTCTAACACAGTCCTTCTGTAATTATATTTTAATTGTAATTATACATATTGACAACTAAACTTGATTGAACTGCTGTGATTTGCACCAGTAGACCCCATAGAAGGAATATTTTGGCTAGATTTTGGACGGATAACAAGAGGGATGAACATATCACAGAACTTTACTGCACTAAATGTGCATGCGTGAGCTCTGATAATATGCAAAGATTGGGAATGGTTACTCAAATTTAGTGGAATGATCTCATGAAAGGAAAGGATATCAAAACTGCTTTCAAGGGCGTTCCCGATAACAAACGTTAATAAACAAGACCACTCCCAATGCGCCTTCTTATTTGTCTGCATGCCTATATATACCGACTTTATTCCCACAATCTCCACTCGTCTCGATTCGCCGTCCCTCCCTCTCTTCCCCTCTCCAAGAAGGAAGCAAGAAACAGCACCATTTGGGGCCCCGGGGTGCTTAGGAGCCACACGGTCTCCGACGAGAGACGTGAGTCTCACCACCTGGGGCTCCCAATGTTCGCACAATCACAGACCAAGTCCATACATTGCCTTCGCCCCGATCCCCTATCCATCGTTCCACCGAATACTCTCCTCCTCTTTGGGAGTGGTCCAGAGTTCATAAACTAAATATAATAATAATAATAATAATAACAATACAACCATACAGATTTACTTTGAACAAATGGCAATGAGTGAGGATAGGATTCCAGAGGAGACAACTCAGGTAAAGTTCTTGTCATTGCTGAAAAAATAGCAGTTTTGGCTTTTTTCTTTGCAAAACCTAAACTTACTAAAATACTATTACTTTCGGGAATTCATGCAATCTAGTTTTCATATTTATAACTATTCTACCTCCTCATAAAATATTCAAGCACTTTACCCAGAGTAAAGCACCTTGTATAGATTATTAAGCGGTTTACCGGAACAGAAACTTTTCTCTTTTTTTTACTGTATTGAAAATGTGTGATTGTCAACTTGTTAACCTTTGTTTTTTTGTCAGCCTGTGTTGTTATTGTTATTGTTGATTCTAAAGTTGTTGTTTTTTAAAATGCTACCAAAATTTCATTGTAGCGATACAATAACAATAAATATCTTTGATCCTTGATCATATCTTTAGCAAGTGTAACAAGAAAAAAATCTCCACTATTCTCTCAAACCCGCTGAGTCTTGCGAGAAATACAGTAGCTTTCCATCCAATAGATATACTTACAAGAACGTAAAATTATAAAGAAAGAATTAGAGTTTACAAATGTGTTAGGACTCGGAAACAAAAATAACGGCGCAAAAATTCAAAACAATGATCAATCTAAATCACAAAGCAGCTGAAATATTCTATTAGCAAGAATTGCGACGAGAACGCTCAATACTCAAAGATCCTCAAAATTCTTTGCATCTCTTAAAAACGTTAGGTCAACGATTTCAGGATTGGGGAAGAGATTTGCACATGAGCATGTCATGATGGACCCGAAACAGCTTCAGGATGACTGGGGCGAGTATCTTGAAATATGTTTATCTTTTCCGCACGTTCAAATGAACCTGAGTGAATCCTTCTTTGAGACATGAAAAATGGTGCACAAACAATATGAACAATGGGAAATATTGTAAAAAAAAAAAAAAAAGCATGGAAAACATTGCCTTTCAGTTCTTTTCCGCCGGTCTGGTCTCTGACATTTTTTCCAAACCTCACATAGCGTTGAAGCCCATTAGTTGTTGCAGTGTCTCACAACACTCATCTAAATGTTTTCAATTCCAACACAACCAGTGTCATTGCCTATATTTCCAGCAAAGCAAACACGAACCACAGCTTCCACTTTGCCCGGCTTCTAAAATTTAACAGCTCATGCCACGCACTGAATCAACTCCCATTTACAAACATTAAAGCAAATAAGAAAATTGATTACAGTTGCCCGAGGCCAGGATGGGGAATGTTTTTTTTTTTTTTAACCAGATTTGAAGAAAGAACCCAGAAGACATGGCATAAAAAGGAACAGAAAATATTTTCAGACTGTGAGGAGGAGCGAGGCTGATGATGATGGATGCCCCAAACACCAGAGAGCAGAAACAAAATTATTTCTGCCCTCATTACGACGGTAATGATGTCAGCATTTCTATTCTTACAGAACAAGCTTAAGCTCTGCCCTTCCAAAGTAAATTGCATTTTAATATACTGATTTGTTGTGGTCGCTCACTAACTCTCTCACTCGTGGGCGTTTAGTGGGATAGTGGGATGCATGTGCTATGTGCGCCCTCGGTCTGTGCGGTTTCATGCTCGTTGATTCCCTCTAAAGCTAAACAATAATGTCCCTTCAGGTCGCATAATGTAATAACCTCTCTTGGCGCTCAAACGCAAACCATCTGGAGCTGAAACCTATAAAGTGCCACGTGATCCCCAGCTCGGTATGAAATATTCAGCGGCGGATCAGGAATATAAGTTTTCCTCTCCGTCATCACCAGAGGCCGACTGGCAACATGATCTTGCGGTTCGCTGTCAGGAAAACAAAGGAGTGCTGAAGAAAGACGGCCTGACTGTAGACAGATTTCCTTGCCTCGAGAGCACGCCACCGCCGAAAACCAACCCGACGCTGCACTGCCAAGATTGAATAAGCGAATGGGTTCCGCATTTTCTCTTCCCTAATAGGTACAAATTGGAGGCGCGGGCCCTGGCATGCGCATTGTCCTTTGCGCTGAGAAGACCACCAGATTTTTTTAATCAAAGACCTTAAGACCACTGAGTTCTCACGAGACGCCAGCATAAATCTGGGTAGTTAAGGTTTTGAGGGAAGAATTGATTGGCAGCTTTTACTTTGAAGCTTCCAGAGGAACGTCCCTTCCCTGATGTTACGGATTTCAATGAGTTCTTTCCCCAAAGCCCAAGTGCTCCGTTTTGTTTCACCTTCTTTTATTTCATTAAAAACAGCTTAAATTTAAATTGTCTTCAGTGTACTAACAGCCTGTGCTTTTTTATGGTGAGGCTAATTAGACTGCATTCGTGACCCAGTGCAACTATTTATAGTACAATACACAATGACTGGTGCCGTGCAATAATTTTATACACTTGCAATTTCCGGATTTCAAGCTAAAGATGTAAAGCTAGGTCACAATTGTATCGTTTTCATTACACCTGGTACTTGTAATCATGGGCATCATACTACCCCAACCAAAGCATTTCAATGACAATTAGATGCTCTTTTAATAGTAAAACTTAACGATTTGTTGGAAAAAGAGGTGCATTTTCAAATAATCAAAATTGACACGCAATAAATCCTAAATGCATGACAGCTGTTTACCCGATTTGAGATAAAGGTCAATATGAAGGTCAGGGTTATTGGAATATTTGGAGAGTGCCCTTTACCACTCCACTGCTTTCAGTTACTGCCGTTAATATTTACATCTGCAGTGGAAAGTTAAGAACAATCTAACCCTGTGATTTTACCCCTTAATGGGTTATGGTAAGCTTAGGGAAATCAAGAAGGCATGCACCTACAGTATATTTGCACAAAGCTAATGGAGGTCAATAGCATCATTAATGCAGGTAGCAACATCTGTCACTGATGTACTTCAGAGGCAAAGAGAATTTAGGGTAACTGTTTTGCCCAGCATATACAGCCTGCATCCTCACTCCCAGCCTTCATCAGGACGAACTGCTTTTGCACAGAATTAAATTCGACAGAATCCACTGAATGTTATGACCTTTTGCTTTTCTTGCAAGAGAACAGGTTTGTATGAGCAAATTAATTTCAAGGTATTTTGGGAGCACAGACAGTGGCGCGTGGTAGCACATCTGAAACCCCTTCTCTGCGGAATTATCCATTTTGTTCAGGCTGTATTTTATTTTGAGAAATTTGCATCACAGGTTGAGAAAGTCCTCAGACAAATACAGCTCCTCCATCGAAAAATCGTGGAACCACTTGAAATAGAGTCATAAAGTTGAATGGGGGACGGCAATGTACCCTTTGTAACCAACAGAGACGACAAACATATATTGAGGCAGGACATGAAGCACAGAGTGCATTGCGCAGGTACTGTGACATATCGAATTGGGCATGAACTGCAATGCAGCACCTAGTGCAAGTAATTGTGCCATAATAGGAACGTTTGCAGAACAGGTAGCAACCAAACGCCTGCGCATTCATTGCTCACTAGCAAGATCATCTGGTTCTCTGCACTCATCCCTTTCTTCATTTCCCTGTGCTCATCGGCGACATATAGCACACAGAATCTGTCGCTCATTGCTAATGTGATTAATGCACCACACTAAACTGCTAAACTGAGTACCAAACTGCTAATGCGATAGCCGTGTTTTCTCCCATTAATCTCTGCTTGAGTTGGACCATATCAGCATGTACAGAGAAGTATTGTCTTGCAAGTGAATATTTGTGCGGTGACTATATTTTTGATTTTGGCTCCACTCTAAACTCCAGCGCATTGGGTTAAAAAATGATGAATATGAGATTAAACGATCATCTTTGGGTTGTGGGTATTTAGTGTCACGTGTATCGTGAGAGCCATAAAGCAATTTCTGCCCCGTATTGTACACAATCTAGGCACTTGTGGGTCGTACTGTATGTGGGCATGAGTGGGATTTCAAAGGTTGGAAGGGGGGATGAGTTTTGAATTGCAGTCGCCTGTGTGGGTGGGCAGAAGGCGAGGGGCAGGAGGGGGGTAGGCGGGTGGTTTTTTGAAACGTATTGTGTATTTTTGCGCATAGGTATCCGTCCACCAGCCTGCACAAACAGTACGAATCCTCCAGAACAACCTGTTGGGAGAGGCCTGGGGTTTACGCCCTGTGGATCTGTCAGCGATATACCTGTGTACCGTGTGCACCTTTCCAACGCGCACAAACAAACTTGGGACAAAGTGAGAGAAGGGACGCGAGGACGACACTAATGCAGAGCTCGCTGTCAGTGTGTCCGCCCCGGGAAAAGACACAAAGCCATTTCCTTACTGTGCCACCTTCACAGATGCCACATCAGTTTCTGTTTCTATGGGATAGCGGCAGTACACGGAGGCGGGTGAATCACAGTCGCACCTCGAAGGCAGGAGATGCTAATTTTGCTCAGTCTTGAGGAGCCAATGGCCTAGAAACAGAGGAATGGTGAACCTGGAGTCCTGGGGCCGATTACATTGGCATATTTCATAAATTCTGCTTTATTTCTCTGCACCTTACTCACTGCTTCTTGTGCCACCCCTGGGGAGTGGAAAGGAAAGGAGGCAAAAATGGCTGGAAGGACAGCAGAACTGGAATTTCCAACCTCTAAAACCTAGAAAATTTGTTTATTCCCCCACAGGAAACAGGAGTCTTTGGTCTTTTACATATAACACCTTTATTCTGTGATGCAGAAACTTTTATTACCAGATATATTTTATAGAAATATACTACACTTTTTGGTAATGAGTTCTTCCATTTTGTAAATAGTTTATGTAGGCTTCATATAGTTTCTGTGATCAACAAAAGCTATAATATGTTCAATAAATTAAAATACTTTAAGTTTGTCATGCTGGGTGTCAGGAAAGTATACAGTGTACAGTATACTACAGATTCACATATCAAAGAGAAAAAAAATAGAATTTCTCTGTTAATACATGCCATATTTTAAATCCGCAAAAAAAAAGAAAGTCACAAAGCAGGTGAAACATCATAAGAACTGAGTCGGGTGTCCCCCCAACTCACACTCATGTTGCTCCCTGCAACAGAAAAGTGGGAAAATTCAGCCCACAACAAATCCCCGAACATAAACTCAAAAAAATTAATGATTGTTTGGGGCCACTTGCTTCCAAACCCCAGGGGAGCTCCACTGTTATAAACCTGCACCTTTTTTGCCAGTTACTTTAACTATAATTTCACAATGAGATTACAACACAGTTCCATGTATAGTAGGTGTAAACCATAGTGTAAATGCGCACAGGACTCCACTTACAGTTACAACAATCAGGAAACAATGTGTTAATTTATCTGTTAAATTCAGTCAGTTTATAAATGCGTTGTGATGAAGGACCACATCTATGTGCGTGTATGGCAAAGAACACGCTGGCGAGGAAGGGTAAAATTATACTTTTAAATAAGCCCACAGTTCCTTCCTTAATTTCCCACTGCTGTCCACCTCAACAGGTCACGGTTCTTTGGTTAACAGGTTGTGGAAATGGCTGCGTGAGTGTTGCATGTGAAAGTACAGCAACCCTGACAGATACACGAAGAGCGTCAGACTTAATTACTCAATAACGCAGCCCCCTTTCACACTCAGATAATGGAACTGCATCACACCCAGCTCCACAGCAAATCCCCTACTCTGAGGAGCTTTGAGGCTCATGGTATTTGCTGTGGAAAGGATTTTACTGCTGACGGAGGGCTCTTCATTTCATTTTTCCGGCTGTGGAATCATCTCAGAATTCTGGTCTGCATTATCACTCTTTTTTTCCCCTCATAAAGAGAAAAGTGTAATTGCAGAATGCTTTATGGCCATAATGACACTAGGAAGCCAAGACAATTTGCCTCAGTAAAATGTAATCAATCCTATTAGACTCATTTCCTGAAATTACAGGAAGCCATATGCTCACATCTTGTTTACTTTTTTTTTATTTTAGTTTTTTAGTTTTTATGTGTTTGCATATTGGATGGCATCACATGGTTCCTGAACCTCTGCAGAGACTGAGCAGTCGCAGTGTGAAGTTGCCCATGTGGAACCTCACTTAATAAACAGAAAATGCAGCATCGCAGTTTATCCCAAAAGAGAAACAGATTTATGCGGGGAAAGTCATATAAGACCCATACTCTCTTACACATATCAAATCCCTATGGTATTTCCCATGTAAAAATGTAGCACCTCTGCCATAATGTTCAGCTTCAGGAAAAGCACAATGCCCTGCTCTTTAACTCCCTTTCAAGTGGATTCTCCTCTGTAATACACACTTTTCTCCATGATTTAGTTTACAATGGCCGTCGCTGAGCAGATAACAGGGGATGTTTTAAGTGATGATATATGCTCCACCTTGTTTTTTTGCAAGAAATAATCACTATTAATATGTAAATAGTTTTCTTATCCAAATTTAAAGTTTGTATTATGTGCAAATAAAAGGACTTTAAATCCAGGGGAATGAGCCTGAACAGAAACTCATCACGGGTTTTCACAATTATCGTCATTTAAAAATTATTATTACTTATTTTTTTAAATGGAGACAACAGAATGCTCACAGGGAGGAATTCTTTGTACTAACCGATCGCCACAGTAAGGCGAACCCATATCTGATCGTGTTCCTCACAAAGGTGGCCTTTACCTCTGAGAATGTGTGGCAGAACACAGGGAGAGCACTGCAGACTGCCTCTGTCAATGCATGCTACGCTCCCCGTGTGCCGCACATACGCTATGCTCCCAGCATGCACTGGGAGAGATTTATAGCGCAAGAGGGTCGAACACCACATATATGCTGCTGCAATGGGCAAAAACAATAAGCAATAAAACAAACAGAGCTGCCGTAAAAGCAAATGAATGACGAGAAACAATGTAGCGCAACGTGCGTTCCTTGTCTACTTAGCACATTTCAACTCTCCACAATGGCCAGGTACTAAATTCGTCCTTGGCGCTATACCCACACTGTTAATCATTACAACTCATATTGCCATCGAGTATTAAGCAAAAGCTCAATCAACCTCATCGGACAACAACTCAGGGCAGGAATTTTCCTGACATTAACCGCTAACATAACGTTTGTTTGTTTTTTTTCTCTCTCTCTATGAAATCCCATTGTATTATGAACTCACAGGCAATTCAGCTGGCGATTTGCGCTAATAAATTCATACTGTAACCACTTAGGAGGCAATCGTGAACATGCTTGTCTTCATGTGGACTCTAAAGCACAATATCAGAGGTTTTTAGCAGCACTGCAAACAACAAGTAACAAGTAACTGTACAGAATACATACTGTTTCTTCCTTTGCCTTCATAAGCTCTGGTAAAGTTTAGAGGGAATACCCCAGACCAAAAAAATCTCAAAAAAGGTGCAATTCACAGTGGGGAGGTAACATAAACTTGTCATTTACAATACCCCCGTGTCTCCCCAATATGAAACTAACACAAAGGCAAAAGTACGCCGTAGGTGAAAACCAAGCCGATGTAAATCAAGAGAACTTTTTACCGTTGTTGAGGGTGCCTGTGATTATCCTGAACGCGTATTGGGCGAATTTCAGGACCTGCCTCTTGCATCTCTTCCTGCAGGTACTCATGGCTTATGAGAAGAGACTCTGGTCAGCAGCGTTTCCCGTCGGACAGGTCCGGATGGTCAGAGGCTCACGAAGGCTGATCCCTTTCCCAAAAAGCAGCTGGCCCTCCTGGCCGTGGGACAGAGGGACTCCAGGTGAGATGTGCGGAGTGTGAGAGAGAGGATCTGTGATGCCTAGGAGGTGGACTGCAGTCTTCTCAGCACGTGGAGCAGATAGTTATCCGCACTCTGCCTTTAGACTCAGAATGAAGCTGCTATCTCTCTCTCTCTCTCTCTCTCTCTGCCTCTGTCTCACACTCTAGTGCTCCCTGCCTCTTTTCTTTTCCATATTCAAAGGACTCACAGATTCAAAGGACGCTCTCTCCCTGTGTCCGTCTCTTCCTCTCTCGTTCCCCCTGTCACAGTAACAATTTCTCCCCCTCCTTTTTCTCTTTCTCCCCTCCTCATTTTTTTCTCTCACTCCCTCTCCCCTCTCATTTTTTCACTCTCTCTCCCTCCCTCCCTCCCTCCCTTCATCTCTCTCTCTCTCTCTCTCTCTCTCTGGATTCAGTACGGATGCACATCTCTCCATCTGTAGCTGTTTCAGTCTCACACTCTAAGGCTCGGTAGGCGGGGCCAGAGTGCCCGGCTCTGAAGCAGAGGAAATAAAAGCCTTGGGAATTTGCGCTCCTTAGGGGATGCGATAAAACAGGCCGTTACCAAGTGCAGCGAAGGCATCAGCTGCACAAAGTCAGTGGGAGACACAGACACACAGACGGACATATGGACTCGCAGGAGGACAGCTTGTACCTGACTTTTCTAGTTGCAATTGTCCACTCTAACAACTGCGCTGTTAGCATCGTCTGAAACCTCTGCCAACCTTAATTATAAAGAGACACAGAGGGATGGAGGGAGAGCACTTTCTGTTTTCTATCTTGCAATTATTCTACTGCATGTACTATTTTATTGCCTGACTGTCTGCAAAGAGAAAAAAAAGCAGCTTAACCAACTGGGCTATCTGCACTACAAGAGATTCAGAGGCTGCATCATTCTGGCTCTCAGTGTTGTGTAAGACTGCGGTTAGACTGATTCTGGAGGTAAAGAGTAAGTCGAGCGCTGGGAGGGTGGTGATAAATTGCTGTGATGAATCACTCAAAACCATTGCTATGACGGCCAATGACTTATAAGCCACAGAGACCCCATTACGCCTGCTGAAAATAGCGAGGGGTTTTGGCAATGACAGGACGCTCCACGAACGGCTCTACCCCGCTCTTTTGCCCGTTCAAAACTGTAATAACCTCTGCCTCAATTGCACTCATCTGTCAAAAAAGGCAAAAGGAGACTCAAGTACACAGAGAGAGACAATAGATGTTAAATGAAATTAACTATCTGCAGTGCTCTTAGTTTCTCAGCCATTAGTCATTAAAATTACATGCCCTGACGCAACTGATTTCTGCCTTACAAAGTTGTCCAGAACATGATTTCCATATGGACTGCAGTGGATACGCAGCCCATGAAACTTTAAATAGGTCAATGGTGAATAATTCTATTAGTTGATTAATTTTTCTGAGAATATTATGATATAATTGACTCTTCAGCAGTGCATGAATTGGACCAAAAAAAAAGAAGCTGCCAGTGCCCTTATCCAGCAGCATTGCCTTTTATTTTAAAAATATATATTTAGATTTATATTAGTGTCTCCAATAATAGCGGAGAACAAGGCCAAAATCACAGATAATCACATACAAATAAGGTGAAATTCTACTTGGCTTTCATGGTTTAGATGTGCGTTTGTTGGACCTTTTTTGTTCTTTCGTCCGGACGATATCCAGTTTCTTCTCCATCGAATTCCTGGCCCAGCTGGCTGATTGAGCTGAGGAGGAGTTTTCCGGACTCTATATACAGCGCCCTCCATAATTATTGGCACCCCTGGTTAAGATGTGTTAATTCAATTTTTATTGCAGAAGCATACTCTAAAAAATATATATATATAACCTTAATTTTAAGGGAAAAAAAAAAAAATCCTTGAATAAGAAATAATTATTTTTCATAAAATCACCTGTTCCGCAGTCATTGGCACCCCTAAAAATTTATCGGAAATAAATGTAATTGAAGTATTTCTGTCATTTCTACAGTAGTTTACAAAGTTGATCAGAGTATCTAGGAACATTTAATTAGGAATTTATCACTTCCTGTTTCCCTGGGTTATAAATATGATGTGACACATAGGCCATTTCTCTTATCCACTCTTCAACATGGGAAAGACAAAGGAACACACCATTCAAGTAAGGCAGATGAGAGTCGACCTTCAGAAGTCAGGCAATGGCTACAAGAAAATAGCCACTCGCCTGCACCTGCCCATATCTACTGTCAGAGGAATCATTAATATTAAAATAACTGGCACAGTGGTAAACAAGCCAGGACCTGGACGCAAGGTTATTTTGCCACCACGCATAGTGAGGCGGATGGTAAGAGAAATAAAAAGTTCTCCAATGATCACTGTTAAAGAATTGCAACAAATGGTAGCATCTTGGGGTCACAAAGTCTCCAAAACAACCATCAGGTGCTATCTACATGCCAACAAGCTATTTGGGAGGCATGCACGGAAAACAACCTTTTCTCACTCACAATCATAAACGCAAACGTCTGGAGTTCACTAAGCAGTACTGGGACTTTGTGACGTACAGTTCAGAATCCACACGCGAGAAACAGAAATCCAAAAAACGTATACCTTTAATGGAGCCCAAGTCAAAGTCAAAAAACACAGGAATTGCCAAGCCACAATACGAAATCCAAAAACAGTATCGACTAGACAGGCAGGGGTCAGAGCCAGTAAGACAGATGGGCAGAGGTACCAAAACGATGGGCAAAAAGTCGTAGTCGATGGGCAAAGCCAATGGTCATACACAGGGCATCCAAACACCGAACTCGAGGTCATACAAAAATTGATCAAAATCCAGAAAGACAAAAACAGTACAAAAAGGGCTATGGCAACAATCAAGGTCGGACTATTCAGTGGAAGCAAAACAAAATTCAATGGCGTACGAGTCGCTCTGCACAAAGAAATATTGATCAACGTTCTGACAAGAGCTGTGAGTGAAAAGACTCCTAATATACACACAGGAAAGGTCACATGCTATACAGAGATCAGCTGTGGGGAATGAGGCTAATTACATTGGGAGAATCACATGAGGGAAACCCTAAACACGAAAATTGGCAAAAAACAAAATACGAACGGGAATCACAGAAACAGCCTATGACATTTAAACAGCTCCGGTCCAGGAGTTTTACGTGCACAGATAACAAGCGCAGGAGAGTGATTAAGCACGTGCGAGAGATTCTCGCTGAAGCTCAGCAGAGGACAGCGACAGACAAGGGGCAGAGAATAGAACAGGGCGATTGCGGAGAGGTAATTAGTCTATTAGTAGCGGTGCAACTTTGCAAATTAAAATAGAGTGCTCGTTAGTAAGTTAGTAATCTTATATATACATGGATTGGTTGTGTTAGTAGACTGTAATACAAAATACAAATGTTAGTCTTGTTAGTAATCAGAACAGAAGGGTGAAGAAGAAAAGAGATTCGAAGTAATATATTAAACCGGAATACATTTAAATCACCCGAGGTCAGCGAGCACGCAGACAGGGAAGACGGACTGAACCAACTAGATCACAAGATGGGGGAGACAAGTGCAATAGAACTGAGACATGGAATGAACTAAAACTTGAATCATTACAATAACCAAAAAGAATAAATAAAAGACAATAATGAACATAGGACAAGAACATGAGCATGACCAAAAACCAAAACCATGACAGACTTCAACTTGGACCTTGTGCTTTGGTCAGATGAGACCAAGATTGAGCTTTTTAGCAACAAACACTCTAAGTGGATCTGGTGGAACACAAAAGATGAGTATGCAGAAAAGCACCTCATGCACTTTCATGTATTTATGTAGAGCCCAGTCTCATATGATGCATCATATAGTGACACTACATGACCAAGTGTCGATATATGATGCAAAAAGAGGCTTTTGGAATCCTTATTTGACACCAAATTTAAAACGAACCCTACCCCCTGACCCCTAACCCTTATTTAAGGATACTCATGAACAACAATTAGAGGTGACAGTACACAATACCAGTGAGTTATGCCTCATTTTAGGCACTGCTATTTATCCTTAACTTCTGTAGATACGAGTGAGATTATTAATGTGTGATTAGAATGTATTTACCAGAGCAATCGAGGGCTGAGGTAACAATTACATACCCGTCATAGAAATGCAATGAGATTCCAGAATACTGACTAAACAAATTGGGGGGGAAAAAATGAAAGAGTAACAACAAATCTGCTCAAGTTACCTCTAATATCAAAGAAGTCTCGTTTTCCAAGAGGTAAAAACAGTCAGCTGTCAGGTAAGGGGAATAGCAGCACCAAGCATGCATCCTAAATATCCAGGTACTCCACACTGGAGGTGACTGGGTCCATTGGTTTCAACCCAGGTCTTCAGATACCCTTGAGGTTGTATGTTTCTTTCTGACCTAAATTGCAATTCCTGAAGTTAGATGAGCTCTTAGTCATTTTTAATTGGACTCTTAATGCACAATGATGGATGATTTATCAATGTGATAAAAGCTAATGTTGGAAAGAGTGAACACTCCATGCTAATTTACAAACGTATAATCATCCAGATGTGCTCTCAGTCAAACTCTGCTTTCATTTTCAGAAGTTCAGAAGCTGTTGCAAATGACTGCTTATGAAAGAGGTGAGCTTTCAAAAAGATTAATTGGCAGGACTCAAGCTGAACTCAGTGAAGTCCCACAAGCAGAAAGCATAGAACCCCAGTCCTTAAAACTAAACTGAGTGGAAAATGAAAAATTTAAGGGCAAAGACGTAAAAGACAGTTTTAAAGTATTGTTATCGAGTCAGTCCCTAAATGAACATATTTTGTGGAAAAACTAGCATAACTACGTGGTTAGCAACCCCTGTACTAGTTTATAAGGTGAGTTGATGCAATATATAACAGCAATATTTCAGTTTAATTTTGCAGGATGTTGGTTGATGGATTATACAGATCTTAATGTTACCAGGTCATGTGCTGTGCTGTATCTTGCACCTCATATGTTGGCAGCATTAATATCCACGCATTTTTCATCACCCCGCACTAAACTAATCCAGTTTCCTTCGCCTTGTTGTATAAATTATGTCTGCCGGACATTTTCATGCCAGAAGATCCCTCAGGAAATATACAAGTATTTAAATATAATATAAATATGTGAAATATTCCCATTCAAAAGTGTGAAATCATTTGCAATGTTTTTGAAAGAACCCGATTTCTTTATTCACCATCATGGCTTCATATAGATGAAAAAATAATACCAAGATGTTCATGTTACAACTTGCTTGTACTGTTTAAATAAGTTTTTATACATGATTGCAAAGCCTTACTTTTAGCTGCCACGACTCCAGTCGTCCACCGACACTGCTTCACATCAGCCTTATGCAGGTTGCAAATTTTGTGGAAGAGAAATGAATCTCACCACATTAAATGCATCAAAAGCCAGAGGACGTAATATCATTAGTATTTCCAATAGCATCGAGCACTCTGGCGTTTATAAAGTTTTGATTGGGTTTGAAAATGGCCTAAAAGAGACAGCAGTCTCATTTGTCACATTTACCATTTGTATTGCTAATGAATTCTTCACTATTATCCTGATGGTAAGGATTAGTGGACTGGTGTACATACCAATTAAAAGCTTTCGGATTGATCTTAGTTTTCAATTTCATGGCTGATGGATAATTCGCCTCTATTCGTGCAACTATATGCATTTTGAAATTTTCGGTCCTCCCTGCCCACAGAAGATATATTTGTTTTGGCATGCATAGCTATTTCTGACGGAACATGATTTCAGTGTTTAACTGCAGTTGGTGTGAAAACCAGCATAAATGAGGCTCCCAAGGACTGTCTGCGAAAATGTGCTTTCGTTTTCAAACAAACAAAAATGGAAAAGGCTTAGCCAAAGACATCCCCAATATTCCCCCATTGTAAGAAATTGGTCAATCTGATGCCCTGTTTACACCAAACCGCGACCCTGATAAGACCAAGATAAGACCAGCGCAAACGTGAAATTTCGGTCATTTACACAGGCCACGGCCCTTCCCTACTTTGATCGCTTATTTGCGGTCATACTGAATCTCAATTGCGACCGAACAGTGACTGAAAACTCATAGAAATGATCAAGTTTTATTGCAACCTGATTACGACCACTCTAATTGGTCTCATAGATCTCAATGGAGTCGCATCTAGTTTACAAGTCTACAGGCATTTTATTAGAGTCTGCAGCGATCAAGCTGAGACCCCAATGCAACCATTAGAGATCGACTTGCTACCGCATTGAGAGTGCTGCGCGAACCAGATCGGCGACCATCAGCGATTGCTGCGAGTGCAGTTGGCGAGTGATGCAACCGTATGCCGAGCCACTTGCAAGTCTATTATGACCTGTGATACTGAGTAGAGAGTGAGCTGAGACTTGTGCAAGCTTATTATGAGCGATTATGATACCCTCTTGTGTTTTTCATTGGTTGCGCAACCTTTGCGAGTGTTTTGAGCAGTTCCATACCCTCGCAAACCTCTAGGAGACCGATGGAGAGTGATGGAGGACAAGAAAGATGGTTTTGGAGACCATGGAGACCGCATAGAGACCAGCTTGCAACCCCAGTGCAAGTCAGTAGGAGTGAGGGCGAGCAGAGGCCATTTTTTGGTCGCAACTCGGTCGTGAGCTTGGTGTAAATGGGGTGTTTTTGGGCACGAACACGGAAGTATTAAATGCTGGAATATACAAGCTTCTGTCTTATATCTGCATGATGCGCTTCTTCTGGCATTTTTTTTATGGTGCCGCTGATGTCTATATAAAGCATTACGAATATGAGTTAGCTGGCTAACTCGGACGTTCGCAAATGACTGTAATTGGCATTTGCGAGCTTGAAGGGCATTTCAAAATGAAATGACATTAGAAATAAATGAGCAACTGTCTTATTTCATTCCAGCTGCATAAGTTTGAAAGATCTTATCTGTCTGCAGCCTTGGGACAAGAAAATATGGATAGCGTGTTTCTTTTATTACACCCTATTGCTGCACAAGGTTTCGGTATTTTTAACCTGCATGGACAACAATGCAAGATAAGGTAATGTTTGTGCCTTACTTTGCCGCTTTTTAAATATCTGATATTAACCCAGTTCAAGATCATAGCAGTCTAATAGGTTATATTCCTCTCCCCCTCTAAAAACAATGAAACCTCAGTGACAATAATAGCATTACTAAGCATAGAAACACAAACAGTTTACAAGATGTATTCACCATGTATTTACCAGATGTCCTGACGTTATACGGTCACGTAATCGTGTGGCTCTGATTTGGCTCCTGGGCGATGGAAAAAGGTTCTTAGGAAGTGCATGGGTTGAACCAACCTAGCACTAGCACCAGCACCAGCACAGCACTAGCACTAGGTTCTTTTTGGTGGAAAAGGGGCATGACTCAGTCTGCCGCATTTCCCCTGGCAGGGTCCTCCAGAGTCTCAGGGCACTTTTTTAAGAAGCTCTGTCCCCGTTAATCTTCAGACGAGAGCCAGGAACAGATCAAAGGCCTCGCCAGAGGCTCTCGTTCTGCAAGCAGGGATGTCCGGGATAAAATATCTGAGATATACTGAGGAGACAGATCATTCACTGCCTTGTAAGTATTTAAGAGAACCTTAAAATCAATTCTGAAATGAACTAGAAGCCATGTAAAAGCATTACAGTAATCAGTAATCCAGGCATGATGAGATAATAACATGTAAAGCAGTTTCTGTATCTTTAAAATTTAATATATCCAATTCCAACAATATTCCTTAGTTGATAAAAAATATTTTTATACAAGTTTGGCAATGTGTTGCTCAAAGCTTATACATGTACTGATTGCTTTTTATAGCTATGAGTGAATAGCCTGTAACTTGCCTTGAAAATGATACCTTTCTCGACTTGGTTGCCTGAAACAGCCTGTGGGCTGATTTATATGTGGCGGTGTCAGAAGGAATTGACTTATGTGTGTGTACCTTGTACCTCTCTTCAGCTGAGTCTACTAAGATCAACAAAGGACTGATAACAGTAACTGAGAAATAAACTATGGTAGGCTGCAATGATATAGCAGGATAAACAACTATGATGAGACATGAAATAAGTACAAAAACATATGCTCTTTACAATTTGTTACATTACTTTGTACATTTTATGTGCATTATCTCTGGTCTACAAACCCCACTTCTATAGTCTGATGTTAGTTTAGTTAAAATTATCTTGACCCACAGCTAGACTTATTCAGTATATTAACATTAGCTGACAATTAAAGAGGTATATTCCATTACACTGAAACATTAGCAAATGAATTTGGCAAACTAGGAGGTGTGATGGATGTTGTCATGTCAATAGTGAGGTGTGGCAAATTATCTTATTTATAATAATCCATCTTGTTAATATGTGTTATCATCCAGAAAATACGGAAGAACGTCTATTACTGCTGAGACGTCATGGTAAATTGTCGTATTGCTTGGTGGTAACATGATTGAAATAAATGATTGCAATTGTGTCATATGTGTTAACATTACAATAGTTTTCAAGGATTTTTGAAATTAAGTTATGACATGGACATTTCACTCATCCTCAGTGGAGCTCTCTTGGCTGACAGGACTCTTGTTTAAAGTTTCTCAAAACACCTCTAAATTACAGTAAAACAAGATGCCAATACTTCTAGTAACAGGTTTATTGCATTCAAACAACTATCCAATCAATGGCAGTATTTGAATGTTTGTGTTAATGGAGTCAATGACTAGAATTTCTGTTTGAGTTCAACTGAAGAAAATCCTTTGAGATTCAGTTTTTTACATATAGACACTCCTGTAAAGAACTTAGCATACTGCATTCAGTGGACTTAATAAGGACATACAACCTGTCAGAATAACAGTGAACGAAAAGACAATGGGCCTAATGCATGAAGCAATATAACAACAATTTTTTCTTATTTTAGTTTGTAACCCCAATTTTTTTCTTATTTTGTTCTTACCCATTGATTTCTGGGATGCACCAGTGTTTTCTTATTTTTGCTGTTCTCTTAGGTAAAAGAAAATTTCACGAGTGGTCAAGAGCTCTCTTACCAAGATAAGCGAAAACAGAAAACTGTTACCTCTGTCCACAGATTGCTGGTCTAATTCACAGAAACACAAGTTTTAAAACCTAAACATCAAAAATGCATCATATCATCAAATTTTGATTGTTTTATGTTTTTGAGAAATTATGATGATTTTATTATTTAATTCTTGGGTTAAAGAGTTTGGCCAGTTGATCCTAATTAAGACTAAGCTAAAAAATCCCTTAGAAACTTGCATGCATTCTGCTTCTGAATGGCTTACCTATTACTGATGGACTCCTTGGCTATCCGGGCTTTGGGGAGAGAGCACGTTTTTAGAGATTGCGCGGATCTGTTTGCTAAGACAGATGAATGGCTGATGAGCCTATTTAGAGCGCTTTCACGCTAGGTATGAGTACCATGCCACAGTACGATTGTCCCCCGCTGGTCAGCTTTCACCCTAATAATATCGTACTGTACCTGAGAACATTTGCATCCATGTCAAAATTCCTATGCAGCGCATTGCAGTGTGCACCTAGGTGGTTTTCAAAGGAGGTGCCAGTATATTTCAGGGGGTTTTATTATTGAGAAGGGGGTTTAGAATATTAACATTGAATATTAATATTGCAAATGCATGTGCTGCATGTGTCCTAGCAACCCTTTGTGTCATCTGTAACATGGATTACCACGTATAACAGCATGAAAAATTTTACTTGAAATCTCATAACTTAAGCTGCCAGACTTTTGCACCGTGTCCCGAACTATGAAACTTTCTTGAGTTTGTCACGGCAGCAATCTATTCTGCGATAACCACGTGAATGTAACTACTCATGAATTATTCCATAAATCTGAGTTTTTGCGTGTAGTATCCAGTTGTGATTGTATGTTTTTGTTTGCCTACATTTCGAGCAAGGATTGAATTTCTTTGTTAGAATGGCGATATCTTTTCGCCATTGCATTTGTTAATACAAGAGAGTCGTAACACATAACAGTAATCTTCCGTTCTCAAGTCGGCTCTTTGCACAAGGCATGGCACCTGCCCTTATATGGTGTTTATTGGGTGTCATTTATGCTAATTTAAAACAACTGGCCACACGCTTCCAATTTACAAAATGATCAAGTGGGATTCAACATTCAGCACACCTGGGTAAGAGCTTGTTTGGATAGTAAGAGCGTTTGGTGCATCCGGAGTTGCTCTTATTTATTCTCTCAGCAAAAAAAAAGAGAAATTTAAGAGAATGTTGCTGCATGAGGCCCAATGTCTTTAGTACTATTTGTTAATGGAATTATATAAAAAGAATAAAATTGGTCCCAGAATCAAACCTTGATGTACCTCATACTTAACAGTAACAAATTAAAACTTATGTTTGTTAATGGACACACGGGCTGTTCTGCCTCAAACATTCATAGGATTTGATGCAACTAAGTACAATACCAAATATGCCTATCCTGTGTCTATCTAATAAAATGATAGAATCAATTGTATCAACAGCAGCACTTATATCAATGGTACAAAAATGGAACAAATGCCAGCTTTATTAACAGGTCTTTTTTTTTTTTCCGTCAGCGCTGTGATGCTGACAGAAACCAGTGTCAAAGGTCTAAAAAATTTTCTTCTCTTACACTGCAGTTCAGAGTTGTCAAGCCACAATAATTTCCCTTGTATTTTAGTGATAAAAGGTCATTTTGAAATAGGCTGATGAGGGTCTCTTGAGTAAATCTACGCATAATTGTGTAGAGTTTAGGGGCTCAATCTTTCACACTGCCCTACTCATTGCCACTACCCACTACCCGTGAATTACGCATTTAGCAGCTTCCAATATCCCTAAACGGTATCTTGCAACCACACTACCCGCTATACATTATGCCGACTTTATTTGCGCCTGGAGGTGTGCTCATGTGGATGTTTATGCGCTATCCCTACAATTGCTATCTTGACCACACGCATTAGGGAAAGCGTATAGCGGGTCCTCAAACCACTCGCTACCCATTTGGGCTTTTACAAGAGTGCATCCAGGCGGCTTCAATGCGCGTCCACTTGGACACTTAACTCGCCTACAAAAATCCACCTCGCTTTAGCCTCAGTTGAACCCCTGAGAAAATGGCAGAGATAGTACTAAATCACCTGGATTGCCAGTTAAATAATAGAAGATGCCCAGAACGCATGTACCGCAAGCGCACCAGCTACCTGGACCTTTCAGGTCAGTCAATATTGTTTGTATTTGGTATCAATAATTTTTTCTGCTTTTATAATAATATATAATTATTAAACATAATATATAATAATGATATATATTATTTGTAATATTCTAGAATTATAATAATATAAATATTATTTCCCACCGAACAAGAATGCGTGACAAAACTGCGCCTCAAATTATGTCACCTGGTTGCAGATGATGTAGACACCGCTGCCAGCTGTCCGTATGCCTTGCCCATTGCTGTTAGGGTTACTGTGGCACTATATTTCTATGCTAGTGGGTTATTCCAACACCCACTCAGCTCAGTTGGAGGCATGACCCAATCTGCCATAAATTCGGCTATAACTGCAGTCACTGCCAGCATAGTCCAACATGCCAGTCGTTACATCACTGGCATCCCTGTGACACCCGAGAGGCTACGCAGGGTAAAGTGTGTAACGGTAGCCACAACGCTTTTATAATGGAAGAATCAGTCATTCCTGCAGTCTTCCAGAGGGACCCCCCTCTGGATGGGTGGCTGTTGGGTGACAATGGCTATCCATTAAAGACGTGGTGCGTAGTACCATATATTACGCCAACAAGTGCGCGTGAGTTCGCTTTCAAAAGAAAACACTTATGCGCACGAGTTGTCATTGAGCGAACATTTAGTGTGCTCAAAATGCGGTTAATCTGTTTGGACAGGTCAGGTGGGGTCTTATAGTATGGTCCTCAAACAGTAGCATCTTTCTTTGTGGCATGTTGTGTGCTGCACAACATTGCCCTACGCCATGGAATGACGCTGGAGTTTGAGGATAGATTATTACTATAGAACGCAGCAAGCTGAAGTGCAGGTGCTGACTCCAAATGCTGATATAGTGCCAGCAGTAGCAGGGGCAATGAGGGACCAGCTGGCAGCGGAGCTGCGACACCGCTAGTCATCTGCAGCCTGCCTGGTAAGTAATTTGTGCAATCAGTAGGCTACTAATAATGTATGAATACACGTAATTCATATAGCGTTTTATTAAACACTCAAAGTCGCTTTATAAAGAAAAAAGTGTAAATGGTTGATGTAAGCATTTATTTAGCTGTGGGTTTGACCTCGTGCACGAGCAATTTAACTTTGTCTTCGGAGAATCGTGGCGACCTTCCTCTCTCCATCACGGGTTGCGGTTTGAGGATTTGGGATAGCACAGCCTGCTCTTAAAAACAATGGCACCTGGCACACCGATTGGTTTAACTGGTGTAACGGCCAAACCATGCCTATGCATAATACAACGAGTAGCACAGGTGTTTTAGGGATTAAGGCAGGTGTGCGGGGCAACACGTCTTACGCAGAGCTAAATCCTCAAATAACGGGTTTAGGGACTCTGATGTAAGATGGGCCACAGAACTGCATTACAACAGGAATGATTCTAAATCCCTGTCGTGACAAGCTGTAATGTAGTTCTACAATCAAGAGGTTTAAACTCTGGTGAAAAACAAACCAACTAGTTAAGCTGATCCCAAACTCATTATACTTTAGGACTTTCAGCTCAGAGAAATCAAAACTGGGGTAGAGCGACGTATGATCCCTCACCTACACCTCTGTGAAATAGTTCCACTGTCTGATTATTCACTGCTGAACTAAAATACTAATAATATTTAAAATGGCTGAACAATGCAATGATACCAACAAGTACAATCAAACTGAGTATATGCATACTGAAATGACATAGATCAGAACACAGGAACCAGGGATAGCAAGAAACGCTTGTGCTTCATTGCAGGTAGTCAGGAGTCCAGGGTCCGAACCACCAAACAGAGCAATGCGGAACAGCCGGGTCATCGTCCAACTGCAGTTTAAGAAATATCTGGGAAGGAAGATGGCATATAGTCCCAGTTTATATGTATGCAATTTATTCTAACTTTTCCTTTCAGGAAGCTGCAGAGAACATGTAATTTTGCTTACTACTATTAGCGATCCATAGTACCAACATACTTTCAATGCAAATCTAAGCAATGCAATTTTCATTAACAATCATTGAGCTAGAGCTTCGCAACTTCATGTGCTTTTTCAGGACCCCCGAGGAGCATGCAAGTTTTTGTGTCCCTGCAATGTTTCCCTCATCCTAAACCCAACATCCCACAACCTGTCATGGTTTTTGGAGGCTGGCGAGCTTTTTTTGTTTCTCTCGTCCGGGACGTTATCGTTTTGCCCACAATCGGATTCTTTGGCCAGCTGGCATTAATTGTGGGCGGCGCCTGGACTCTACTTAAACCCAAGTCTCGCCTCTGCTAGAGTGTCAGTGTAACTTTGCTCTATAGGCAGTAAGTTCTCCAGCTAGAGAATTGTTTGAGGAATCAGTTTCAAAGAGGAAAGTGCTAGTTAGCAAGGGAATCTTTCTCTCTTTATGTCTCTCTTCCAGTGCACTGTCTGTTGCCATATTTCATTATCCCTGTAGCCGAGATTTTCCCTTTATTTCGTTCCGGTCCTGCTCACGTTCCTTCCTTTTGTAACTGGACAAGATCTTTGTCCGTTGGAAGCGTGAGTCTCTCCCTTTTTGTTGGTTTGTCTGTGTTATTTTGCTGGACTTCCTTTCGGTTCGGCCGCTGCTTTTGGCATCTCAAAACACCACCCATCACACAACCAATCTGTGTGTTTTTGACATATGGCTTTTGAGCTGACTTTAGAAAAGTGCTAGAGATCTGAAAAACTACACACTTAGTCTGCTCTAAAAGCGGATTAACTCAACCAGGCTTGGTGAATGCAGTATGTTCCTGGACCGTGTAGCAATATATCAGTGGCACATTACTTTAAGCTTTATTTCAAGGCCTGTGTTTGATTTCCAAATTTGAGCTTTTTTAACAGGCAAGTTTTACACTGTTGAATGATGCAAGCCACCAATTTTTGTGACCCTGTCATTTGAGTTAACGTTTGGGCCTATTGGCCCAAAACAGAGGATTTTCCAAACTGCCGTACCTGGAATAGTGCACCCGAAGTAGGACAATTTTGATGAATTTCAGGGATGTTTTTGCAATTCCCTTTAACATACAATACTTGTGCAAAAGTCTTATGCACATTTAAAGCATAATGAATAATGCAGAGCTGTTAAATGTTAAATATTAAATCAAACCAATATTTGGTATGAAAATGCTTTGCCTAAACATCTGGGACACTGTCCTGTTGTGCAATATTTATAAAATGATTGGCTTTTTCTTTGTTCCAAAAAAAGAGTGGAAAAATTACTACCATTCCTCTGCAGACTGACAGACTGACTTACGTCTGTCCCTCCAAGTATTCGCAGACAGCCATAAGGTTGTTGACATCAGGGCTCTATTGAGACTGTGTAATCTATATTAACTCCTTTGTGCAGAGGCCAAATTTGGCTATTTACCCACTTTAATGCTGTATAATTCAAGATTTAAGCTTCATAAAGAGAAAAAATGTGGCTCAATTCAGAAAAGACACTTACAGCATTTAGAATTACATTGTATTTCAGTTTATTTTCATGATTTTGGTGGAGAAAATGAGCAGCAAACATAAAAAATCTTCATGAGAATTCACCATTGAAATTGCAAAAAAATCAAATCATTAAAAAATCATGTATTTAACACAAATAAAGTTTTAAGGCATGAAATTTAATATGAACAAATTATTTTCTGGTTGAGTTTACTATGAATTTATCAATATCAGTGCAGTTGAATATCAGTGGTCACCAGTAACCTCTCCAAACACAAACATGCCTTTTCTCCATAATAAAGTTTGGAGTTTTGGCCATTTTTCAACAAAGCCCGCACAAACACGCATTAAATAAACTGCTTATTAAACGGTCAGAACATTCACCCTGTAATGGAAGCTGCCAGTCCCCTCTTCTAAGCTCACAAACCCATTTAACACTTATAAGGAACAAGTACACGTCACTAACTCAGTAATATCTGAATTCTGAAATATACCTTATTTTAACAGAACAGACACTCCACTTTCAGGGAATATCAAATCCATTGCCTCTCCCGATTCAAAAGAAATGTGCAATGAACGTACCAGGGGTCCACCCAAATGCACGGGCAGTTCGCGTTTTCAACAGGAAAAAAAAAACTCGACATCTAAAGCCAGATTTAAATTTTTCAAAATGTGGGGTGCCTAAGACTTTTGCACAGTACTGTAGCTCCACAACTTTGATACTTTTCTAATCGACATGAGGCGTGGATGTTTACTGATGCCTGATTTTTTCAATGATTTGCTGCGTTTTGATAGAACTGCAAAAAGCAAACCATAAAGACCTCTGCATATGGTTTCGGAGCTCAGTTAGAAAGGAGCTAGAGCTTTTTAATTAACTTTAACTCTAGGAGGCCCTGCTGGCACCTTTCAGAACCCTCAAACCTGTAAGAAAAAAATAAGGAGATAAATGGATTCTTCTGAGTTGTTGCAAAGCTTGTCTTTATTAGTAATTAGCTGTAAGGAAACATGTCCAAATGCTTTGGGGTCATCGGTGTCGGAATGAGCCCTGAACAATCGAAAGGCTTTACCATTTATACTGTACAACATGCATATGTATATCAAGTAAAGGGGATGGTTCTTGGCTTCAATGTATGATAATCCGGTGTATCATGATTAGGTAACAGTCAGAAGACCATTGTCT
Source organism: Gymnothorax reevesii (assembly GCA_029721435.1). Lineage (NCBI taxonomy): Eukaryota > Metazoa > Chordata > Actinopteri > Anguilliformes > Muraenidae > Gymnothorax > Gymnothorax reevesii. Next base: position 28,368,560 of record CM056589.1, read on the forward strand.
ACACAGGAGTGTAGCCATTTGGGTGTTAATTAAGTGTCAACCGTTGATGGCCATCATTGGCTTTTCCTGTTTCCAGGTGTTACCATGATGCCAGGATGTGGGGCTTCCCTTTGATACCATGACAAGATGACCATTTCAGAGCATATGGCGGGTCTAGATTATGAGTCTCCCGCTCTCCAGCAAAATGACGCACAATTCCTTACAAACCCCTGATCCAACTTCCAATATATTAACATTCCTCACATTAATATGGATTTTGGTCGCATCTTGGAGAGGTGCTAGGAAGCTGGGACGTTGCGTGGTAGCATGTATTGATGATGGAGAACACACATACAAGGATCAAGCCTGTAAGTCAAAAAAAAGTTCAAAAGCAGAATTTCTTTTCACTGATACTGTAAGGCCCTAAGAACCTAAGAAGACCTTTTGGTCCAAATTCAGATTTGGATTTTTTTTTTTTTTTCAAGAGTGTCCACAAGTCCCAAATTTGTGAGCTTGTTCTGAATCTTTGAGAGGATGTGTGGTGCAAAGGTTTTTGAGCCCAGGATATTTCTGCACCCCAAAACCCAAAGGGCCATTTTCAATACATCTCCATTAGAGCTCTGGCCATCAGCAGAGGTCTTTTGCTCTATGAGCACATCGAGGGTTTGGAGCAAAATGGTGATCTGTTCAAATTTTGTAATTTTGAGATGATTACCTCCTGTCACACATTTCAATCAGCTAATTCTTGGATCACAATAATTATATGTCCATGTGCCTCAGTTTTAAAAAGAATTCACATATTCATTTTGTGGTATGTCCAACAAAATCTGCTTATATGAATTAAATATTGAGATTTTGATAAATAAACATGAATAGCATTACAGAATCATCTGTCTTCCATTGCAAACAAACTTAACTTCAATCTATCACCATTTTGTTATGTCACATCAAGTACTAGAGTTGTTGGACCACAGAGGTGACGTCCATTTTGACAATTTTGGCCGTGATGTTGCAGTACCATACTTATGAAAACTTTCATGTTCAGGATACTTCTGAACCATGCAGTAAAAGAGTGTCTGACATAAACATGATGTAAATGATGTATTTGATTTGATAGAACATCTGCAAACCTAAAAATCAATTTTTCTCAAAACCTCTAAAATGGACATATAACCATTGTGCTCCCAACCCTGAACATGTACTGTGTATTTTTGGAGGAACTAAGAGTTCTCAAACTCTTCTCAAACCCATCATCCCACTTCCAATATAGTACATTCATTTTTCATAAGTGAATTTTGGACACATCTTGGTGCAAGGAACCTGTGATTTGACATGATTGCAGAGTTTATGGTCCGCAACAACATATCCAGAACGTAAGCAGCTGGAACATTCCTTGATTATCAAATCAGCTGCATCCCAATATTTTCAGCCCAAGTCTAATATATTCCAATTCTTTTCACAAATGCTGTTTAGACGCAACTTAGGAAAGTGCTTGCAACCTGGGATTTTGTATGCTACTACGGGTGGACCTCTGAAACATATTCACTTTGCACACCTTTGCATGGTACCAAAAAAAAAAAAAAATAAATAAATTGGCATTGTCAGAAAATCTCTCTCTTGGGCCTCTGCCAAAATCTGCAAAAAGGCCTGTTTGCTCTCTGAGGTCACTTTTTGATATAGTGCAAGAGGCTTAGAAATTTGTCTGCTCAATCTGCAGGCCCAGGCAGTGCATAACTCAGAGGGTTTGTCATTTGAAGACATTTCTGCATGCCAAAATCCACTGACCAATTGCAATATTCTCCCATACATTTTCATATGTAATGTTTGGACAGCCCTTCAAAAAGTCTCAGAGATTATTTGCTTTGCACACCGATTCAGCATGTAAAACAAGTACTCTGTGTCATTTTTGGTGATGCTGGAACCAATCCTTCACCCCAAACATCCATCTCTCAATATATCCCATTCATTTTCTCATACATGGATTTGACCTCATTTAGAAAAGTGCTGGAGCTTCAATGAATTAGAGGCATATTGTACATCCCAGTGGGACACACTACACCATTTGTGGTGACTCTGATATACTTTAAGGCTAAAATGTCCATAATTTAATTTTAAAGACCTGTAGGCGTCTGAGACGGAGGAGACTGTCCTTTGTTTTTATGCCCAGGAAAGTGCACCCAAACCTGGTTGACATTTCAAACTACTTTTTAATATTGGCAATAAATGCCATTCATTTTCAAGCATGGATTTTTGACCTTACTTTGGGAAGTGCGAGAGCTTCAGGATTTTGCACACTTATTTTTCTGCAAGATTGGACATTTTTCACCATTTCTTGGGCCCACTTAATGATTCAATACCTTAAAACCCAGCATCCCACTTCCAATCCATCCCAACTCCTTACCAATATATGATTTTTGGACTCAATTTATGAACGTGCCGGGAACCAGAACTTTTGAATAGATTTACATTTTCATTTGGAGCATGGAAGCAATAATATGCATTGCAGAACTGTGGCTTATTCAAAAACGATTTGACTCGTGAAAGAAATTTTTAAATCAACTATTTGTAATATATTCAAGTCATTTGTGATCTCAACAGACATGTGCTAGAGCCTGACTATTTTGCATGCTTGTACAGGTGGGCCCCTGAAACAACATATCCGAACTGCAAAACTGAGTGTCGATATGAAATGAAATAGGCCCAGTGAGAATAATATTCTCTGAGGCCTAACTGACAAAATCTTCAAAAGCCCTGTTTGGCTTCAGAGGCCAATTTTTGACATAAAGCCAGAGGCTCACAAATATGTATGCTCAATCTGCAGGCTCAGGTGGGGAAGAATTGAGAGGATTTGTCATTCAGAGAAATTTCTGCACCCCAAAATCTACTGAATTTTCATATATGATTAAAGGGCACCCATTAGAAAAGTCCTTGAATTGAATGGCTTTGCGCACTGATTCAGCATGTCAAACAGATACTCTGTGTCATTTTGGTGATGCTAGAACATTTCCTTTGCGTCAAACATAACATCCCCCTCCCAATATATCCCATTCATTTTCTCATACATGGGTTTTGGACACCACTTCGAAAAGCGCCCGAGCTTCAAAACATTTGAGTCATGTTCATCATCCTACTGGGACACAGAATACTACTTTTGGTGACTCTGATGCATTGCTGAACCCAAAAAGCCTTTATGGGCTTCAAGGAATCTGAAATTTAATCGTTGTACACCACTGAGCCTGTTATGATTCTGCTCTGTTTGCCTTGTCTTTCATGTTCTGTCTGATCTATAATGTATTGTGATTTGTTTACTTAGATTTGTTCATGTTTTGTCTAGTTAAGTTTTTCCATGTTTTTTATTTTACCATAGTTTTATTCCAGTCCATGTTTTTGCCTCTGCCATGCATTGCACTTTGTCACTCCCTGTCTGGTCTCTTGCCTTGTCATTGCTCACAGCCCCAGTATTGCGTGCCCCTCTTTCGGGAAAATTCATAGCTTCGGGATTTCAACCATTCCTTCCAATCTCGTTTTCTTCCTTCGCCTTGCTTTTTCTATATTACTAACCCATACTAACAGTTTGTTATTTTTGCTGGAGTTGCTAACACAAACTAACATTGTATATAATACTAACTTACTAACGAGCACTAAGGGATGGTATAGCTGCGCTTACTAACTGATTAACAAGCTCTAAGTATTCGCCCTTTTCTAATCTCCGCCTCTTGTCTCTCCCTAATCTTCTCTGCTGCGTTTCTATGGATTCTCCACACCTGCTCACGCTGTCCTTTCTCTTATTATCTATGCACGTTAAAAACTCCTTGACCGGAGCTGTATGTCTGTCTATAGGATTGTCTCATGATCCCTGTCCGCGTTTTGGCTGTTTGCCAAAACTTTGCCTATCTCATGTGATTAGGTTCTCCCTCATGTCCCCTCCTTTGTAATCAGTCTGACTTCCTCCACCTGTGTTGTGTTAAGCATATGACTTCCCGTAAGTGTATATTAGGAGTCTTTTAACAGCACCTCCTTGTCAGAATGTTTCTCTTGTTTACCTGTGCTGCTATTGTCTTCGCCTTGTACTCATAGTGTTACTTTTACGACTGGACCGTCTGACTTTTGGTGCCCTGTTTACGGTTCTGGATTTCGCCCTTAGGATTCTGATTTTTGGATTGTGGATATTGTACCGTTGCCTGCTTTGTTGGGGGTCTCCCCCCTTCAGAACTAAAGCCTCTGTTTTTTTTTTACTCTCTGGTGCTCGCTGGTGGTTCCTATACATATTCCTGACAGAGCCAAGAGCTGTGTGCCAAAATTGCGCCAACCTCGGTACACTTTTAATCGTGTGCTGCTTCACGTTTCAGGCCGGCTTTGAGTGATCGCCGCCGCTGATGACTTTTCAAGACATCCCCACATGCAATATGTCATCACGGCAGTTTTTGTACCATTTGAGAGCTTTTGGTCAAAATTGCCTCAAATAGGCCATAATGAACCGCCCCTGCACTCGTCATAGGGTTTTTCTATGGTTTGCATTTGTTTCCACGTTAAAGTAGCTAAAGTAGTAGTTAAAGTAGTATCACTATATGACGAGTCAGAATAGAATGTGTTGGAGAAATTGAGCAATTCCCCATTCAAATATGTTACTAATGGTCCTTTGATAGGGATATCAGCCATCCCCACTGAACCCAATGGGAAGTGGCTGTTTTATGAGCACTTTGGATGTTCCCATGCATCCTAATGGAAAGGGGGATATTTTATGAGGCCTTGAACTGCGTGTGCTGCAAACGGTCAAAATATGGGCTCCACGGCCCACCTGCTTACTTCTCGCAGCCAAGGGCACCACCTAGAGTCATCCAAACAAAGGGGGTGAGCAAGGAACGATCAAATGGAACAAGAGAGAATGGGCGACCTCTGGCTGCATATTATATGGGAAATGAGATCCTGTGGGAGGATGCGATCCATGACAGTGAAATGTCAACCTCTGCCAATATAAATGAACTGAATTTTTTTTTTTCTGGACCTAAACATGCCCTAACCTGTGTTCTTACACTCTCTCAAATCAGACATTATTTATTTTGAACAAGAACATCATGCTAACCACAGACAGTTCCAGGCAGAGTTATAAATTATTCAAGTTAATTGTTTTTGTTATTAATAATGTATTCATTCACTTTTATTGAAAAGTTTTCAGACACAATCACTTGCACATTGATAGGTATTATAAATATGGCTTGGTCTAATCTGTCTGTCCACTTCAAATTGCATTCTTAAGTATGAGATAAATTATTTTAAATATCTACATGTATCAACATGAGGTCGAATAAAATAAAATAAAATATGGAAACCAAAATGCTGAATTAATTAATTGTAAGTTTTACATAGGATTTTACAAAACTTCGATCACATGATTACAGAATATTACGGAGAATATTTTTCTCTGTACTACCTGCTGTATACAAAACACAAGCACAAAACAGTATCCAGTATTCTTATTCTGTAAACTTCGTGTACAGTTAGAAGACGCAGAACTCAGGAGGCTGATTTGGACATGCCATGAAAAGTATGTTGGTAGGAAGAGCAGAACATCCTCAATTATGCTTGACAAATAATTTCTAGCTATTTGTCCATTAAAATCTTTGGATCATGGGAGTATAGATTCAGATTCAGATGAATTTATTGTCATTGTTACAGGATAGAAAATGAGATTACGTTAAGAGAGAAAGTGCTCCGAGCTGCTGCAAAATGCGTTGCACTGCCAACTCCACTTCCTTCTTCGAAAATTGAAGGTTGCAGTTAACACAGAAGAGAAACATTTTGATGACATCAGACATAATAATACACATCAGGTTTATAACACGACACGCTGGAAACCCGTAGGAATTTTTTCAAGGGAATGGGGTTGATGAGAGGTGAAGGAAGAAGGGGTTAATGAATGCAGGAGGCAGCCTGTGGCAGAGGGAGGGGGGTGGAATGCAGAGTCCTTATCAGGGGCAGAATTGCCAGAGGGATGAGGGAAATGTTGTTGATGGTCTGTGTGAGACTGAGGCAGACAGAGGGAAGACGTGGAGTGGGTGGGTGGGGGGGTGCTGAATTCTATTCAATTTCGGGTGGAACAAGCCATTTCCGACTGATTCATTTTGTAAATTTACTTCACGCTACAGGACCACAAGTTCTCCCATCCTCTCGTCCTGTATCTTGCCTAAGTTCACAGTCAAATGCACAAACTCCCCACACTGACTCAAAACAGCGTCCATCTTTCTGTGCATTTCTGCAGATGATCCCAGAGTCTTTTTGAGCAGCTCACCATTCTCTGATCCTCCACTGAGGTGCTCCATAATAACTTTGGTGCTAGGCAGCTCATTGGCCATTTTTCTCGCTCCCTGCTTGCATACTTTGCGATAGATCAGAGCAACTCCCATGCCAATTAGAAGAAATCCCGTCACCATAAATCCAAAAAGGTAAACATCCTCCACGTCTTCAAGGGATAGTGCCGCCAGACAAAGAATTTGCCGTCTCGACCACGCGTCCCGAACGTAGTCAGCAGCAAAAGTCGCATTCGGGCAGCGCGGCTCTCAAGGTGCTCTGCTTCTTGGTGAAAATATTTTGTCAATCGCATTCAGGGACCAGCTAATTGATTCCATCTTTACTTGAAGAGCCTCAGAGGCAGACGGAGGGTCCAAAAAAAGGAAAAAAGAGGGGGTAACAGGACAAAACAAGGTCAAGTCAAGTTCATGCTCTTTGTCAAAATTAGCCTGTCAGTGAGTTGTGGCATGATCCAGAGCTACTGAAATCAGGTACAGTCAGCCCAGGCACATCCTATACTCCGGTCAATAAAAGGCCACCCCAAAAGTCCCAGTTCAGCGATTATTCAAAATGCCATAAATGACTCGAGCCATCAGCGAGCGTGCCATTGGCATGGTCAATGCAGGAATGTTTCTCAAGGATGTTGAAAGGGCTCTTAATGTTCATGTTTCAACAATAAGTTGCATAAAATACCTTTTTGAGGAATGAGGCAAGACAGCAGATCGCCCACATGCATGACGACCATGTGTGACAACCCCACCCAAGACCGCCATATCTGGACTCTTTATCTCTGTGATCGTCTGAGAACAGTAACTCCCACTGCAGATGAGACAGCTGGTCCCCACCATCACCCCATTTTTGCTGAAACCGTGAAAAATAATCTCCAGGAAGTCCATCTCTTTACGTCTTTTGTCCTTTTCTGGATTGGACCTCTGCTCAGCTCGATGAAAAAATTGGTTTGACTGAGTGACGTTTGACGGCTAATGGCACAATGGAGGACTGTTTTCTTTACAGACAAGTCACGTTTCCAACTTCACAGAGCAGATGGACGGAGGATCGTTATGCTGACATCATTGTGGTGCGCAAGGTGGCACATGGTGGTGGAGTGCTGGTTTGGGTGGGAGTATTCCAAGGACATCGCACCCAACTGCAGTTGATGAACAGCAACTTGAATGCAGTGTGATTTCACGATGAGATGCTGCTGCCTATCGTCCTACCATTCATCCACCAAAACAATAACCATCCAGCATGACCATGCCAGACCCAAGTCACCCGTGTATGCACAGAATTCCTTGAGCTGAAAACATTTGTGTGCTTGAATGGCTGGCTTATTCCTCGGATTTGTCCCCCTTCCAGCATCTTTGGGTTGTCCACAAGCAACGAACGTCTATTGGTACCCATTTCCAGCCAATTTCCGCCAACTACACAAAGCTCTTGAAGAGAAGTGGGAACATGCCCACCAAGTCACCACTGACCATTTGTTACAGTCCACACAGCAGAGATGTGTAGCAATGCACCAGGCCAAAGGCGGACATACCCAATATTGATTTGTGAAATTTGGACAATAGTCCCCATCCCCTTTATCATCACGCCATTGCGAGATTCTTGTTTGTCTTTTTAAATCATTGATCAAAATGTTTTACAATATGGTCATACCATCTGTCAGCACTCAATGAAAGTACAATGAGCTTCTGAATATGGTCATATTTCTCACAATAAGTTATATTATTATATTTTTTATGTATAAATTATATTTTTGTTCAGTGTATTTGCTGTAGCATTTGTCCTTTGGCGTCCATCAGCAATTTAGCACCATTCAGGTTGAAATACGCATTAGCTTACTTTGATGTTTGCAACAGAACAGTAAAAATTGTTCCCACAGTATACATCAGATACAACCAAGTCAGCAATTCTTTCATGGAGCTAGCCCCAACTCATATGCTTGCTTGCTTCACCTCTTTCAGCAACCAGGGTCCTGACTCCTGGTAGGAAAAGGTACTTTATGCACTGAAAAAAGTGATCATGGCTTACTATTCATGTGAAGAGAGAATACTATTTAATCTAACCGAATAAAATTAAGTTTCTGTGCTTTCCAAGAAAGTTGATTTGTTCAAAACAAAGAAATTCCACAGCGAAATCTTAAAACAATTATGAGTAACGAACTGTAGCAATATTTTCACTTGGATCCAAAGTCTCAGTTTTTTCAGTGTGCGGTTTGCTGCAGGTTACAGATAAACCTTCTCGTTGTGAACTAAGAATGTTGGTCATGTTATATGCTGAAAGGCCATGTGATGTCATCAATAAACAGGTGTAATATGATTTGAAAGTATCACAACGATGTCATTTGGCTACTTGAAATGGTTTCACAGAATTTATACTTGACCTAAATGGGACATGGCTCTTAAAATAAATACTGACCCGATTTTATCAGGACATCCACTCAACCTTCATAATACTTTCCTGCCCCAATAGCACTTCAAGGTAATTATAATAAAATAATTATCCAGATATTTAAGCTATACCTATTGCCATTTACAAGTTGGAAAAGAAAAAAAGAATTAATTTTCCAGTGACAAAATGGTGTGGGTACATAATAGTGTGATTCCACCTTAGAGACAAAATTTGTCCTATTACTTCTCATTCCCACTACAATCGTCTACCTTTGCTTAGCTTGTAAGTTTCATCACCCTGATTAGAAATCTTCAGGTATCTATGATAACTTCATCCTTTGATGACACATGGTGCAGAGAAATATGGCTAAATACTCTCTGTGGTTTGGCCGAGAGCATCACTGGAACACAACCCACACAGACTATTGAAAAAGTAGTCTGAGAGGCTATATATTTGCTAGTGAAAGCCAACTTTGACTCAGAGTATACAAAAAAATATAGTCCTACATCCTTCTCAGTTATAGCATACAGCGAGATGTGCTTATCGAAGAAGGCATCTTGAGCTCCCCTGTGTGTAATCCTATTCAGAAGCTGAGTGGTTAAAAAAATAACCACCAGGGAATGATGAATAATAAGAGTGTTCCAGGAATTTAAATGTACGCAGCATGTGTCGCTTAAGTATTTGGAGAGAAGTTCAACGTTAAAGACTGTATTTCACAGAATAGACAACAAAGGGCCCTCAAATTAAAGCAGAAAATCTGCAATGCACATCAGTTTTACAGCTTTTGAAACTTTGTCAAGGTTGATATATGTGGTCTTTGCTATATGAAGGGTATTCTTAAAGTACCTTAGATGTCATAAACTGTAGTCATGGTTACACAACAATACTGTAGGTGTCCTTTGCTGTGAAGGCTTCATTTCGAAGCCATGCATTGCTCAGTCACAGAGCAAAGCAACACGTTCCATTTTTTGACACATACTTTTGGGATTACCAATGGAGTTTTATCACCGATTCCCAAATGCTCGAGTGAATTGTCTCTGCACAAATGTCCGTGTCTTCTTGCAGAAATCACTAATTACTTACATGTGCCTAACAGCTTTGTGCTCAGAGAAAATTCTGCTGCAAGGCCTTTTTCAGATTCTCTATTACTTTTACTTTTCAGACTACCGCAAGCACATCCATTTAACTTCCCACCACAGATGCACCCATTTAAATGCGAAGCTTTTAGTTATCACTTGTGAGACATACTGTCATAGACTGGCAGTTTTTAGAGCCAAAATGAATAGTGTAAAAATCCATAATGGCAATAAAAGAAAAAACTTCGCTCCAAACTGACGGTTATTCTGTAGCCAGCCCTTAGTCTCCCATGAAAGGCTATATCTCCAATCTGCTGAATATGTTTTTAACTGAATGCGTGCAAATAAAGAGTTTTTTTTAGAACAAAGGCAAATTACATAAATGTATAGAGTGAGTTTAATCAGTGTAGGTGCAAGCAAAGCAAACAGAACCCTGAAACGGCATCCCATTATCAGCTCCCATCCACTCCCACTAACCTGGATTACTTCACGGTCAAGAGGAGATCATCCAACCAACGGCCTCCATAAGAGTATAACCTTCGCTGGGGGAATTTTACACAACTAATGTTTTTTTTTTCCCCCTCCACAACTACACTAGCATTCTTTAGAGCATACAACCGAGCTAGCGAATCAGTAAATTCAGAGAACGACCCATTGAAGATTCACAGAATGTGGGATCAATCCAAATAATAGAAAAAAAAGAAAGAAAAATAAGCTGAGTAATAAACTTCTCTCTTTTCTTTTGTTTTTATTGCTGTCATCTTGCCATTTGTGGACTGAAGCACTCACCCTTCAGGCTCATCATAACTACAGACCAGCGGCTAATTCACCTCAGTAGAATGTGCAAAAAACATTCTGAACAAGTACTACAGGAGAGAAGTTCATACTTAAAGCCCAGTGAAAATGCATTACTCAAATGGATTACCTTGAAATGATTCCTAGAACAAAAAAAAGAGTGGGAACATTTGTAAGCTAATTGCATCAATCTCATGAATCCCTTGAGAACATTAATATTTCAAAAATATGCCTTGTTGATTGCTGTGAATCAAAGCGGAAAAAAAGCTTAAACCACTTAGTAACTGTACAAGAGCTGTACTAAAAACAACACGAACATTACGTCAGTTTACTGGAGCAGGTTTACTCACAAACCTTTGCTTTTAGAGGCACTGAGTAGTTAAATAATTCAAAATTTTTTGTCCCCAATGGAGTACATGGGCCTAAATCTTGAAGAGCGTACACAGGATCGTGCTTAAAGCTATGCGGCAATATTATGAAATTTTATTTGCAGCAACATGTTAGTTAGATTATATCAAGAAAATAAAATGATGAAAAAGTCTTTTAAAAGGATCTCAGTTGATTCCATCACAGTGTATGCCTCAAACATTCAGCAAATAGTGAATTTCTTCAATATTTCAATTCAATTTTTGCCAGGCACTGAGATGGAGATCCCACTTCCCAAAGTTTGATACCAATATGTTAGCCAATTGTACTGTGTGGTGTGACATTTTCAAGAATAACACAGTGAGTCCTTTACATGCCCGGAACACATTCAGCCCAGTCATATCAAAAACAAGATGGCCGTCTCTCAAAACGGACAAAGGTGACGCTCACTCACCACATTAAAATTTTGCTGCAAAGAGTCATATCCTGAAATTTATCCATGGGATTCTTTCTTTACTTGAAAACATGTAGACATACACTGTCTGTGTTAATTTTGATAAATCTATCCATCATATCACTATGCAGGAAATGTTTTTGTCAGCCCACCCAGGAAAAAAGGACAAAAACATCTTTCCACCATGGGCTTAATTTGTGGAGAGCATGGGGTTCACGTGCCCCCAGTAATTCGGTGTGATAAGCTAAACATCAATGAAAAAAATAAAACATATTATTGCGGACAGTTGTTCTGTCCCCCCAATAATAAAATAACTGCCACACTCTTGCTTTCCACATAAAACTTCAGTTGAGGGTGGAAAAATCACATTGATTTTGAAAGGAAGAAAAAATCCTGACATTTAGCCCTGTTTTGCCATTCAGGAAGAGAAAGTACACAATGAGGTGGACTCTTCGGGGGGAAAGGGGTGACATTTCATATTTTTCAAGTTGTGCCCCCCAGCTGTCTGAGCCTTGGCATCCTATGACAGTAAAAACATCTGACCATGGAGACACCGCTAAAATAATCACTTTGGCTCTGGGGTAGTATCCCCACACCCCACCCTTCCACTTAACCTTAACTGCTATGTAATGCAGTCTGAACAGTAATGTTTGTGCGTCAAAGCACAAAGCACATCTGAGCTGTTCATATATGTCAACAGTGGCTTTATGCCAACCATAGTAAAACTCCTTACCGGTCAGGTAAAACCATTTTAGGTCACACTTTATTTGAAGTGTTGCTCATAAAGGCTTTATACAGCATGTACAATGCCTTCATGAATGAGACATAATGTCTTCATAAATCATTCATGAGCAAATGTCATGCTTTGTAAAGGGTGAAATAACATATCCTTATTCAACAGGTGATGCCAGATGTGACAATGACAATGTCACTTAGCTGACAATGTCACCCTTTATTGCAATTAGCCACTAGCTAAGTGACATCATCAGTTATATCACATCTGGCATCACATGCTGAATAAGGATGTGTTATTTCACCCTTAACAAAGCATGACGTTTGCTTATGTATGATTTATGAAGACATTATGTCTCATTTATGAAGGCATTATACATGCTCTATAAAGCCTTTATGAGCAACACTTTATGAGCAAGTGTGACCCAATTATAGAGAACAAAAAGAAAGATGAAAAAATGCAGGAAACCTTCAAAAAGCTGAGATAAAATACAACAGATCGGAGTGCACAATCTAAAAATGACTACATAATTAAGGTTATGATTATGACTAATGCACGACCTGCATTTAAGGCCTGTTATGTGTTGCATCTGTTTATAACTTTCATGACTAATATAATGTAAGGGTGAATCGGAGAGTCAGACAAGTATCGATTATGAGTTAATAATAACAGAAAAACTAATTATCATGCACATACAGCCAGAAAAGAAAACAAGATGGCACCCTTTATTTACAGAATACTCAACCAAAGGGAGATGAGACAAGAAAGAGCTGGGCAGGCAGTCCCTGCTTGAATAAACCATGTGTTCAGCATGCAGCTAACGTTAACTATCAGACAGAAACAGCTGCCGTGTCCCTGCCCTGCTATTCTTGAGATTTGGTTTGTGTAAGTATTGTTTAATCTGAGAATGTTCATGTAAGAACGCTGAAAGGACGTTATCTTTCTTTTTTATCATTAAAACTTTTTTCTTTTCTTTGGGTTGATGTTATTTATATCCATTGCTTGTCTGAGGGAACAAGTCGAGAGTGTGCTTTGGATACAAGTGTATTGCTCGGCTACAATCACTGGTTTTGGTGTAGTCATGAGGATGAGCATCATAGGGTCAGGTGCAGCAAAGACCGTATTTAGTTTGGAGCATTCAAGCCCAATCCAAATCACAAATTAGGATGCAGCGACAATAGGCCTGGAGGTAAGACCATCTTTATTCTGCCCCGCCGGGTGCACACAACTCCAGAAAATAACGCTTTTGCCTTCTTTTTTGTCAAAAATCCTTATCAGTTTTATGAGAGCTCTTCACATAAGCCAGCATGACAAATATTATATTCTCTCAGTGATTAGCCATTTATGAGCCATTTGGAGAATGTCCCCCAGATTAGTGCAAACCGATTTAACGTTCAACATGTGAGCTATTGCTGAGTCATCAGCGGCTTATCCAAACATTAAAACTATGCTCAAAATCTTACCACTCAGGCCACTGATCTGAGGAATAAAAAGATCCACCAGCATTAATAAACATTATAGCAATAAAGTATTGGACCAGGAGATGTGAATGTTATTACATAGGCTTGTAATTAATTCCCCTATGAGGACACACTAAAGGTTGTTTCAGACATTGCTAATACCCATGCTGAGGCTCAGTGAGGTCAGGATTTTTTTTTCAGTTCACCACTTCCTGTTGTTTTTCTACTTTCTCTACTACTCAGAAAAGGATAAAGTTGCTCCAATTGCACATCTGCAGACATGTGACAAATTAATGGAAAAATCAACATAAACAGACTTTGTAAGATGGGCCTCCACTAGATGTCAGATCAGGTTCAACACACATTGGCATATAGTCTATAAGTGTATCACTTTACTAGAGGGATGAGGTACCGCTCTTTCAACATATGTTCCCTCATTTTGTGTTTTGATGATTGTGATGAAGAGCGCTATCAAGCATGTCGTTCCAAAATCTCCCATAGGAGTTAATCATGAGTTTGCTTCAGCGAAGCAGCACTCTCTCTTCTCTACTTACTATATTACACAACTTCTTCTTCTTCTTCCATCTGAGTTAGGCTCACCAACCTCTCCTACACCATTTAAGCTATTGATACTGTTCAAACTTTTTAAAAAATCAGCTTGTTCTGAATTAAGCTGCATCAGAACAGATTTTTGACATTTTTAATAGTTTTTGAGATATTTAATTTTAAATGTCTTTTTTGGGGGGGGTCCCATTAAATCAAGCCATTTTTGTGCGTGCTGCTCGCATAAATGCTGTTGAAAATAAGACATTTTAGTCATTTTACACACGCTGAAACTTTTCCCGTGATAGTAGAGGTTTCCCCCTACACATCCCTGTTGGCGTTATAGGCCTACTTAAAACGCTGTCAAAGGCTAATGTTAAGGTTGGCTAACGTAAAGCTAACAACATTAGCAATAGCCAGTCACAAATGCCGGCTAGCGGCCATCGGTCCATCATATGCCTGTTGCCATTGTTTGGAAGGGTTGACGTTTGCTAATATAGTAGCGTTAGGTTGGTCAATCACTGTGCTACGATGACGGCTAGCAGAATTAGCCAGGCAATCACTCTGCTATCATGATGCTAGCCGGTTAGCTGTCAGGCTAACAGCTTACCACCAGCTCGTGGTTATTGTAGGCCTAATCAGTAAAATCATCTAAAAATATTGTCTTTAACTTGCTTTCACATCCACAGTTTTTATTCCACATACATAAAAATTTATGAAGTAGCGGGAATATTTGTGCTGCTTCTGAACACATAACTATGGAAAAAACCAGACTTAAACTTTTGGCTCTGAGAGCTTCAAAACATTCTCCCTCATTCATTCCCATTATGACTGAGAGCAAAAAATTCAGGGCAAAAACAGAACAAGACACTTTTTTTTAACTTACTACTATTCTGGCATTTTTGGCTCTACACACAATTACACACATTTTACTAATCAAATCCTTATGTTTCTAATGATGCATTTAATTTGAAAATATGAGTTACATTCATTGATTAACAACCACATGTTTGACCATTGCATTCAGCTGAAAAGTCATAATTCCTTAAACAATTACATTCTCCTTTAAAGTCTTGTTTTCATTTTAGCAGTTTTTCAACATCTCTTCAGCAATTTCCTGTGCCTCTCAGTTTCCAAGCACCTTCATTTTATAAGCCAACCTCTTCAACGTTTCACGCTGAAGCAAGCACACACATTTTCTTCAGAAAATGTAGCCTTTTTTAGTTTGGATTGAGATCTGGTGACTGTATAGGTGGTAACATACAGTATACTTAGGATCATTTTCATTCTCATAAAACCATTCAGTGACCCCGAGTCCTGCAAGGCTTGAGCCATTGCGATCCTGGAAAAGACCTCTCTCATCATGGTATATGCTTCTTCATAGGATATAAAAGTGAACAAACAGAATAACTCTGTATTGATTTGCAGTGAGCCTTCCACCATTATATGGGGACAAGTAGACTCAAACCCTGCCAAAAATGAGCAGAGGCATCTGCATTTGTTTCTCCATGCCCTTATTCAGGTTGTTTTACTTTAAATTGTAACCTGACTCTACATAGGGTCAATGCAGGCACAAGGTTGCGTGTTATCTATGTGGGACGGAACAGAGAGGTAGCCCATTGCGAAGATGTAGTTTTGGCTCACCATTGAATCATATTTGCATCTAAATCATAGACTTGCCATCCTTTTTTCCACTGATTTGTGATTGAAAATTGTCAAAAACATCTAAAATTTCTCATTATGGGTAAAGGAGTAACATAAATGATACAAAGATAAACATTGATTTCAAGAATATCATTAAGCGTTAAACAAAAAGGGCAATAGTTATTATTTTTTCTCATGCATATACCAGTGCAAACTATTTGCTTTGTTTCATATTTGATATGATGTTTTCTGTGATGATTTTGGCACAAGCATGATCCTACAGCATTGGTGAACTAAAAAAACTCTTATTTTCCAAAGACGGTAAAACAACATCGACCCTGTGTCATTTTTATCTCTGTGCCGTCTGAGAGGGAGAGCTTTAGACAGAGGTAGGTTCGCTGCATAAAGCTTTGTGGTTGTGAATCTAGCCTCAGGCTATGTGGAATACTATGGTGTGCCTTGGACAACCTTGGACAACCTTGGAAACGTAGTCATTTAGGAAATGCCTTTGTGTTTCAGTATCCGAGCTTCTGTTTCTTAAATCTCACTTAAACCTTGTTGCTATTGCTTTTTGTTGTATAATTAATTTTATTTTTTTTTTGTCTTTCATTGCTAATATCTTTTATTTGCAAGACATGGTGTGTTTCTTGTACTTGTCTTTAGCGGGTAGAGTAAAATTCAATGCCGCTTTCTTATATACTAGATCTCTCTCTCACAAAAACGATTTTAATCTCAACAAAACAAATCTGGTTAAGAAAAGGCTTTATACAATTCAACAAAATTTCTTTTAAAAAATTCAAGCAAACAAAAAAATTCAGGTGTGAATTTAATACTCTTCCATGCTTGGCTATGTACATATAAGCCCCTGAGGACAAGAGTGGTCAACCTCCATTTTCATAGTTTTAAGATAATCTATGCCAACGTTCAAGCCCTGGATAAAATTTAGGACGCATGTAGGGGATGCCATCTGTTGTTAACATGAGAGTTTACGACCATGTTTTCAAAATAACACAACTATTTTCCGCAAAAGTAATGTTCCAGAGGTTATTTTGTCTAAATTTCTGAAAAAGGCCCATTTTGTAAGTTAGACCACTCTCGCACTGTCTGTCTTCAGAAATGTAACTTTCTTAAAGCCCCACAAGGTATGAATTTCACCTTAAAATATCAGTTTCAAAGTTCCAGGTGGGCTGGATTATTACAGTGAGAATGGCATCTCTCCGATTACCACAGAGGGACCTGGTGGCCTGCATCTGGGACAATGTAACTTTCGACCGCGGGTCCCACACTCTCTCGAGATATACGTTCTGCTTTACGGCACACATGGGCTTTTGGAAAAGGAGCATAAGTAGAAGGCAGCTAGGCTAGCCCGCTAACCCGGTATCGTGTCTCGAAAGATGGCTGAGGCAAAGAAGCCAAAAAAAGATGGTGTCGGTGGAAGCCAGGATAAAAAAGGGAGATTGTCCGTGCACGGCACAAAACCAGAGTTAATATTGGAGCGGCTTTTTCACAGTGGAGAGAGCTCATGGCAAAAGAGGGCAGCAAGTCGGATGCCGAGCTGGCAGTGTTGCTGATTGAGAGGTGAGTTATATGCTTGTGTTCATGCATAGTATTTATCACACATTGTTTTTGTTGGCTGTGTTATGGTGTGTAGTCACAGTCGCTATTTGGGTAATCAAAGCGTAACTGATTGTAAGCCTATTCAAATAATGTAAACAAGGTTAGCCGATTTAATGTAAACATTAAATAGACAAAACTAGCAAAAGTGTGTCTGACCTCCTCTGGCACTTGCATGCTGCATTCAGACTAGGTGCTTAGGCTATGAAGATAGGACCCATGCTGTTGAATCTGCCTTTCATCATTTGTCTGTTGTCTGTTCTAATGATATGAATCCTTGAGAATGGGCAATATCACTATTAAGCTAATGCAAATTCAAACAAAATTATTGACGAATTAAATATTGTGGGCAATGGGTTTTGATCCCTATTAATATGCATTCATGCATAATAAAAATATGCATATCTTTTATTTTTAATTTATGCAACTGTACAGAGATAAAAGTACACCCACACACATGCGAGCGCACAGCAAATGTTTTTGCTGCTGGTACTAAATTCACATTGTTTGCATATTGCAAGTGGGGTGTTATATATTTGAGCCTGATTTTTTTTCACAAAGTTACGACTTCGAAGGCAGTTTAGTCTTAGGATGTATTTGTCCTTCACAAAAAAGTACAGGCGTGCTCCAAAATTTGTTATGGTTTTTTTCCCCCAAATAGTATTGAGGATACTGTAAAGTAAACAAAGAGACAAAATAAGGGCATATGGTAATACGTTGAGCCAGCCACAAACATTTACCTGATCGATACAATATATTAATAGTGAATGCACAACAGCCTGACTTCCCAATTACAGTACAATTACCAAGCTGATATTTCATTTCCAATCATTAATCTACCATGCAGGCTGGTGTGCTGAGATGCCAAACGCAGCGGCCGGAATAAAAGGAAGTCTCGCAGAATGAGAGAGAGACAAACTAATAAAATGAGAGAGAGAGAAAGAGAGACTAGCGCTTCCAATGGACCTAGATCTCGTCTGAGTGAGCTTGACAGATTAGAAAGAGAAAAAATCTCGGAACCGGAGATAAAAAGAATAAGCACCAGATGGTGCCAAGAAAGAGGAAAAACAGAAAGATTCCCTTGCTATCTAGAACTTTTCCGCTTTTGCAGCTAATACCTCAACAACTGTCTTACTGGAGACCTTACCGGCTAAAGTGCAAACATAACACTGACACTCTAGCGAGAGCAGTGAGGCAGAACTAGGACTTAAATAGAGTCCGGGCGACGCCCCCAATTAATGCCAGCTGGCTCAAGAATCCAATAGTGGGCAAACCGATCTCGTCCCGGACAAGAGCAACCAAGACAGCTGTCAAATCCTCCAAAACCCATGACAGAAGATCAGCTGTACAGCAGTGTTTTGTTGGCTTTGGTGCCAGTGGACCTGTACAGACGGTCTTCTTCCTTCCCGAAAAGTTTCAAACTACACCGCAAGTTTAAACACCTGCTCATTCGGTGAGTCAATCCAAAATCATTGGCATCAGTACGGTTTGAGCCTTTTTTCGCTGCAATAAAAGCTGCTTTTCTGGATAGGTTAACCCTTATATCAGGGGTATTCAACTTCATCCAGACAGAGCCAGTGTGGGTGTAGGCTTTCATTCTATTAATTAACCCTCGGTGTCTTTGCTAAAAGCCTAGCTCAGTGAAATCTAATGTGTAAGTAATTGGTTGGAATGAAAACCTGCACCCAGAATGGCACTTTCTAGATAAGGTAAAACACCCCGATCATGGATTATGTAATATTACTGCAAGGGTTCGCCTCCACTTCATTCAGAGAGGCATTCCTGTAATTCTTCCACAACTTTAAGACCAGATTTATCAGGAATTTCACCTACAGAATCAACATTTTTATTTTGTGGAACTAATAGGCCAAGACTCAGCCATGAGCAAAGGCCCCAGTACAGGCCACATCCACACAATGTAAGTCGTGTTGTGTAAACAATACAAATAAACGGGTAAATGCCAGCAGCTGTTTTGTTCTCTTACCATTATTATGTTGCAAATGCATGGAAATACTAACGGCATGTGCTGTATTTAGTTAGGGGCTTGCGTTCTTTACAATCCAATCTTCACAATGGAAATTAACTGACTCAGTGACGGGTGAGCTGAAATATCTGTGAACCCACAAAGCTGGCTCATTTGATCCTGCATAAATATAGATACAGTAATTGCCGGCTTCTGACTCATCATTATGTCACTGATAACAAA
Organism: Gymnothorax reevesii; assembly: GCA_029721435.1. Lineage (NCBI taxonomy): Eukaryota > Metazoa > Chordata > Actinopteri > Anguilliformes > Muraenidae > Gymnothorax > Gymnothorax reevesii. The sequence goes on from CM056589.1 coordinate 28,388,109, forward strand.
GATAGAACCACAAAGCATTCCTGTTTGGTCTGTCAATCAGATAATGGGATGACTACCTGTGACATTTACTCTTACAATCCATGTTTTTCTTCTAATATCTCCACAGCCACATGATTCTGTGATGATTTGGGGACTGTTGGACACCAAATGCAGTGGCCAGAAATAAAAGGCAAAAACAGCAGAGAAGGAGAGACTCAAAATAGAATAAAAAATGCGAGACTCACGCTACCAACAGACCTAGCAGCTGTCCGAGGTAGAAAGCAAAGCAAGCTCGAAGAGCCAAAAAGAAAAGGAAAAAATAAAACAAAGATTCCCTTGCTCACTATCACTAAACCTGTTATGCAGCTAAAGTCCCTGACAATTCTCTATCTAGAGACCTTACCGGCTAAAGCACAATAGAAACACTGACACTCTAGCAAAGGACGCGAGACAAAACTGGAGCTTAACCCCTTTCTGCAAATGTAGACACTCGCGTCTATAGACCTGCAAATTTAAGCACTTAGTTACAGTACTTGACCACAAGATGGCACCCCCGGATCAGCTATTGAGTTTTCCCAAGAAGGCAGAGCGGAAACGCAATTTAGACTTCCCTGGGGAACCTCCCTTGGAGGGTTTCTTCTACCCGATACATCTGTCTCTGGAGGTGGGCATCAATGAAGAAAACAAGTTATACTTCTACTCTGTTTGCATTTTGCTCAATATGGCTTTTTGCTGTAGAATTTATACCGCGTTTAAAGACATCGAATGCCGAGGTTTTCGTTTCTCCAAATACATGCAGCTAACGCACGCCGGTAGATCCCTCGGTATGTTCATTACACCATTCTGTTGAATATGGAACCATATGTCGTTTGATTTTTCCTGAAAGTGAAATTTCTGTTCTGTAAAAATAAGGTATATTTCAGAATTCAGATATTACTGAGTTTTTACCCTTATTAGGTGTAAGGTTATGAGCTCGGATGTGAGAGCGGTTAGCTTTTCATTGCAGAGTGAATGTTATAGCTGTTTAATCAGCACTTTATTTAATGCGTGGGGGACTTCGAAGAAAAATGGACAATATTGTTAACTTTATTATGGAGAAAGGGCATGTTTTGTGTTTGGAGAGGTTACTGGTGACCAATGATGTTCAACTGCACTGATATTGATAAATTCATGCTAAACTCAACCAGAAAATCATTAGTTCATAGTGAATTTCATGCCCCAAAAGTTAATTTGTGTTAAATATATGATTAATGTATGATTTGACAGTGAACCATTTTGATGGATCTCAGACTTTGGGGAGACACCTGGATAGCTGTCTAATTTGGCTCATAGCAAGCGGGTAATCTAGAATGTAATGTTCAAGATGAATTGTACTCGTGGTCAAGAAATTTATGATTCCAGAAATGTAGTTTTAAGCCCCAGCAGTTTTTCAGTTGTCAGTATTATTTTTTTTTGCTAATTCAAAGTTGAATTTTCATGAAGATTTTTTGTGTTTGCAGCCCCTTTACTCCACCAAAATCATAAAAATAAACTGAAATACGATGGGAGCCTGAATGCTTCAAGTGTCTAGACTCAATTGGGCCAAAGTTTTTCTGCCAGTAAAGCTGCAATCTTGAATTATAAAGCCTTAAATCAGGTAACACCTAAATAGCCAGATTTGGCTTCTGCGCAAAGGGGTTAAATAGAGTCTGGGTAACTCCCCCAATTAATGCCAGCTGGCCCAGGAATCCAATTGGGAGCTAAATGATATCGTCCCGGACGAGAGCAACAAAAAGAGCTCTCAAAGCTTCAAAAACCATGACAGATTTGGCCTTTTCCATTGCATTTATGCTCCTATTTTGTTTTTCTGAGAATAACTTTTGGAAAAGGGGCATCAGAAAAGGTCTAGTTCAGCGGATTCTGAAATAAGTGCTGGGAGGTGGGAGGTAGATGTTAGCCCATGGACATACAAGAGCTAGAAACAGCTTTTGTTTACTGGATCTGTTGGTTCCCATAGGCATTGCTCAATGGACAGTCGTGGCTGCCATGTTTTACATTGGGGATTTATCAACATTAGCACAGGCACACATGAAGAGATTATCATGAATTTCATGGCTGTTATCATCTTCCATGTGGCTGAGGGCAGAAACAGCCCGTGGATAGCAATTAATTCAGTATAAACAAATCATGGAATGAAAACATTTTATTTTCATTGAGGTAAAGCCATAGCTTTGAACGGGGAAATCTGCTTTTCGCTATACGTCTCAATAAAGTTCAGTACCTACAGTATGTTAACTACTGGCCAGTGCAAGCTTTAGTGGTGAATATCAAATCTCAGCTCGCCAGATGTTTGGCCACATCTAGGCTGTCTCACAATGGCTGAATCTGGATGTCTGCACTAGCGGACTCAGCTCTCGAGGATTTTGTTCTTATACAAAGCGACACTGACTGAACAGGAGCATGACATTACGTGGAGTCTACAAGAGCGCTCATCGTAAAAAAAAAAAAAAAAATTTGACTCAACTTAATGAAGGCAACTAGCTGCAAAGTATTTTTGGGTTGACTCAACTTCAAGTTTCAAGTTCTTTTAAAAACTAGGCTAATGCCGTCGGAGGCAACGGCTGGGGGTATATCCCCGAATGCCCCCAATCCTCCAATTCCCCAATCCTTGAATAGACCTTGAATAGACTTTCATTTGAACTTAATTTCAGGTCAATCGGACAAATGGTTCTGAAGATATGAACAAAATGGTAATTTTCCATCACAAAGCACCACCTGGTGGCAAAATATTGAACCATGCAGGTATGATGTCATTATGCGACGCGTTGTGAGGTCATGACCTTGCAGTTGCACATAGTTTCATGTCAATTGGACAAATAATTCCAAAGATATGGCAAAAATGAAAAATTTTATGTGACAGAGCTCCACCTTGTGTCAAAATTTTGAACGAAACAGGTATAATGTCATCATGGGACACATCCTCAAGTCATGAATTTTCATTTGCACTTGGTTTAAGGTCAATCGGACAAATATTTCCAGAGATATGATAAAAACTGTGATTTTTTTTCAGTTTTTGGCCCCTGGTGGCCAATCTAGAAACATTAAATTGTCCAAAATCGAATCAGTTCTTCCGCTTCATGATATTTACTTATATGCTAAACTTGGATTTTCTAATTGAAATATTACTGAAGTTATTGCGTTAACACGTAAATCAGTTTTTGGCCCCTGGTGGCCAATCTAGAAATCGTAAATTGTCCAAAATTTAATCAGTTCTTCCTCTTTATGATACTTACTTATATGCAAAACTTGATATTTCTTGGAAAAAAACAGAGAAGACCGGTTGCTCTGAATAATAAGAGTAAATAGGAAAAAAAGTACGTCGGGTGCTTTTGGAAAAAGGGGGAAAATAATAATTCAAAAAATGAGAAGGCAATTCAGGCACTCACTTGTAAAAATGGAAGGAAAAAGTTATTAAAAAGCCTTTATTGTAGTGGCTAGAACATTAAAAAAGCCAACATGTTTCGACCGCAATGGGTCTTCATCAGGGCTTCAAAAAAACATGTTGGCTTTTTTAATGTTCTAGCCACTATAATAAAGGCTTTTTAATAACCTTTTCCTTCCATTTTTACAAGTGAGTGCCTGGATTGCCTTCTCCTTACTTGAAATTTCTTATTGAAATATTACTGAAGTTATTGCGTTAACACGTAGGGCGGCGCGGCAGCAGAGGTCAGACCAAAAACATAATATAGATAATGAAATCGGTATAATTTGACTGAAATGCTATTCGTAAAGCCACGTTTCCACCGAACTCTAAACAAAATATTCGCGGGTCCAGATTGCATTCAAAGTCAATGTAAAGACACGATTGCACGAGAAAATGTGAGCAGCCTTTGTCAACTTCACCTGCCCCGTGAACGAGTAACACATCTCTTCAGTGCTACATAAGATCTGTGGGAAGAAGTTTTTCGTTGCTGTAGACGAGACCACTGATGCCAGGGATTCATTTGTCATCTTATGTTAGCTTAACAACTGTAACATCATCGCCCAGAGGTAAAATAATAGCTGACGCATCTTTGTGTCAGTTTGTTCATGTTTAATCATTACTGAGAACATTTTGTTCTAGGATGGAATACACAATATTGATATTACTGAACAAAAGTTTCTTAAAATAAAAAAATAATAAATATAGCTGATGCATCGGAATCAGACAGCTGTTGATTCCTGGGGGAAACTGAGTGTCATTACTGCTGCTCTCAGACATTCATATGTATACAAAACATATATACAATAAGATCATAAATTATTAAAAAGGGTCAGTCAGAATTATAGATGTCAGTGCGGCCGTTGCCTGCCTTTTTGACTGTTGCTTACACTTCCTTTAAAGAGACAATTTTATTTTGTAGTATTACTTTAGGTTTAAAAAAAATCTTTCATCACAATGCAATGTTATATTGCGCCATTATGCAGTACTTGTGTTGACTTTAAATACTGAAGAAAATGGAGGGTTGCGTCAACTAATTTAAGGTTATTTCTATTTAATGAATGAACATTTTATTCATTAACATAAATAGCACACTCTCTCGGATGGTAAAATTGGTGTAATTGGTAAAAAAGGGAATTCCAAAAAAATTCTAACAGAAAAAACGGAATTTGGGAAAAAATAAAACGGAATTTGGAATTTGGATTTCATAGGGCCCTATTTATGACATCATTGTCCTTATTTCTTCTCATTCTTTTGTTGTGCCTAGCTCATTTTTTATTTTTTTTTTCTTACACAGGGCACCTTTAACCCCGATTGTCCCGGGCAGGGCTGGGCCATTGACGGTAATGGAGTGGTTGGGATTCGAACACCCGATCACAGAGATTCCAAACAAATTCTTGGCTGTGGGCCATTTTGAGGACATTTTAACAGTAATAACTCAAAAAAGTTTTTCTGATGTTCAAAGTTTGTGATTTAATGTCTCTAGGATTGTGACAGGGAGACAGGCACATATGTGCACATATATGCTTTCGCCAGTGTATTATGCAGGCCTTTTTTCCCCACAGGCAAAGATTCCAATGACAGTCTTGCTTAAACGTTTGAAAAACAATTTTCTTTCTATTCCAGTTGTGTCACTGTACTGCCAATCTCCCCCACTCTCTCATAAAAAAAAAAAACAAAAAAATTGCCCAAAAAGTGCAAACACTGTTCACTGCAGTGGCACCCTTTAGGTAAATAAAGCTGTTACAATAATTCATACTTTTTTTTTTTTGGCTTGTATAACATTCTTAGTGACTTTCCCATAAAAGATTATTGTTGCTTGAGCGTGCCATTTGGAACTTCGCCCATTCAATAACAAAAGCATAACACCAATGTATTTTAATTTCTGACAGGATCCACAAGAAGTCCTGAGTCTGAAGTTATTGAACGGAACTGCTCATAGAAAATCAGCAGAGAATTGAAAAGCTAGCCTAATGTCTGGTGACAACTTTGTAGCGAAAATGTTCAGCTTTAAATTTACTCAGGCAGTGTACTTGCAGTCTGTAATGGACAATTATGAATTTCCGTTAGAAGTGAATTAATTTCATTTCAGTCTGTTTGTGTTTTGTGTTTGTGAAATGCCCAATTCAGTGGTTACAGTTTTTGGCATGCCAATTTACTGTGAAATTCCACATACAAATATGCCAAACTCCATTCAGATGCTATCGTTGTGAAATGACAGGCAATATCATCTACCTCAGGCAGCTGAATAATAATTCAACCATTTACAGTAAACACGGAGCCAGGTATCCAGGTTTTTTATTTTTATTTTTTTTTAGATTTTTTTCCCCTTTACAAAAAGATTTGATATAATGGTCATAAATATGGGGCTTAACTGTAAATACAAAATATTCATAAAAATGCTGGTAACAGCTGCGTCATGGTGAAACACAAGCATGTTGAGAAACGAGTCTCTCTCTCTCTCATCCTCCCTGTCTCTCACATGTGCCCTTATAAACACACCTGTAACGAGGCAGTCCAATAAAGACCAAAGCCACGACCTTAATTTGCAGGATTTTGTTTAGGTCTAGCTGAGCAATGTGTTCAAACCCCAGCACAGAAACAGACAGACATACGCATGCACACAAACATCAGCTTGCATTCATGTAATTTGTAGAGTGTAACTCAAAAAGCAGGAGCACTTTCTGGGGGCAACAGTGAATTAGCTATATGCATGCACAGTATAATTGAACCCTTTTGAACAAGAGTGGACCGACTCTTCTTTTTTTTTCCCCATTTTGGACCACTATTGCACTGAGCACTAATTTTGTTCTTTAAATGTAGAACGTATGACCCACCTATGGTTTAGTACAGGAACTCCTCTGAGTTAATCCATTACTACACTAAACAGATTGACCATTTAGGAGTTAGATCACTTTTGTTCTCAGGGGCTCAATGGTTGCACCAGCTAAACAGCTCAACAGTTTTACTCCCTTCATTATTGTTGTTTATTTCATGACATTTGGCTTTACTTCAATAATTCATTACTTCCCCAGGCAAGTCCCGCTTATTAAGCAACTAAATATATACAAAATTCAACATTTTCTTCATCCAAATGGTAAACCAATTCTGGGAAAAGCCGAGTCTGAATCCAATGATGCATTTCTTTACCAAGACAAGACATAGAGAGGCGTATTGCAAAGTTACGATTCTGCCGGCTGAATGCATGAGCATTGCAATACATCTTCAGAGTGAAAGCACTCAACAATATGGCTGCTGAGTATTAAGTCATTTGGCATTTACCATTTCTGTGCTCAGTTTCAAAAAGTAAAAAACTATTTTTAGAAACATAATTTAACCTCTTAAACTCTTAACTTTCCACTTCAGTTTTCTCTTCAGTGGGTTCAGGCATTTTTTCATACTGAAGAACAATTTCATATACGTTTTCTGTATCTGCTGGTTGTAAGGCTTCATTGAAGTGACATCACGCTTATATTGAGAGAAATATTCAATCCCAGGCCGCCATTTTTTTATGACAACAGCACTACATGGAAAAGATCTGAATCTTGCACATCATTTCATAGACATTTTCCTGTAATTCAGCTGGACATAGTTAGGATTAATGGAAACATTAGGATCTCCTGAAGAATTTTAAACGGAAACCTGAAACCTGAAGTTCCACATTTTGTAGAACCATATATGGGTCTGTGGGTTTTTTGGTGTTAAGGGAAAAGAAAACCCTGTTACAAAGCATCATTTCAGTGAATGTTAAGCGATAAAAATACACATCAATGTTTAATATGTCATTATATAACAATTATCACATTGTAAGGCGATGATTTCATCAATTCATGCAGGGTGCCATTCATCCCTCATCACCGACTTCTTCTCTTGTGAACATGCGCGAGTATGACTTAACGGCCACCCATCATGACTGTTACAGTGCGTTGCAGTATGCCCCTAGGTGATTTTAAATGGGGAAATATACAGAAAGAAGAAGAAGCAAACATCTAATGCAAATTTCAAAGAAGCAAAGGTTCTGTATCCAACCTCCACTTTTTTCGGCTTTTTATTTGCTAGTAAAGAGGTGCCTAAATATTTCGGGGGGGTTTTATCATTGAGAACCATATGCTGCTTGTTCTCAAGTGATCCGGTGTGTCATGGATTACCGCATTTAGCAACATGAGCAATTAAACTGGATGATTGATGTTTTTAATCACCCAAATCTTTTTCTGGGTACCCAAATATCAAGGTAAGCCGAAAAAGTACTGATTTTATTCCATAATGGTGGAGGCTGAAAATGAAATTCTTCCCCTTTGCTTTTTTGGCCAATTATGCCATCCACTGCCTCATACGACAAAAATTTTTCTTTCTCATAACTTGAGCGGACTGACATTCGCACCACGTCCAGCACTTTGAAATATCGCAGCTGCATTTTCTTCAGTTTGTCACGGCATTGATCTATTGTTCTGTGATAACCATGCAAATGTAACTACTCACAAATCATTCCATAAATCTCCAAGTTTTTGTGTGTTGTATCCAGTTGTAATTGCATGTTTTCTTCCGCCAAAATTTTAAGCAAGCATTGAATTTCTTTGTTTGAATGAAGAAATCCTTTCACCATTGCGTTTGTTTGAACAAGAGAGCCATAACACATTACAGTAATTCTCCATGCACAAATACGGTTGCTTTCATGTTTGTAGCTCCAAAAAAGAAAAAAGATTGCTGCGTTCAAGTCAACAAAATGAACCGATGAATAATACAAGTGCGTAGAGCTGATATAGTAGAAAAAAAAGAAATTCTTTTTCAAGATCCCCCTCTTTATGTTTATTCAAGAGGTCAAAATCTCATAGATAAATTGGTCCATGCTGATACTTTTATAGGTAAGACAAATACTGGTCCCCTTGATCGTGCCAAAGGCAATTTTCCTTGCCATAGATGCTCCGTTTGGTCTTTTTACAGACCCTACAAACATTTTGTTCATCCCCGTACATTAAAGAAATATGACATTCAACAGCCTATAACTTGCAAATCTACTCATGTTATATATGTTATTGGTTGTCCTTGCCCTCTGTTTTATGTTGGTAAAACATCTCGCCCTCTGCGTACAAGAATTATCGAACAGCGTAGCACCTTTACGCGACAAGATGAAAAATCTCCTGTATTTCGTCATTTTAAGCAGGCAAATCATGGTATTTCAGATTTGTCTTTTTTCGCTATTGAGAAGGTTATGCCTCATCGTAGAGGTGGTAACCTAGAGGTTAGGTTACTCCAAAGAGAAGCCTTTTGTGTTTTTGACTTTTAGGGCTCTAATTTTGTAGACCAGGTGCAGGTGTGTCCAACGGGGTGTGTCCAGGTGTGTGTTGCAATTTCGTGCCCTGCGTAGCCTAACGCAAGTACTCCTCTGTCCCGCCTCTGTCCCTCCTACCAGCGCAAGTTGGCAAAGAAGGCGACACAGCCGAGTCAAATCTTGCTCATTGGCAGGAGAAACGATGGATAGCGTGTTCCTATTATTACAAACTGTTGCTGCTTAAAATTTTGGGATTAACATGCATGGACAACAATGCAAGATACGTTACACATTTATTTTCAATATGCGATCTTAACTCAGTATGAGATCATAGCAATCAGGCTGTATTCCTTTCCTCCACTAAAGACGATAAAACATAAGTGACAATAATAGTAGCCTAGTATTAAGCCGCTTGTACACTGGACGCGAAACGAATTTCTCGCTCGACAGATTCCGTTGAACGCAGTGTCTTGTCTCTGAAAGTCTGACAGGGTTTTAATCTATCTCCGTGTCTGACAGTCTATTATTATTTTTAATTTCTTCAAATCTACTGACTCTTTTAGATATTAAACGTGAATGTTTTGATAAGAGGGCTCAGTTCTTCAAGATGAGTACCGAGAATTTCAATCAATGTTTCTGTTTAAGCTCTGCTCAATAAAGCGAGTTGACATTGGCGCGAGACAATGTACAATGCCTCCGTGTCTGACAGCCAAAAAAAAAAGAGGATGATTAGGACAGATTGATAATGAAATAAAGAATAAAAATAAACATATTAACAACAGAACATCCAATGAACACTGCGATTTATTTATTAGCGGGTCATCTTTTTGGATGTTCCGTGTGTTGGTGATATATTTTATTCTTTATTTTGTTATAAATCTGATCTTGTATCAAAACTTTTACTTTTTGCTGGCTGCTGGACATGGAGTATTTTGCATTTCGCATCGGACAGTCTTGATTGTGCATGCGATAATTTATTCACACTGTCAATGGTCAGGGAATTGATTTGCTCACTGACTACAAGTACTGTTTTTTCTCTGGTGTGGAAATAAAGCGTGAATCTGTTCGATGCATCTGACAAATTTTCAAAAGAAAGACCGAATAAAGACTGTTGTCTATCTTCAAAGGAAGAAAACAGACGAATAGGCTAAAAAGACCAAGAAAAGTCGATAGCTATCAATTTGCATTCTGTGAAGGTCGAACACAAACACGGCCAAGTTTGCACGTCTAATAATTCCTGGAATACTCGGAAAAATGAGAACTTTTATGACTTTCGGACACGGAGCTATATTAATACCCTGTCCGACTATCGCGTCTTTGCATTGACTTTGCCTGTAATCGGTCAAGCGAAAAAAATTGTTTCTGCAAGCGGCTTTACTGAGCACAGAACGCAAGCATGCTATATATATATATATATATATATATATCCAGTTTGTGGTTGGCTGAGAAAGATGTGAAGTCCTTAGTTTGCATCACAGATTCAGCTGCGTTAATTAAGCCAGGTCAAGTTTCCATTACGCGTGCCAACCGCCTTTCATCTGACATCAGGACAATCGATGTAGATACTTTAATTTATGTCCTTATTCAGATAGTTACATTAAATAGTGCTTCCTGTAATTATTTATTGCATTGAAATGTGCCTGACATTCTGGAAACCTGCCTGTGAGATTTGGGTGACGTGTGCGCACTGCCCGCGGTCAGCCAAATTACCACTGCACAGAAATTAAACCAGGTTGGAGCTGGCGAGTTTCCAGCGCAACTCCAGCGGAGGCTTTTTTTACGAAATTGTCACTGCGTCTTGATGAATATGAGGCACCTCCCCCTACTACGCCGCCACACCCATCTCGGCGCACGTTCGTCTACCAAAGGCTGCGTACCTCACGAAATTACCACTGCGCGGGCTGCGCCGGACGAAATTACCACTGCGTGAGCTGCGCCACGCTACGCCACCTGCGCTGCGCCAGGAAATTAGAGCCCATAGTCTTTAATTCCAGGTGGGATGAACGAGGACCATAATTGGTCTTATTTTTTGTAAGCCATCTCCAGTCATGTTGTACTGACTTGTCTCCATCCGCAGATTTTACATGTATGCTGTATATTGGGTTAGACTTTTTAATATTCATGAGACGTTTTTTGTTATGTCTTACTCAGTGTATTTATCTTTTCAGTAGGCTTTAATATTTCTGTCATCCTTGTTCTCAGATGTTTACGGGTGTGATCTCCTTGCTTAATTGTATACTCAAAGCCTCAAGACATATTCTAATTCCAATTATGAACATGTTCCTCTTCAGAGTATTCTACACATTTTTTTTATTTTACAAGCATGTAATTTAGATGAAGTTGTGATAACGAACAAATCCATTTGCATCCTAAACTTTCTGATTGGGAATTCCAATGAAGAATTCTACAAATTGTTTAATTGTCTGCCTCTGGCACAGGTGATTGCTTTTTAGCTTGAGAGGACACACCCAATGGTATTTCTAAATTTATGCGCTTGTGACTGCTGCACCTTTAGCACTGATGATGGTCTGCTAGGGACCGAAACGATTGGTTCTTCAATTTTTTTATTTTATTTTGTTTTTGTGCACCTGTAACACTTTTTGTCACTGGTATGTGAGCTGCCATAAATGTGCTTTTTACAGGCTAGACCAGGGGTGGGCAATCACGGTCCTGGAGGGCCGGTGTGTATGCAGGTTTTTATTCCTATCAATTACCCTGACTAATTGAGTTAATTGATTGCATGCACAAATATAGATTTTCGCAATGATACGATCAAAGGAAAATGTTTTATGAAGGGAGACAAGACTAGTCTTTGTAGTTTCATGATAATTTAAAGAAATGCACATGAAACGTCAGATTTCATAAATGGTTTGGCTAATTGAGACAATCAACTAATTAAAGGCCAGACGTTGGTGTGAAAACCAGGGACAGATACGGCCCTCGCTGCCCACCTCTGGGCTAGACTGATGTTTGTAGCTGCTCTGTAGAATATTAAGGCTTATACTGATAGGGTTTCATTTGTGCGCCATCTCGTAATTCAATCCTCGAAACCACTGTAGGTACGCTGCGCATTGTGCGTACTAAATGTACCACGTATAAAGTTTGTGTACAATATGATGGGTGGCCGTTACCCCACTTATGGTTAATATAAAATGTGAACCCACGGTCAGGACTGTGGTCAGGAAAGCTGAGTTTTAAGTTGGCAAAGAAACACCAGTTTGGCTGGATGAGCAAGGCTGAGCTTTGGCAAGATTATCTATATTAATATTCGGATTCTGTACATGCACTAAAATTCCAGGGGTTTTCTTTTCCTTTATGTGATACAAGGAACTGCACCTCAAGGCCTCAACCCATAGACAGCATAAAAAGATGGATGAAGCTACCGTGACGTCACCCATTGGTTTCGGCATACCATAAAGGAAGCCTCGATTTTGGCAATTTGAATTACATTATGTTGTCATTTTGAAACCAGATGTGATTTCTATTGGACGAGAGCATGTACTGAAGATCCGGGGAGGACTGTGGCTCTGAATCTGACCGTATCGGACGAGGACCAGAGGATAGCCACACCCCTAGAGCGTATTCAGGCTTTATCCTTTATTCTAGCCTATATGGGACCATAATTTACAAAACAAAACATCCTGATATATTGTAAGAGACTTGAAATGTGCTATAGCTACCATAAAATATTGTGAAAAATCATTAATTAAATGAAAAATTGGGTTGGAAAGTAGGGTCATTTTCTTATTGACTTTTACAGTATTGAACTTCTTTCTGCAACCACTGACGTCGCTGGCCATTAAATAGAATTCCATGTTACGGTACTTCCGCATAGACTTCATTTTTCAGACCCCAGTGCTGCATCCATCTTGTTATACAGTCTATGCCTCAACCTGAAATCCACCGGAAAAAGACCGCAAGTGTTTATCCCCAACAGGCAACAAAAGAAAGAGCGCAAGAGCTCCCTCCTCAGGTTGCCAATAGTGTGATTTCGTAACACTACAGAACTGCACTGCATTGCTACAGAACTGCACTGAATCAATGAGTTTTGTGAGACCAGCAATAACAAGTGTTCAGTAAGTCAGAATGTCTGCAGGATTGAACTTTCAAAATAAATCAAAATAAGAGCATTTCTCAAGAGTGGTCAAATACAGAACATGATTACGTTCAGTAATCCTCCTTTGAGATAAAGGGGCCTGGAGGAAGATAAAACAAACGAGTAAAGTGAAGAAATCTCACAAATCGCAGTGCAGGCTTGGAATATCCAGCACAGGGCTCCCTCCAGGCTGTGTTGGGTAATATTTTAGTTCTGTATCCTCCAAATCATACCGGCCAAACTGCTGGAGATCTTCCATCCCGCTGGTTCATTTTACACACCTGACTCCACTAATTCCCACCTAAATGAGCACTCAGGCTGCTGACTGAGATATGCTTTATTGCGGATGGAGCGAAAAACTTCAAGACGGTGGGTGAAACGTATGACTAACTCCAATGATCCTGGAGAGACATAAAGTTACCCTAGAGGGACCAGCGATCAGAGACCATGCAGTACTGTATGTGATGGAGGAAACAACTACTCCTCCCAATTTTCCTTCTACTTTCTTAAAAGTATTCATGCAAACCCCTTACATAAAGCAAAATGCAATGATCTGACTTGGACAACAAGTGGGAATCAAACTGTAATTACAGGTATTTTAATAAAACATGCAGATTCATCCAGAAATATGATTATTGCAGTTTTTTGTTACAAAAAAGTGGCATCGGCAATCCCACCCGAATCTGGGATGTGTAATCAGCGCACTATGTACAACTGTGCTCGTAGGAGGCTCAGGCTGCCATTACGGGAGAGCTCAAATAATTTACGGTTCTCTGTCAGCCGCTTCTTAACATTCGCAGCTTCAAATTGCCATGCTCAGAGCAAGGGTGAAGGAAAACAAAACTGGTGAGCACTTGGATGGCAAGTAGGAACATTTGAGCGAAGAACAATGCTAACTCAAACTGACTGTATCCCTCCCCTATCCCTGAGCAGCACAAGGCTAATTTTGCGCTGCTCTACCAAGGTTGCTCACCGCACTCATCGCTGGCTTGGTTTGATTCATTCAATCTGATGCCATGATGGCCTCTCTTGCATCAAAAGCAGTACCTTTATCAAGTGTGTCAACCTAGCAGCCCCAGCTGAACTTCTGATGAAGTTGAAATCCGATAGTTTTGTTCTAAGATACAGTACATAGGTCAGCCTGGAGGGGCTAGTTATTCTCCTTTTTTTCCATCTGCAGAGATGAGGTGAAGAAGATCTCTCTTGTTGGGCCCTTGAGCTAGGCCCTTAACACCAAAATTGCAGCAGAGGCTTCACCCTCATTTTTTTCGCTCTTGCTCTGCTTGCTTCAGTAATCTAACTGAAGATCTCCCAGTGGTCTTTGAGCATAAAATTTAGACGTTAAGAGACCAACCTGATTAAATACAAGTTAACAATTTTTCATGAAGACTTTATTTCTTGAACGCTCTGACTTCCACTGCATGCCCGGGAGACAATATTAGATTATGAAAAAAGCCATACAGGACTCCAGTCCATTGTACCTGGCACATTCTCAAGATTTCTAATACACAAGAAACCATTTATGAGACAATTATATATAATTTCCTACATCATGAAGAGTTTTGATCTTAAATGGTTACCTGCTCCAATACAATTCAATGCAATTGTCTGCCAAATCTAAAACTGAAACAGAGCTCATTGCTACTCAATGCAAGCATTAATATAAATATAGGGCAAATTGCCATGAAAATCCACACCAATTCTAAAGACACAGAACAGTCTGAAATGCATTTGGAAAACTGCCAGAGTATTCAATAAACACGAGCCCTCATGCTGGCTTTTGTTCATTGAACTGCTTATTAGATCAAAAGTGTTTTTGAGTTTCTAAAGTGAAAATTATGAGACAACTGCCTGAAGACTGTTCCAAAGTGACAATCCGGCATTTAAATTGTGAGGCAAACAAAGTAATGTTTCCCGGGTGCATCTTTGACACTTACAACCTTTATGCCTCAAAGATTTTCAAAGATTTGCTATCTTGGGAGTTTTTCATCTTCCTTTATGTAAACAGATCTTCAGTAGACTGCACAGCTTTGATGTCGACAGACACCCACTCAAAACTTATCAGAGACGTATGTGAGTACCTGGACAGTGACACAACTTTTAAGAAGTGCTTCCCAGTCTCGGTCCTGGGGCACCCCAGTGGGTGCTGGTTTTTGTTCCAACCACAATTGTAATCACTGGATTTTAACAAGCTGTCAGTTTGTCTTATCCAGGTGCATTTACATTAAGCACAGTTATTTATCCGTTATAGCCACCTTTGATCGAATATCCATGCATACCATGAAGAGGAAAGAAATCCAAATCCATACTGTGTTATATTAGAAACAACTCCAAAAAAGAAGGGAAAAAATTGAGCCCATCAAAGCTAACGAACTGTGGGTTCCTCATTTGAGAGACGGTGGACACACGGTCATGAAAACTAACAACTTATTAGGCAAGCAACTGATAGAGTTGAACCTGCTTTGTGTCACGTTAATGTCATTAATTTCAAACAAATTATTTAGAAAGAATCCGAAACACCGGTCTTCAGCAACCTAATTTGGTTTGATTTTCTCAGTGTCTATTTTGATCTGATATAAAAATTGTTGTCCCCTTAAATTGCTTGCAATATGGTAAAATATACGCAATATGTTCAAGCCTCTTTTGTTCTTTACGGCAATCATGGGTTGTGCTGCCAAAATGAGGCTTTAGTTGGTAAATAACTGCTTTAAACATGAAATGTACCAAATTAGGATAAATTAATAGCTTATTAAAATTCTGCAAAGCAATCGTGGTTGGAACGAAGACCAGCATACACGGTATGGACCACTGCTTTAAAGTTCTGTAATTTCTGCAGTGTTCACTCAAAATGGAGGCCAAAGTAAATCTGACTGCTTGTGCTTCATTGTGAGTATTACAGTCTGAGTAGTAACTAACCTCACCGTACATAGCTAGTTGTGAAAACTTCAAGTTTCACAAGACTTGACCCTGAACTAAGAAATTTAGTTTCACACCTGACAGTTTGGCACAGCAATTGTGGAGCGAATCCTTATAAGCAGGGCTAGCTAAGCAGAGGGAAATTGTAATGCTTGCCACTTTCACGAAACCAAGCATGAAACCAAAAGATATATCGGAGAAATTGAAGAGCCAAGTGGCAAAAGTACTTAAGTCGTATGTTGGACAATTAAAGTTCAGCATAAAAGCATGATGTATTTGTTTAGCCAAGGCTATAAATTAAGCCCCCAGCACTAAAAATTCACTAAATGCTCATTTTCAGAAAATCGAGGTAGTAGGCTTTGGTAACTATGAACAAGCTTTTCCAAGCCTTACCTCCTGGTGCATGAAAATAAGTACTTTTACCACTAGGCTCTTCAATTGCAGGGATAAGCAACGATTTAGCCCCAGGAGGAGTGGAACAACCTTTTCTGCTGTACCATTTGTTCAGGTTACCATGGACACAATGCGTCAGTGACTGTTGGAGTGGAGCACGTGTCAATAAGATCTGCAAACTCTTGTGGGATCTCAACAGTGTTTTGCTGACCTTTTTTCACCACTTTCAACCTTTCAGGAATGCTGTTTCACAGGATATGAACACTATGTTCGAAGCAGTTCTTGCAAAACAACAAACTCAACCCTTCGCCATACCTCAACTATTTCAGTAATTACTGGGTGCTTTATAAAAGTTCAAAATACATAAGCGGATTGTGTGACTAAGAGAAGACAGCACAACTAACAACCCTCTGTTGTGGCCTTACAGGGTGCCTACCTTGTACAGGTGCATCTTGGGGTTGCAAAACATTTGAGCACAGGGAACTAACAGTAAGAGCAGCCAACTTCGACCACAAGGTTCCCAGAATGCTTTCCTGTCGTCACCAGGGTTGCACCCTGCGACAAGTGTGGCACGATGTTTGGTTTCGGAGCTGCTCATACAGCAGGTTGTAGCGGGACGCGCGGTGGACTCCAGTGGCCGTTTCCTTCATCTTTCTCTTCATGTCAGGCAGCAGAGATGGAGCAGCAGGGAGCTGGGAAGGTTTTGAAGCAGTGACCAGACTACTAGTTAGCATCAGGGTGCGGTGGCTTATATTGTGTGTAGTCTTCTGCTAAATCTTCACAAGACTGAGAAAAATGACACATCAACATGTGCATTCAGGCATCAATCTCCCAATGCCCTCCTGTTCTCTTCTTCAGTCTGGGATTCATAACAATGGAATGCCTTTTTAGTCACTGCGAAGATTAGTTGCAAGTGTGCTTGTCGATGACTGTGTCTTCAAATTTTGCGCGATAAATTTGTTGATTTTCCGTTGTATCTGGACTTCATCCTGATAAAGGACAATAACTCAAAAGGCCATAAAAATCCCATTTTCATGAACAGGCACTGCTGTACTAAGGAAAGGATTGACTGCACACAGGTGGAGCCATTTCTCCCGACAATTACGCTGGAGAATCCGTAGTAAAAAACACCAGTGAGGATTTCTACCTGATGAAATCAAAATTGATTAAAAAAAGGCCTTATAAATGCATTAAAAAAACTTGACTAAAAATCTGGAACTCTGACATAGAGACAATTCCAGGAAAAATTTTTCAAATATATGTATATACACACGCACACACGCGCGCCTCTGTGAGCGCGCGCACACACAAACACACACATTTGTTCAAACACCCCGGAGTTCACCGTATGGAGGCAAGTCATACAGTCAGATCATTACACCTCAGTTTTCAGTTGATTATTGAAATATTCTAAATAATTCCATAAATCACCAGCTCTAAAACTTCTTTTATCGATTAATAAATCTTTTCCTGGTGCCAGTCAAACAAAGACACAGGCAAAGTCCGACAGATTACAGAACTGACTCATAGTCACCAATGGCTCTAAGTCTGTAGACCAGGTGCAGGCGCGGCGAATGGGGGGTGCGCCTGCGCCAACAGGGTGTGTCCAGACGTATGTTGCAATTTCGTGCCCGGCGTAGCCTGGCGCAAGAACTCCTCTGTCCTGCCTCTGTCCCTCCTTCCAGCACAAGAGGCAGAGGAGGCATGTTTGGGTATAACACAGCCGAGTCAAATCTTCACCAATAAAATGAGCTCCTCTCCTCACCTTTAATGTATTGGAAAATAGAAGCCTCTGTCCTATATCTGCATGATGCGTTGATGTTGCATTTTACTTCGCTGCTTCAGGCATGTTTTCTGCACCACTTACATCTATATTAAGCATTACGAATATGAGTTAGCTGGCTAGCTAGGGCATTCGCGAATTATTACCATTAGCGAACTTGAATGGAATTTCAAAATAAAACTACGTCAGATCATTCAAACTTATGAAGTTGGAATGAAATACGACGGTTGCTCAGTGGGAAACCTAGTATTAATTAAGCTGCTTGCACCCTGGACGCGAATCGAATTTTTTCGCACGACAGGTTGCGTTGAATGCAGTGTCTGGTGTCCGAAAGTGTGACAGGGTTTTAATATATCTCTGTGTCCGACAGTCGATTATTGTATTTAATTTCTTCAAACCTACTGACTCTTTTAGATGTTAAACGTCAATGTTTTGATAAGAGGGCTCAGATCTTCAAGATGAGTACCGAGAATTTCAATCAATGTTTCTGTTTAAGCTCTGCTCAATAAAGTGACTCAACATTGGCGCAGGTCAATGTACAATGCCTCCGTGTCTGACGGCCAAAAAAAAAAAAAAGAGGACGATTAGAACAGATTGATAACGAAATAAAGAATAAAAAGAAACAATTTAACAACAGAACATCCAATGAGCACTGCAATTTATTTATTTGCAGGTCATCTTTTTTCGATGTTCCGTTTGTTGGTGATATATTTTTGTTCTTTATTTCGTTATAAATCTGTTCTCATATCAATACTTTTACTTTTTTGCTGGCTGCTGAACATGGAGCATTTTGCATTTCGCGTCGGACAGTCTTGATAGTGCATGCGATAATTTATTCACACTGTCAATGGTCATGGAATTGATTTGCTCACGCACTATTTTATCTCTGCTGTAGAAAGAAAGCGTGAATTGGTTCCATCCATCTGACTAATTTTCAAAAGAAAGACCGAATAAAGACTGTTGTCTATCTTCAACGGAAGAAAACAGATGAATAGGCTAAAAAGACCGAGAGAAGTCGATAGCTATCAATTTGCATTTTGTGAAGGTCGAACACAAACATGGCCAAGTTTGCAAGTCTAATAATTCCTGGAATACTCTGAAAAATTAGAACTTTTATGACTTTCGGACAAACGTAGGCAGTTTGTGGTTGGATGAGAAAGATGTGAAGTCGTTAGTTTGCATCACAGATTCAGCGGCGTTGATTAAGCCATGTCAAGTTTTCATTACGCGTGCCAACCGCCTTTAATCGGACATCAGGACAATCGATATAGATACTATAATTTATGTCCTTATTCAGATAGTTACATTAAATAGTGCTTCCTGTAATTACTTATTGCATTGAAATGTGCCTGACATTCTGGAAACCTGCCTGTGAGGTTTCGGTGACGTGTGCACACTGCGCCGGTCAGCCGAATTACCACTGCACAGAAAGTGAACCAGGTTGGAGCCGGTGAGTTTTCTGCGCAACTGCAGCGAAGACTTTCGCTACGAAATTGTCACTGCGTCATGATGAATAGGTGACACCTCCCCCTACTACGCCGCCACACCCATCTCGGCAAAGGGCCATCTACCAAATTGCCAAAGTGGCTGCGCACGGTGTTGCACAGCACAAAATTACCAAGACACGGGCTGCACCGGACGAAATTACCACTGCGTGAGCTGTGCCTCGCTGCGCTGCGCCAAGAAATTAGAGCCCCAAGAGTTTCATCAGTCTAATAAACATCATAAAATGAATCCTTTGTCATCATAAAAATCTAATAAATATCAACCACATATTTTGCATTCATAAAACAATTTTGAAAGTATAAGAATGAAATTTTATACACTGAAAGCTTAAAGAGCAATAAATGCATGACAGAAATTGTGAAACTGATACACAACTAAAAGCGGCTCAGACAAATAAAAATCAGGGGCCTGCATACTCCAATAAATTCTTGTGTTTAATTTCCAATGAAAATAAATATGGATGGAAATTAAATAAAGCATTGAGACATCAGAAACCAAACTAATTTCCCATCCATTCATTACAGCAAACAATACACTCATTATTACAGGGCGTTGTTGAATGCTTGTGTCTGACTGGGTACTTCAGGTGGTCTATGGTGAAATATTTCATCATTTTGACCACTGCAATGGGTAACAAAACAATATAACTGAGAACGTTTTTAATGCCTCTTAGAAGAAGAGTGGTTATTCTTCATTTTTCCATCATTACAAGTATCTTACATCTTATTTCTCAGAGAATTAATGTCAGGGCCTCAATGCCATCTCGTCAGTCGTCATTTGTCAATGGCAGTGCACCTCATTAATGATTAGCCCTCATATGTTAGGCGATGAATTGGAAGGTGGAGAACAGCACTAGCAGGTGGTGGGAGGTCTGGTAGGTGTAGCTTCTCTCAATATCTCAAAATTCTCTTTGATTCTGCGTGTCATTCCAGGCTGGATCCTACAGTTCAGTGGTAATAATTAATAAAACATTCATTTGAAAATGAATTAAATAGTACTTGGTGTTTAATCATCTTGCCACTACGTAAAGCATGTTTGTAACAGTCATCAGTGAAAGGTGTGGAGCACCAGGTTTGTGTGAAACAACCGGGTCAATTTTATCATAAACGCGTTGCAATTATGCACTAGAGACTAAAAGAGAAGTCGTGAAAATGCTGACTCCGTATTTGACTCCACACAGGAACTTACCCTCTGAGACAATATGTGCCTGGTACTGCTGTAGATTGTAGCCCCGCCTCCGGCGAAAACGTCCCCTAAGGGCTGCACACCAACCGGACAGTGCGCACTACAGTGCAGGGAGAGAGAAAGTCAGTGCGTGCGCCCATGGGTGAGTGTGTGTGTGTGTGTGTGTGTGTGTGTGTGTGTGTGTGTGTGTTTGTATGACAGTGAGAGAAGGGGACAGAAAGATAAAACTCCATAAAATAGAGCCTCTGGCTCAAAAATGACATGCCCAAAATGAAATGAGATAATCCTTGCAACTACCTGGTCTATTTTAATAATCTTGGTATCATAATAAAGGCAACATTGGGAATTTTTCTCATTGTGCAAAAATCTGAATATATGTCACTGAGTCAGCGTAAATTAAGATGGAACACAGCATAAATGAAAGATCTCATTTCTTTCTAACAACATTTTACTTTATCTCTTTTGAAATTATTTAGTGGCAGACTGAAAACACTAAAAAAATTGTGGTACAGAATATCACCATTATCTGTGCCAAAGCAGAGCAAAATTAGAGAGGAATGTCTTGGTGACTTTGCTAAATTGGCCATCTGAGCTCACCTTGGGCACTGCGTGCCAAGTGGAGGTTTCTCCGCAACCAAACTGTAATTCTATTTCATTTCACTTATATGTCACTCCAGGAATACATTCCATCAAAAAGGAATCATTTTTTTTAATTACATTTTTTATTGCAGCCAGTCCTGTATACATTTTCCCATTCAAAGAAAATACATACAAAGTAAACAAAATTTGACTCCACTGGAGCAGATTTAATTTCAATAAAACAAGCAAATTAAACAAAACTATAACTACAAAGATAAGGTAAACATGGTAAAAAAGTAAAAACAAATGACATCCAAGCAATTATTTATACAAGAACTATGCTTCCACTGCTCAAAAAAAAAACAGTGCAACATCAGTAGGGATTGAATCCAAGTCACTCAGGCTGGCGCACAGCGCCTAAGACGAAAATACTCCCTGAATAGACAAGCTGCCCGCGCTCACATTGCAATTCTAAACAGTGAGTAAGCATAAACCTCATGTACCCCGGTTAAGCGCTTGTAAAGCGGCACTCTCATTAGTACTTGCCCATAATGGCGCAAGGATTCTCAATTAGAAGCAAGTGTGAAGACTACTTTGAAAAGACTGTTAAATATTTTGTGGACAATTATAGCAATATTTTCAACGAACAATCGGTTTTGCAACTGTATTGCTGCATTCATTCCTGCTTGAGAACATGTTCCTGGTGCATGGACACCCAATTAGAGGCACCGGGAACACAAGGCTCTATCTCAGGCTAGGTTTATACTATTACAGTGGATGAGGGCTCATTGGAAACGTCAGAGCCCATAGTATCAAATGGCCACAACCACACTCAAATTTACAGTATCACAAACCAATCAAAGAGAAGAAAATACATGCATACATGGAAAATGATCAGGGCCTGATCTAATTGGAGGCGATGCCACGGAAAAAAACATGCATGGAGACTGGCAGATGTAGTTTCAATTTAACACGGACACATTGGACTGTCAATAGCCAGCGCAGATTTACCCTCAAACATGTTTTTTGTCACAAAATATCAATGGTAAGAAAAAATATTTGCTCATTGCTTTAGAATGTCAAGTGTACGCCTGCTGTTCTTTGAGTGTAGTGTCAGTTTAAAATAACAAGGCTTATATCATTGGATTCTGTGGACTTTCCACTTTCATTTGATGCATCATTTGTATGCCTAGCACAAATACAGTAGAAACGCTAGCGATCGAGAGCTGATATTATTTCAGCCTATGTTTTACTACATGCTTATTTACTTGCTTGGTGCTTGAATTGTGTTTAGTTGAGGTAAAAATGGGCAACATGAGTTTTTCACCAGCTTCTTGTTAAATGGATATGCCACATGACGATGTTGCTTTTAGGAAACATGCCGTATTTATGATGTGTAATTCAGGTTTAAGAGGTTAACGGAGGTGTAGCTCATTGAGAGAGAAGACAAAACATCAAAACATACAGTAAAAACAAGTACAAGCACACACATGCACATGCACACACACACACATACAGCTGTACTTACACATAAGAGGATCCAGCAGGGAATGAGAATGATGACGACACCAACAGGGATGATGAAGCCCAGAATCCAAGCAACATTTTGACTGCCTTTTGTCATCAGGAGCATGACAGGGGAGGAGGTGGTAACAGGGGCTGAGGTGGTGGCCAGGCCTAGAATATCAATAAATGACAGAATCAATCAAGCAGCCTCTCTACTCAACAAAAGTGCACATCTTCAGACATGTTTCGGCCCAATGTTTTCTCTCCTGCTACACTGTGAAGCGTCATTGTCACAGTCCTTACGACTATTGAAAGTAATTTAAAGAAACACAAAGTCTCTCATTTCCATTGTACTCTATCATGCTCTTCAGCAAATTCTTGATCTTTCTAAGAGCGTGTTTACATCACATTGCAGTCACTTAGCTGACATTTTTATCCTAACAGAGAAACAGCAGTTAGATAAAGCAGGACAAATCCTTCCAGGAGCTATATGGGCCTTGCAGCACTGGTCTTATTGTGGTAATACTTAACCAACAGATTCCTAAATCCTAGTTAAACAGATATACGCTATAGGTCTACCCCCATGCATTACCTGTACCAAAATGCTAACCTGGGCACCTGTGTGTCTATGAATGGTCAATGGCAACACAGTTTATGAATGGTCAATGGCAACACAGTGAGAACACAATACCAAATGCAATTTCATTACTGAAACTAGAACACAGATTTTTCACCAACTTGAAACAATAAACGTTTTATTTTCACTATGTTTAAATGTGCTGGAAGAAACTTACCGCTGACTACAAGAATTGCAGTCAGGAAGCTGCTCGGCTGCTCTACGTCCCCGCTCTGAAAGACGTACTCCGCATTGGCATGAATCTCATCAGTGAAGTGGCTACACGGCAGCATTAGAAGGCAGAATATCAGCCAAGTTAGCCCCATGTTTATCAAATTTACTTTGTCAGTAAGCAAAAATCGGCGTGAAAATCTTCAACTTCATCCCAGGAAGATACCCTACAAAAGTTGATGGGAACTCCCAGATCTGATGCGGCTCTTCCTGCTTTAGAGTAAGCCTCTTAGTACTAATGAAGTACAAGTCATTTTTACCACAGCATAAAAAGGCACTTCAGGTCAGCCTTTGCTTTCAACTTGGAGAGAAAGGCCCTACAGCATGTCAATGTCCCCAGAGACAGTGCTGTGAGAAAGTATTTACCCCATCCCAATTTCTTCTATTTTTGCACATTTGTCACTCATACATTAATGTTTCAGATCATCAAACTAATTTTAATATTTGACAATGATAACCCGAGTAAACAGAAAATGCAGTTTTTAAATACTGACTTAATTTATTGACGGAAAATAGCTGTCCAACCCTACCTGGGCCTATGTGAAAAAGTCACTGCCCCCATAGCTTTTAATCAATCAAGTAAACAGATTGAATTGAAAATTGGGATTTATTTCACTAGACACACCCAGGCATGATTACTGCCAACCCAGTTGAATCTAAATATCACTTCAATGGAACCTGTCTGGCAATATGAAGTAGGTAAAAAGCAGCACAAGATGCCACAATCTACAGAAATTCAAATATAGATGAGAAACAAAATCACCAAAATTTATCAGTCAGGGCGGCATTATAAAACCATTTCTTTGGCTCTGGGACTCCTGCGAACCACAGGGAGACTCATTTTCTACAAATAGAGAAAACTTGGTAGACTAATGAAACTTTCCAGACCTACCAAAATTCCACCAAGATCACATTGATTACTCTCCCATCGCAAGAGCACTTGCATTATGCTGAAGGACAATGATCCAAAGCACAAAAGCAAGTCAACCTCGGAACGGCCAAAAAGAAACAAAATGAAGGCTTTTGAATGGCTTCATCAAAATCCTGACTTGAATCCAAATGAGATGCAGCAGCAAGTCCTTAAACAGGCAATTCATAATAGAAAATCCACTGATGTGGCTGAAATAAAACAATTCTGCAAAGAAAAGTGGGCCAAATTTCCCCCACAATAAACAACTACAACTCTTTACTTGCAATTAATGAAATGTTCTCACGTTGTTCTTGCCTTAAATGAAAAATAATTGTGTGATCAGAAATGTTCAAATGTGACAAATAAGAAAAAATTTAGAAAATCTGGAAAAGGCAACTACTTTTTCACAGACTATAAAGTGTGAGATCCATGTATGACTTGTCAAAATTGTTAAAGAAGAAATTGACTGTCCTGCACAGAACCCTAACCTGAACCCCATCGAACACAATTGGATTCAACTGTAAGCTCCACTCACACCAAATTTTCCAAACTGATAGCCCAACCGAATGCTTCTTGGGCTGGAATGTGAAAAATTCCTGAAAATAATCTCATAATACTTGCAGGAAAGCCTTCCCAAACAAGTTCATATCCATGTCCATATTTGGAATGAGATGATTGGATTAGCAGGTGTCTGCATTGGCCATGTAGAATATGTTAAAATAACATTCTGCAACCATATAGCAAACCCCAAGTTTGTCACTTACGTAATATTTATAGTTGAGATGTCAAAATTACTTCCACCAGGTTCAGCTAATACTTCGCTCACCTGCAGGTCAAAAGAGAAACAGACAAATTAAAAAAAAAATAAAAGACTTTAAAGAACACCCTCATTGCTTCACCAGTTTTGGACTAACTGTCAAATGTTCTGTAACCCCGAAATGAGGATACATATCTCAAAAACTCATCCAGGGAAAGGGGGAGTATTTTGCATTTTATAAAACTTGCAAAAGAATGCTCACAAAAGGCAGGCTGAAATCATTACAGTGGTGTCCCCATTGGATTCATTTGAGTAATGTAAGAATTACATTACAAGACAACCCTAACACCCTCCATTCAATTCAATTCGATTTTTTTTTGTAATTGCTTTGATACATCCGTGTGCTGAAAGTTGAGGCTTACCAGTTCATTTACAGAGAGGTTTATGGCCTCAACTGTTTCTTCCCGAAGCTCAGTCTCTTCCGCTATTTCCACCTCGGGTATCTCAAAAACAATAGATATGGCAAAGGATGTTTCCGATAATTCTGTGACAAGAGAGTTTGTGAGAAATTAAAAAGAGAACATTTAATTTTACTTTTTCATTGACACCACTGAACTTTAAATACTACCTCAAGTGTCGTAGTACACTATATCATATCATGGAGAAGCGCATATCATGGAGAGGCACCTTTAAACAGAATTGAGGACCCATATTCCATGAGTATTTAACTCACAAAATATCTATTATGAAGAGAAAAAAAGGTCCGAATATATCATAGATGCATAAAATCTGCTAATTCATGGCCCCAGTGCTAAAAGTACTTCAGTCACAAAATCTCCATATTGAGAAAATCGACTCAAGTAACTGCAAAGGATGTTTTCCCGTCCTTACTTCATGATGTTCAAAAATGTGACTCACAAACTTTTAGCACTAAGCTCTTCAATTCTTCCACAGAGTGCGAGAAATCACGCTTTAAGGACCCGGGACACCTCGATTTTGGTTGGGAAGTGTGAGGCAAAGCAGGCAAAATTGAACAGCAAGGCAGGGCTATGTTGAGTCCTTGAGCTCACAATACACTGCAGTCAAAAAGACTCACTACATTCGTAAAAAGCTTGCCAGATACCCAATTATTCACCCTTCTCATGGCGAGTGCTAGAATAAGTTCATGTCCCAATATAGGAGACATTGTTGCTGGTTTGTTGTTGTCTGGTTTGTAAACAGGCCATTTTAATCCATTTCAGCAGAAGTCTTACAGGATTGCAAATCACGTAAGCAAAATGACATTGATTACTAAATTAAAAAGCCAGACAGACTTCCATGGCCATAACCCCTATCAAATCTTTGGGGTTCACTGCTATACGTAGCAGCCCAATCAATATTAACCACAAATAATTTCACTGTAATACTCAGGACTCATCCAGTGCAGCTTAACAAGAGCTGCTGTCATCGTTGTCAGAAATCTACAAAGTTTTCCTCTCAGGATCTTTTGCAATACAATGAAAAAATCTCCCTACGGTATACGCCTTCTAAGCGCAAACACCAATCACCCATGAATGTCTAGTGCTCAGTTAGCACTGCTGTCGGCCTACAGCAAAAATGATGCGTCAATCCACACACGCTGAGCATCGTCAACTCCTGAAGCAGTGAATATATTTAGGCTGGATAACATTTGAAATTGGGGATGAAATTGCAATATATCGTGAAAAAAGATTCTCGCAATGAAGTTCTTGCCACTCATTATCAAATGAGTCCAATAGAAGTATTGAGCTGAGAATGTCTGGTGGGTGACAGGTGACCAAAGCAGTCAGGGGCTAGGTGTACATGTTACTTACTCTCGTATCTAACTTCCTTCACTACCGCTGGCTGATTCAGATTCTTGAAACGGCTCATCAAGAGATTTTCGGCCAAACTAGTGATCTCACTCTCTTCGGGTACAGGCTCCATGGTGTTGAAGACAAATCTGAGGGAAATAAGGACCCTGCCCAAGCTGCGGAGACACGAGGCATGAAGGATTAGTGACCCATGAGACAGCCGGCTAGACAAAGAATTAGTGAAATGCGAGGACCCCCAGCTCAGATATCAAAGATGAAAATGGAAACATACACCGTGGGTGGAGGTGTCACAGTGGGCGGTGCGATGGTGGTGGCCAATCCTACAAGCAGAAAAAATTTAAATAAAAACTCATGGGATGGTGGAAAGAAATCAAGGAGGATCTATGAAGAAAATGCAAATTTTCAGTGATCTTGCAGCTAAAGCAGGTTATTTTCTCAACAGCCTCTATATAGCAGCAACATTCTTATATCTCTTTTTTTTCCCATTGAAGATTTAGAGAATGGAGAAACTTTTTCACCCCAGTAGAGTTTTTTTTTTTTTTTTTAACAAATGTTTACTGTTCAAGGCTCCAGACCGGTATATATTGAGCCACTCAAGAGAAAAAGCTCAATGTCTTAGGCATCACAAAATTCTTTTTAAAATTTTGATTTTGCACAATTTTAATTTTCATCTTTGCCCTTTATCTGTGTGTACAATTATCTGCTTGAAAGTGAATATAATCAAAGACTGGAAATGTGCCAACATAAAAAAAAATAACAATACCAACAAAGAGACAGAGAGGAAAATACTTTCAAATACTTATAGTTGTATAATTCAATATTTACAAAGTAATATTTAATCACAATGAAAAGTATATGTGAACATGACCCACGAAACGTGAATCATTAAAATTACTTCAAAGAACCTTATTACACTTTTTGTCAGTTTTTCTTTTTCCTTTATTTTGTTAGGTTTTTTTTTGCGCATGTAAAACATATGCAAAGTTATGAAACTAAAACTACATGCCAAATGGAGTGACTCCCTTCGACAGAAAACAGCCCATGAACTGCCTAAAAGGTCTCGTCTGTAGTTCAGCCTGCATATTAGCATAATGCACAACTTGGAGCTAGCTTGGCATGCCTGTGAACAAAGGCAGGTAGAACAGATGCCAGGAAGAGTTTAGTTGGGTGTATAAAACTTCCAAAAGATGCCGTTCTCTTCAGAGTGGAGGCAAATACTCTTTATATGGACTTAGAAGACAAAGTGAAGAATCAGTGGTAACATTTTTTTCTGCAATTTCTCAGGAGTACAACCCAAGCTTTTATTGCGTTTTGTTAATTTTGAGGTATTTCTTCCTGAGCTCTGGTTGGCCAATCACAACAGAGTGAATATGAAGGAGGAGGCCTTAAAGAGACAGGAGCTAAACCAACTCAGCTTCAGACTGAGTAAGCCTGAGGTGTTGCACACATAGCCTGGACAGCTGTAACAAGGTGCTTTTTGACCATGGAAATATGCAATTGTTTGTAAATAGTCCACAAAAATTAAAAGCCTCACCTGAGAACTGAGCATAATATGACCCCTTTAATAGATTGACAAGAATAGGCCTTCTTGGAATCAACAATATTGTGTTATAAAGTGAAGTTGTACAAAGTATTTCGGTTTTTCAAAAGCATTTTTTTCTCCAGATTTTTCCTAGTGTCTGTCTGTCTTCAAATAGTGCATAACCTGTTTTCCTTTGTAAGGCCATCTACACTACAGGCCAGAAGTTTGGAAGCAAGGCCAATGCAGGTCAAAAATTTGAAGCAACATAAAGTTTCTGTTCACAATGCCTTTCTCAAAAACCAGTATGAAATCTATGGATTTTGGGATGTATTTACTGCATGATTAGACAGTCTCCAGACCTCTCTCCAATTGAGCCTGTGTAGGATGAATTGAATCAATCTTTCAGAAAAGTGCATCCCACGAATCAGCAGTCTCTCACTGATGAATTTAACAAAGCAATTCCTGGCACATACCTTGAAAAAAAAAAAAACTTGAGGAACGAATGCCTCACATATGCCATGCTGTTGTTAAAGCAAGAGAAGGTTGCTTTGAAGAAAGAAAAGTCTAGGCAAAAAAAAAAAAAAAGGAAATACCTGATAATTTGAGTAAAAATGTATTCTGATACATTCTCTTCACTGAGAATGATAGAATAATCATGTTTATTTTGTTGCAAAGTATGCCAATGAAACTATGATCTTTCTAGTACAAATCTGATCTTGCATCCAAACTTTTGGCCTGTAGTGTACCTCATACCCAATATAATTATACCATTCTTATAAATTACATTGCAGATGTTACTATTCCAAAGAAAATACTGTCCAATTGGGAGTTTTTTGTGACTGAAGTAACCACTATCCATGCCACAGAAATGATCCCCCTTTTCAAAGCCTGTTTGACCAAATCCTTCCAGGAGCTATATGGGCCTTGCAGCACTGGTCTTATTGTGTTAATACTTCACCAACAGCTTCCTAAATCCCAGTTAAACACTATAGGTCTCCCCCCACGCATTACCTGTACCAAAATGCTAACCTGGGCACCTGTGTGTCGATGAATGGTCAATGGCAACACAGTCTATGAATGGTCAATGGCAACACAGTGAGAACACAATACCAAATGCAATTTCATTAGTGAAACTAGAACACAGATTTTTCACCTACATTAAACAATAACCGTTTTATTTTCACCATAATTTAATGTGCTGGAAGAAACTTACCGCTGACTACAAGAACTGCAGTCAGGAAGCTGCTCGGCTGCTCTACGTCCCCGCTCTGAAAGACGTACTCCGCATTGGCATGAATCTCATCAGTGAAGTGGCTACACGGCAGCATTAGAAGGCAGAATATCAGCCAAGTTAGCCCCATGTTTATCAAATTTACTTTCTCAGTAAACAAAAATCGGCTCGAAAATCTTCAACTTCACCCCAGGACGAAACCCTACAAAAGTAGATGGGAACTCCCAGATCTGATGCGGCTCTTCCTGCTTTAGAGTAAGCCTCTTAGTACTATTGAAGTACAAGTCATTTTTACCACAGCATAAAAAGGCACTTCAGGTCAGCCTTTGCTTTCAACTTGGAGAGAAAGGCCCTACAGCATGTCAATGTCCCCAGAGACAGTGCTGTGAGAAAGTATTTACCCCTTCCCAATTTCCTCTATTTTTGCATATTTGTCACTCATACATGAATGTTTCAGATCATCAAACTAATTTTAATATTAGACAATGATAACCCGAGTAAACAGAAAATGCAGTTTTTAAATACTGACTTAATTTATTGACGGAAAATAGCTGTCCAACCCTACCTGGGCCTATGTGAAAAAGTCACTGCCCCCATAGCTTTTAATCAATCAAGTAAACAAATTGAATTGAAAATTGTGTTTTATTTCACTAGACACACCCAGGCATGATTACTGCCAACCCAGTTGAATCTAAATATCACTTCAATGGAACCTGTCTGGCAATGCGAAGTAGGTAAAAAGCAGCACAAGATGCCACAATCTACAGAAATTCAAATATAGATGAGAAACAAAATCACCAAAATTTATCAGTCAGGGCGGCATTATAAAACCATTTCTTTGGCTCTAGAACTCCTGCGAACCACAGGGAGACTCATTTTCTACAAATAGAGAAAACTTGGTAGACTAATGAAACTTTCCAGACCTACCAAAATTCCACCAAGATCACATTGATTACTCTCCCATCGCAAGAGCACTTGCATTATGCTGAAGGACAATGATCCAAAGCACACAAGCAAGTCAACCTCGGAACGGCTAAAAAGAAACAAAATGAAGGTTTTGAATGGCTTCATCAAAATCCTGACTTGAATCCGAATGAGAAGCAGCAGCAAGTCCTTAAACAGGCAATTCATAATAGAAAATACACTAATGTAGCTGAATTAAAACAATTCTTCAAAGAAAAGTGGGCCAAATTTCCCCCACAATGGTGTAAAGGATTCATTGCCAGTATTGCAAATGTTTGCTTACAGTTCCTGCCACCAAGGGTGGCACAACCACTTATTAGGTTTAGAGGGGCAATTATTTTTTCTCATGGGCTAAATGAGTAAACAACTACAACTCTTTACTTGCAATTAATGAAATGTTCATTTAAAAGCTGCATTTTGTGTTTACTCACGTTGTTCTTGCCTTAAATGAAAAATAATTGTATGATCAGAAACGTTCAAATGTGACAAATAAAAAAAAAATTAGAAAATCTGGTAAAGGCAACTACTTTTTCACAGCACTGTAAAACGTGAAATCCATGTATGACTTGTCAAAATTGTTAAAGAGGAAATTGACTGTCCTGCACAGAACCCTAACCTGAACCCCATCGAACACAACTGGATTCAACTGTAAGCTCCACTCACACCAAATTTTCCAAACTGATAGCCCAGCCGAATGCTTCTTGGGCTGGAATGTGAAAAATCCTGAAAATAATGTCATAATACTTGCAGGAAAGCCTTCCCAAACAAGTTCATATCCATGTCCATATTTGGAATGAGATGATTGGATTAGCAGGCGTCTGCATTGGCCACATAGAATATGTTAAAATAACATTCTGCAACCATATAGCAAACCCCAAGTTTGTCACTTACGTAATATTTATAGTTGAGATGTCAAAATTACTTCCACCAGGTTCAGCTAATACTTCGCTCACCTGCAGGTCAAAAGAGAAACAGACAAATTAAAAAAAAAAAGACTTTAAAGAACACCCTCATTGCTTCACCAGTTTTGGACTAACTGTCAAATGTTCTGTAACCCCGAAATGAGGATACATATCTCAAAAACTAATCCAGGGAAAAGGGGAGTATTTTGCATTTTATAACACTTGCAAAAGGATGCTAACAAAAGGCAGGCTGAAATCATTACAGTGGTGTCCCCATTGGATTCATTTGAGTAATTAGAATTACATTACAAAACCACCCTAACACCCTCCATTCAAATCAATTCAATTCAATTTTTTTTGTAAGTGCTTTGATACATCCGTGTGCTGAAAGTTGAGGCTTACCAGTTCATTTACAGAGAGGTTTATGGCCTCAACTGTTTCTTCCCGAAGCTCAGTCTCTTCCGCTATTTCCACCTCGGGTATCTCAAAAACAATAGATATGGCAAAGGATGTTTCCGATAATTCTGTGACAAGAGAGTTTGTGAGAAATTAAAAAGAGAACATTTAATTTTACTTTTTCATTGTCACCACTGAACTTTAAATACCACCTCAAGTGTCGTAGTACACTATATCATATCATGGAGAAGCGCATATCATGGAGAGGCACCTTTAAACAGAATTGAGGACCCTTATTCTATGAGTATTTAACTCAAAAAATATCTATTATGGAGAGAAAAAAAGGTCTGAATATATCATAGATGCATAAAATCTGCTAATTGAAGGCCCCAGTGCTAAAAGTACTTCAGTCACAAAATCTCCATATTGAGAAAATCGACTCAAGTAACTGCAAAGGATGTTTTCCCGTCCTTACTTCATGATGTTCAAAAATGTGACTCACAATCTTTTAGCACTAAGCTCTTCAATTCTTCCACAGAGTGCAAGAAATCATGCTATAAGGACCAGGGACACCTCCATTTTGGTTGGGAAGTGTGAGGCTAAGCGGGCAAAATTGAACAGCAAGGCAGGTCTACGTTGAGTCCTTGAGCTCACAATACATTGCAGTCAAAAAGACTCACTACATTCTTAAAAAGCTTGCCAGATACCCAATTATTCACCCTTCTCATGGCGAGTGCTAGAATAAGTTCATGTCCCAATATAGGAGACATTGTAGCTGGTTTGTTGTTGTCTGGTTTGTAAACAGGCCATTTTAATCCATTTCAGTAAAAGTCTTACAGGATTGCAAATCATGTAAGTATAATGACATTGATTACTAAATTAAAAAGCCAGACAGACTTCCATAGCCATAACACCTATCAAATCTTTGGGGTTCACTGCTATAAGTAGCAGCCCAATCAATATTAACCACAAATAATTTCACTGTAATATGCAGGACTCATCCAGTGCAGCTTAACAAGAGCTGCTGTCATCGTTGTCAGAAATCTACAAATTTTTCCTCTCAGGATCTTTTGCAATACAATGAAAAAAATCTCCCTTCGGTACACACCTTCTAAGCGCAAACACCAATCACCCATGAATGTCTAGTGCTCAGTTAGCACTGCTGTCGGCCTACAGCAAAAATGATGCGTCAATCCACACACGCTGAGCATTGTCAACTCCTGAAGCAGTGAATATATTTAGGCCGGGTAACATTTGAAATTGGGGATGAAATTGCAAAATATCGTGAAAAAAGATTCTTGCAATGAAGTTCTTGCCACTCATTATCAAATGAGTCCAATAGAAGTATTGAGCTGAGAATGTCTGGTGGGTGACAGGTGACCAAAGCAGTCAGGGGCTAGGTGTACATGTTACTTACTCTCGTATCTAACTTCCTTCACTACCGCTGGCTGATTCAGATTCTTGAAACGGCTCATCAAGAGATTTTCGGCCAAACTAGTGATCTCACTCTCTTCGGGTACAGGCTCCATGGTGTTGAAGACAAATCTGAGGGAAATAAGGACCCTGCCCAAGCTGCGGAGACACGAGGCATGAAGGATTAGTGACCCATGAGACAGCCGGCTAGACAAAGAATTAGTGAAATGCGAGGACCCCCAGCTCAGATATCAAAGATGAAAATGGAAACATACACCATGGGTGGAGGTGTCACAGTGGGCGGTGCGATGGTGGTGGCCAATCCTACAAGCAGAAAAAATTTAAATAAAAACTCATGGGATGGTGGAAAGAAATCAAGGAGGATCTATGAAGAAGATGCAAATTTTCAGTGATCTTGCAGCTAAAGCAGGTTATTTTCTCAACAGCCTCTATATAGCAGCCACATTCTTATATCTCTTTTTTTCCCATTGAAGATTTAGAGAATGGAGAAACTTTTTCTCCCCAATAGAGTTTTTTTTTTTTTTTTTCTTTACAATTGTTTACTGCTCAGGGCTCCAGACCGGTATATATTGAGCCACTCAAGAGAAAAAGCTCAATGTCTTAGGCATCACAAAATTCTTTTTAAAATTTTGATTTTGCACAATTTTAATTTTCATCTTTGCCCTTTATCTGTGTGTACAATTATCTGCTTGAAAGTGAATATAATCAAAGACTGGAAATGTGCCAACATAAGAAAATAAATAACAATACCAACAAAGAGACAGAGAGGAAAATACTTTCAAATACTTATAGTTGTATAATTCAATATTTACAAAGTAATATTCAATCACAATGAAAAGTATATGTGAACATGACCCCGAAACGTGAATCATTAAAATTACTTCAAAGAGCCTTATTACACTTTTTGTCAGTTTTTCTTTTTCCTTTATTTTGTTAGGTTTTTTTTTTTGCGCATGTAAAACATATGCAAAGTTATGAAACTAAAACTACATGCCAAATGTCGACTCCCTTTGACAGAAAACAGCCCATGATCTGCCTAATAGGTCTCGTCTGTAGTTCAGCCTGCATATTAGTATAATGCACAACTTGGAGCTAGCTTGGCATGCCTGTGAACAAAGGCAGGTAGAACAGATGCCAGGAAGAGTTTAGTTGGGTGTATAAAACTTCCAAAAGATGCCGTTCTCTTCAGAGTGGAGGCAAATACTCTTTATATGGACTTAGAAGACAAAGTGAAGAATCAGTGGTAACATTTTTTTCTGCAATTTCTCAGGAGTACAACCCAAGCTTTTATTGCGTTTGGTTAATTTTATGAGGTATTGCTTCCTGAGCTCTGGTTGGCCAATCACAACAGAGTGAATATGAAGGAGGAGGCCTTAAAGAGACAGGAGCTAAACCAACTCAGCTTCAGACTGAGTAAGCCTGAGGTGTTGCACACATAGCCTGGACAGCTGTAACAAGGTGCTTTTTGACCATGGAATATGCAATTGTTTGTAAATAGTCCACAAAAATTAAAAGCTTCAACTGAGAACTGAGCATAATATGACCCCTTTAATCGGAAGACAAGAATAGGTCTTCTTGGAATCAACAATATTGTGTTATAATGTGTAGTTGCACAAACTATTCCGGTTTTCAAAAGCATTTTTTCTCGAGATTTTTCCTACTGTCTGTCTGTATTAAAATGGTGCATGACCTGTTTTCCTTTGTAACGCCATCTACACTACAGGCCTGAAGTTTGGAAGCAAGGCCAATCCAAGTCAAAAATTTGAAGCAACTTAAAGTTTCTGTTCACAATGCCTTTCTCAAAAACCAGTATGAAATATATGGATTTTGGGACGTATTTACTGCATGATTTGACAGTCTCCAGACCTCTCTCCAATTGAGCCTGTGTGGGATGAATTGGATCAATCTATCAGAAAAGTGCATCCCACGAATCAGCAGTTTCTCACTGATGAATTTAACAAAGCAATCCCTGGCACATACCTTTAAAAAAAAAAACTTGAGGAACAAATGCCTCACATATGCAATGCTGTTGTTAAAAACAAGAGAAGGTTACTTTGAAGAAAGCAAATTCCTAGCAAAAAAGAAGGAATTACCTGATAATTTGAGTAAAATGTATTCTGATAATCGACTCTTTATAGAATAATCATGTTTATTTTGTTGCAAAGTATGCTAATGAAACTATGATCTTTTTTTGTACAAATCTGATCTTGCTTCCAAACTTCTGGCCTGTAGTGTACCTCATACCTAATATAATGATACCATTCTCAAAAATTATATTACAGATTTTATAATGAAAATACTGTCCAACTGGGAGTTTTTTGTGACTGAAGGAACCACTATCCATGCCACAGAAATGAACCCCCTTTTTCAAAGCCTGTTTGACTCTGCCCTCCTGCAAACTTCTTCCACAATTAAGATCAACTGGACCTGCTCAGCATTTTCACACTAGTCACAATGTAAGGCCAAGCCTCCAGCCTTCAGACTCACAGGTCTATTAAGACCTAGACTGCATTCTTCAGCTCCTCAATTATCATATACACCTATTGTTCAATTCCACTGCGTGGTAGTGTTGAGCTGTATAAGACCGAGCCTCGCACTTCGTCTTTGCAAAGTCTCGTAAATGCCTGTTTTATCCTTACACTCAAACATAACTGTATATTCTTTTGCTTTATTTTATCATGCTATGCATCTGCATTTGTTTCTGCATGTTTCACACCGCAAATTTAATCAAGGTTTTCCTCAAATTTGTCACCCATCAGTGAATACAGTATACAAAAAGTTATGATGACTTGACCAAAATGCCAAGGGGTCGAAATACTGTTGTTTTTATTATTATCCCCCGCCAACACGAAGTGGGAGGGGGATATAGGTTTGACCTCCGTCCGTCCGTCCGTCCGTGTGTGCGTCCGTCCGTCCGTCCGAGATAAAGGGGACAGCTTTACTCAGAAACTACTACAGATACAGTAACCAAATTTGATGTGTAGCTTCAGACCATAAAGGCCTTGATTGAGTTCGAAAATGAGAAGCGCACGATTGGCGGGGGATGTTGTAGACCATGTCGACTTGTTATTATTATTATCCCCCGCCAACACGAAGTGGGAGGGGGATATAGGTTTGACCTCCATCCGTCCGTCCGTCCGATACAGTAACCAAATTTGGTGTGTAGCTTCAGACCATAAAGGCCTTGATCGAGTTCGAAAATGAGAAGCGCACGATTGGCGGGGGATGTTGTAGACCATGTCGACTTGTTATTATTAAACCACTTGTTAGGAATCCCCATCAGTGCACCTGCATTACATTTTCAAGTAAGTCATCCAGAAGTTTTTTTAATATTTGCACTTTCAAAGTTGAGCAAAAACCTACCGCTAGCTGTCAGAATAGCAGCCAGGAAGTTGCTTGGATTTTCAATGCTGCCTTCCTCAAAGACATACTCCACGTTAGCATGAATCTCTTCTGAGAATTGTCTATATGGATTAAAGAGTGGTTAGCCCAAATGCACATCGCCAACAATTTAGCACAAACCTTTTCAACTTTTCTCCTGAGGATGTGTCAAAAACATCATAAAATAAACCTCTGGCTCATGACTTACGTAACATTTCCTGTTGAAAATTCAAAATTATCCTCACCGGGAGTGCCCAAAATTTGGTTTAACTGAAAATGGAAACAGAAACAAAAAACGGAGTAAAACATCAGAGAAATTTAAAAGAGCATCCTCATAACTTCTAGCATACTGGCTTGTCTATTAACCCTGAAATTAAGTGCACTCACTTCTGTGGCTGATCAAGATATTTGCTGCCTCTTATGCCCCACTTGAAGATACCAACAATTAAAATACAAGTGAAAAAGCTGAAAAACGTTTGCTTGAGGTACAACTGGGTAGCGATTCCAGTAATGGAATGCTCACAATTAAGACTACAATTCTTAATTCAATTTTTTTTTCTTATTGGTCTTTGGTTGTTTTTTTTTTTTTTTCATTTTTTTAAAATACTTTTGTACTGTTGAGTGCACACAAGGAAGGCTTACCAATCTGTTGACAGAGACTTCAATGGCCTCCACCGTTTCATTAAGAAAGCCAGTATTTTCCGAGAGGGGAACATTGGCTATCTCATAAACTAGAGTTAGGGCAAACGATGTTTCTGATAATTCTGCGAATAAGAGTAAAAGAAATATGCTTTAAAAATACATGCTGCTTTTTTATTTGCATTGTCTTTAATGAACTTTATATACTTTCATATGTGACTCAGCACCACAATGTAAAGAAAGACTGAAAGCACAAAACACACAATGCTTTCCATTCCAAAATTCATTTGCGTAATTCTTCGGGAGATGAAAAAATTTGTTTTATATGATCAACTTGCAATACATCATTGAAAAAGATTATGTGATAGGGATCTTGTTACACACTACAGAAAGCGTTCAATGAAAATATTGCTCCGACTATGGCTGATCAGCAACATGGGATGGTAGCAGTCACTGGTTGGGTGGGTACATGTGACTTACTCTCAAAAATAACTTCCGGCAGTCTCACTGGCTCACTGAGACTTCGAAGCCGACGTCTACCCAAGAGACTGTTAGCCAGGCTGACGATGTCACTCTCATCTGGGACAGGCCCGGGAGTGTTGAATACCAATCGGAGAAAGATTAAAACCCTGCCAATACTGCGAAGACACATGGGAGATGAAATTACATCGCAGTAAATTTATTTGGCAGCCGAATGCATCCAAGCAATGTAGAATAAACGCATGCAGTAAGTCAGAAAAGGTTACATTCCTGATAGTATCAGCTGCGTTGTTCGTAGTGATGAACATCAAAGCTTATACTTGAGGGCACACATAACATTTAACAAATACTACAAATTGACACAACAAAGAAACTCATGAGTAAGTGAGCTACTACAGGAGCGCAAAATACCATTCAACACTTGGAAGGCGACCATGATAAAGCGGACATGGGCAATCGGAGATGTGTGGGGACTAATGAAAAAACAAGCGCAGATTCGCTAAAGAAATGCAGTTTTCGACAAACAGTAGAAAATCTGCAGAATCTGAGCAATTCTTAAAGAATGGGGGGGGGGGGGGGGGGGGGCACTTCACTGGAGGAGTAGGCTAAGGGTGGAGTGGCTTTTCAGCTGGAACTAGCCCTAATCCTGGGAAACTAGGGGTCTAGTCACAGAGGGTGACGTCATCTTGGTGCAACAAAGTGAATTACTCCAGTGGGTCTGTTGGGTGTAAATACTTCCTTGCATGCTGTATGGGTCATCTGACTTTGATTCTGACTTCAGCCACAAATAGCAGCCAATGAAATTATTTCAGTTGAGGAATAACTTGCCAGACCTTGAATGGCCGTATTATACTAAGAATTAGAGATCATTTAGCCAACCAGACTAAACCGAGAATTCAGTCCATTGTAAGAACCCCAACTCCGATTACAAAGATGAACACAGAAACATACACCATTGATGAAGCTGTTGTGGTCGTTGCTACAGGGCTGGTTGTTGTGGATGTTACAGAGGGGGCCAAATCTGCAAGTAAAAAAAAAAAAAAAAAATCAATCAGTGGCTGAAGGTAATCACACAGCGACAGGGGTATGTTAATTTATTTATTTTTTCCGTTTCTTTGGCGCCGGTGATTTTCTAACCCAAAGAGGTTGAGCCAGAGAAAATCTGTTTTTTTATTGGTCCAAGAGCAGCCTGTTTTTCAGCATGAGTTTCCAGGGTGTTGAGACAAACGTACCAATCACTGTCAGTACCGCGGTCAGGAACTTGCTAGGCTGTTTGATGTCACCTTCCTGGTAGACATACTCCACACTGGCATGAATTTCATTGGGCAGGTTTCTGCACAAAAACATGTGAATGCATATTTTGCGAGTTTTGCCTCAACTTTATTTTATTTATTTAATTAATTATTTTTTGCCAAAAAGTAAAACCTGCAACTCTTCGCAATGAGGCTATATACTGTCTTATAAGTAATACTTTTGCACACAGTCAAACCAGGAACTCCACATTTGTCTCTTACGTAAAATTTGCTTGTGGGAAGGTGAAAGGCTTAGCATCTGCTTGGTTTAGCAGTCCATTCATCTGTAGGGTGAAGCAGAAATTTAAAAAATGAATAAAATGTGTCAGTAAAGGCAATTGCGACTGAACGGCTTTGTAAGTTTTGACATACTGGCAATATGACCCCAAATTCAACGAACTTCGTACATGCTTATTTGCATGTAGACAGTACGGTACTGAATGGGAATGTAGAGCATGATGGGAATGAGCTTTTTCTTGAGTTACAGAATGTCACATTATTTTTACAGAAACTGCACATGATGTACTGTATCTCACAGGGGCTTTCCACACCAAAATCATATCAGGTAAATTGCTTATCCCTTAAACTCCAATTTTTCACATAAGTTTTCCCTTCAGTGCATTCAAAGTCAGAAAAAGCTTCTTTTTTTTCCCCCCTTTTTTTGAATTGCAAGAAAATGTCATACAGTATTCTGTATCTCCTGGTTGCAATGATTCACTGAAGGTACACTGCCCGGCCAAAAAAAAAGTCACCGTTTGGAAACTAATGAACAAATTCTATAATTGGATCATTATAGCGGTTATTAATATGTTTCAGCTGGAAATAATCATTTTAACCCTGACTGATGAAGCGCGTTGCTACTCATTTCTTAAAAAATCATGTCGGAAGACACATCCCTTGATGGTGGAAAAGATGTTACAGAATTTCAGAACGGGCAAGTTATTGGCTTGTATTTAGCAAAGAAAACCATGAATGACAAAAACAAGTATGAGGAATCATTTTCACAAACAAATTTGCCACCACAAAGTCCTGACCTTAAACACATTAAAAGTTACTGAGATGTGCTCAAGAAAGACCACCGAGTGGTTCAACCATTATGTCGAGAGGATAAGATCTCGGCCAAAAATCATGGCATTTCTGATAGAAGATAAATGTTCTGGCATTGCATATAGTTGTCAAAACAATGACGAGACGAATATGCACTGTAATCAAAGCCACAGGGGTTCCAACTAAATATTTGAGTGAGTGACTTTTTTTTGGCCGGGCAGTGTATATCACACTTTTAATGAGAGAGATATTCAAACCCAGGATGACACACTTCTATGGGCATATCATAACAGAAAATAGAGAATATCTGTCTGGTACATCATTTTATACACATTTCCCTGTAAATCAGCAGGAAATATTTGGGGTTGTTGGAAACCTTTAGATCTCCAAAAGAATTTAAAATAGGCCTGAAGTTCCACAGGTTTGAGCCCAGCAGCTGAATTCGATGGACCCATATATGTATCCATAGGTCTTATGGGGTTATGGAATGAATAAAAATAAAAGCAGCAATTACTACAGGCAGTTGATGACCATACTTGAGTTTTCTATCCATATACAGAATGATGTCAACTAGCACAGTTCTCTTTAAATTATATACTGGTCAATGATTAAAAGTTCCTTTATTTAGAGTTTATTGCGCTGCATGCCAACAGTAGGCTTACCAGGTCATTGACCACGTCCTGAATGCGCTCCTCTGTCTCAGTCCTGTGCTCAATATTCGCCGGAAATTTTATATCGCTCATCTGATAAACCAAACTCAAAGAGAAGGAATCATCTGCTATTTCTATGGGAAAAGAATGGGGGGAGGGTCATGAAATAAATTGAATTTTGAATTTTTAGTGTCGCTGCTCATCATGTTTCAATTTGTGTAACTGAGGAGCACATTTTACATTGCGGCATCGTAATCCAGTGTGATATCCCTCAATGCTTAATTCTCAACTTCACAAAAGATTTTGAATATGGAATGGCATACTTTATGGCATAGTATTCTTTTACATATCACAAAAATGTGCTCCAAAAGTAGCAAAACAAACATTGCTGATGATCAAGGAGTCCAGGGACAGTTTGACGTACTCTCATATGTGAGATTGTTCACC
The DNA here is from genome assembly GCA_029721435.1 of Gymnothorax reevesii. Lineage (NCBI taxonomy): Eukaryota > Metazoa > Chordata > Actinopteri > Anguilliformes > Muraenidae > Gymnothorax > Gymnothorax reevesii. The sequence continues at coordinate 28,429,511 of CM056589.1, forward strand.
CTCGTGATATTGTCCAGCCGGATCTCATCACCATTCAGCAAAGGGGAGCCCAGCGAGAGAACCTCACTCTCACCAGGGATGGTGTCGGAGTGAAACACAAGTTGGATAAAAATAAAAACCAGGCCCGTTCTGCAGAAATACACAGAAGTCACAAAGATTTAAGGTTAATTCACCAGCAGGTCAGACATAGGCATTATTTTACGAAGATAATGATAACTCTGAAATCAAAATTGGAAAAAGTACACATACACTGCAGGTGCTGAGGTGCTCACTGTCCCAGGAAACATTGGTGTGATCGGACTGGGTGAAGCAACTGCTCTGTCTAGTGCTGAGGTGCTCACTGTCCCAGGAAACATTGGTGTGATCGGACTGGGTGAAGCAACTGCTCTGTCTAGTGCTGAGGTGCTCACTGTCCCAGGAAACATTGGTGTGACCGGATTGGGTGAAACAACTGCTCTGTCTACTGTTGAGAGCGTTAAATCATCTGCTGAGGTTGCTGCTGATGGTGACTTCGTTCCAATGGGAGCAGGGCTGAATGCTTTTGAAGTTGTAGGACTTTTTGTTGTAGTTTTTGGTTTAACAACAATATTAATGGTAGCTGTTCCACCTCCTGACTGAGCAGTTACATTGCAAAACTTCTTCTGGATTGTGCTTCCATCGGTGAAACACTTTATGTTGTAGCTATTATATTTCTCATAGGGGTAGCAATCGTTGATGACATTCGAAGTTCTCTTCGATGTTGAAGCTATAGTTGTCGATGATAGACCTGTTGCTAATGACTCCATCCTTGGACCACTTGCTGTATTAGATGATGCGTTTTTAGTCGTTGCAGCGCTAGTGGTGGAAAATACATAAAATATGTTATTTTGTATTGAATCCTTGATCTAAATTTTTTTTTCATTTGTACAAATTCCAGTCTTTTCTTTAATGACATGAAAGCATAAGTTGAATGTCTTGGAGTCAGAACGGAAAAGTCCCGTCCACGTGAAGTTAACTGGCCAGTGCTACCTATGGGGGATGCGAACCCATGCCCAAAAGATTTGCATTTTTTTCCTACTGTAGCACCACATCTGCTCTGTGCCCTGTAAGCCAGCCTCCATTCCTAAAGTGTCCACAGTGGAGCAAACATTTAAGTAAGCAGCAGCGGAAACGTAATTTCACATTTCTACTCAACATTATCTTGTCTCAGCCCACAGGATTCGAAAGATCATTGTGGAGAGTCTCACAGCACCATGTCTTCGAATTGAAGACTCTTCACCCTTTCAGCGCCGTGGGCAACTATAGTTGCCCAATGATGTAAGAAATCATAATCAGACGCTGTTGAAAACCTATCATGTGGCAACTTGTTTAAAAGAGCTACCCTCAGGGGAGCTCTTTTAAACAAGTTGCCGCATGATAGGTTTCCAACAGCTCAGGATAACTGCACTTTTAAGGGGTCAGGCCTGGGTTCACTCAATTTAAGTACTTCTAAACACTAAAAACACATAAAAATGGTGTCAACTGAAAAAAGCTCAGAATGGAATTTGATTTTAATCAAATTTCATAAGTTTGTTACCGTGAAAACCATACATTATTGGCGAAAAATGTGACAACAATATGGCAACAATATCTCAGATACTATACCATATTTTCCTGTAATTCTTTTTTTTTTTGTTTGTTTTGAAGCTAATATCACCAGCTATACAATGACATACTCATTCTAGGTATTTTCATGGGAAAATATTTTGAAAAATTCTTTGGTCATAGAATTTTAGAAATGGGTGGCAGAACCTGACTGGCAGATGGATCATAAATACACCATGTATCTACCTACCAAAAAATGGCTATGTGATTGTATAGAACATAACAAACTGATGCTATGGTGAAAATTTTAGAGCGATACCTTGAAAAATGTGGATTTTATGCCCGCCACAAGCCTGATAATCTATGAAATTTTGCGATGCGAGAATATCATGTTTTTGTTGCAAAACAAATGCACTGGAGGCGTTCACATGATAAAAATCCACAGATAGTTTTTTTGGTCTTCAAATCTATTTTATGAATGTTTTGAAAGATTTTTAACAAAATGAAAAAAATATATATTTTTTTAAGTCTAAACCGAGTCTTGACCCCTTAATTCCTTGAAAATGTATTCAGCGCTCAAAGGGTTAAAAATATGTTTTTTGTTTTTTTTTTCTTTTATACTTATGCAAGATATATCACATTTGTGTTAGGTATGTTGTTTATCATACAGTTCTTGCTAGGTTCTGCAGATAAAATGAACAATTTTAAACCGGAAAAAGGATTTAATTACACGTTTGGACATAAACTAATCCACCATAAGTCCAAATATGAATTAACAAGGCAGTAGGTATGTCTCATCACTTCTATATTTGTACATGTAGCTAAAAGGTTTTCATGTCAACATTTCCAATGTTATTGTGGGAAATAACAGTTTTCCGATGTGATCGCTGAACATTCGGAAACACTAACCTTCATAATATGAATTGAAATGTTTCACAGTTTTTAGCTTAGGCAATGTGGAAATCATTCAGTTGATAGTAGAATGGCTCCTCTATGCAGTTGGCAAGTCAAATACTGCTTTGTTCAGAAATCAGAAACTCATTTTGAATTTGATGCCTGCCTATGTCTTGTACATTTTATCAAAGAACAGTAGCCTCATGATTGGCAAGTACTGGCCTGCAAACATTATTATTTTTATTTTAATTAAAAAATAATAAATGACAATAAATCAAATTTTATGATATAAATCAAATGAGTCAAATTTTACCTGATTACAGGGGCTCCATTCATTTCCAAACAAAAGTAGACTGCAATCAAGAAAGAATATAACATCCTAAATAACGGACTGACATACATTATACAGCACTAAAAGCGTGTTTTATTATTTATTTATTAAGTTATACTCAACTGCCCCAATTAAAATGGGAAAACACTAAGCAAACTGGCAAAAGTGGTCCCCAGAAATTATGACCCCTACAAGTCCTTACCCTAAGAATAATCTGGCAAATGGTTATCAATTCAAGTTTTTTTTTTCCAGCAATACGCCTTTGTATAATTCATAATTATTAAATTAAACACAAAAGGCAAAAAAGCAACAATTATATTAGCATATGTGTACTAAAGTGCAGTGAAAAAGTATTTGCCCCTTTAGATTTTTTTTTTTTTTTTTTGCTTATTTATCATATTGAAATGTTTCAGATCATCCAACTAATTTTAATACAAGACAAAACCAACGTGAGAAAACACAAAATGCTGCTGTTAAATGATCATTCATTTATTTAAGGTAAAGAGTTATTCAAAACCTGCATCCCCATGTGAAAAAAATAATTCCCCCCCCTGATCGTAATACAGCGCCCTAAAAAATTATTGGCAGCCCAGGTTAAAATGTGTTCTTTAGCTTCTAATAAATTCTGTTTTTTTCCAAATAATATTGGACCACAATGAAAAAAAGAGGAAAATCAAACCTTTAATTCAAGTGCATTTATTCAGTGGGAAAAAAATCCCACATTAAGAAATAATTATTTTACATCAAATCATGTGTGCCACAATTATTAGCACCCCTGATGTTAATACTTTGTTCAACCCCCTTTTGCCAACAAAACACCACCTAATCTTCTACCATAATATTTCACAAGATGTGAGAATACAGAAAGAGGGATCTTCTACCATTCCTCTTTGCACAATCTCTCTAAATCATCCAGCAACCTGGTTCCTCTCCTCTGCAATCTCCTCTTCAGCTCACTCCACTGGTTTCCAATGGGGTTGAGGTCTGGGGACTGAGATGGCCATGGGAGGAGCTCGATTCTGTGTCTGGTGAACCATTACTGTGTAGATTTGGCCACATGTTTAGGGTCATTATCTTACTGAAAGACCCAGTGACGACCTATTTTCAGCTTTCGGGCAGAGGCCATCAGATTTTGATTTAAAATGTCTTGGTATTTCAAAGCGTTCATGGTGCCATGCACCCTAACAAGGTTCCCAGGGCCTCTGGAAGAGAAACAGGCTCACAGCATCACCGATCCTTCCCCATACTTCACAGTGGGCATGAGGTGCTTTTCTGCATACTCATCTTTTGTGTTCCGCCAGACCCACTTAGAGTGTTTGTTGCCAAAAAGCTCTATCTTGGTCTCATCTGACCAAATCACACGGTCCCAGTTGAAGTCCTAGTACTGCTAAGCAAACTCCAGACGTTTGCGTTTATGATTGTGAGAGAGAAAAGGTTTTTTTTCCATGCATGCCTCCAAAACAGCTTGTTGGCATGTAGATGGTGCCTGATGGTTGTTTTGGAGACTTTGTGACCCCAAGATGCTACCATTTGTTGCAATTCTTTAACATTGAGCTTTGGAGAACTTTTTATTTCTCTTACCATCCTCCTCACTGTGCGTGGTGGCAAAATAACCTTGCGTCCTCGTCCAGGCTTGTTTACCACTGTTCCAGTTGCTTTAAACTTCTTAATGATTCCTCTGACAGTAGATATTGGCAAGTGCAGGCGAGTGGCTATTTTCTTGAAGCCATTGCCTGCCTTGTAAAGGTCGACACATCTGCCTTACTTGAATGGTGTGTTCCTTTGTCTTTCCCATGTTGAATAGTGGATAAGAGAAGTGGCCTCTGTGTTCAGTCATATTTGTACCCCAGGGAAACAAGGAATGATGAATTACTAATTAAATGTTCCTAGATACTCTGATTAACTTTGTAAACTACTGTAGAAATGACAAAAATGCTTCAATTACATTTATTTCCTGGGAATTGTTAGGGTAATTTTATGAAAAATAAAAATTCTTAGTCAGGGATTTTTTTCCCCCCTTAAAATTCACTTGAGTTGAAGGTTACATTTTTCTACAATTTTCAGTGTGAGAGTATGGTTCTGCAATAAAAACTGAATTTATTTTAGGGCTTTTAACACATCTTAACCAGGGGTGCCAATAATTATTGAGGGCGCTGTAACTACTTGTGTTGCTCTTGGTGGCAACAACTGCAATCAAACATTTGCGATAACCTGTAATGAGTCTTTTACATTGTTGTGGAGGAAATTTGGCCCACTCTTCTTTACAGAATTGTGTTAATTCAGCCACACTGGGGGATTTTCAGCATGAACCGCCATGGTCTTGCTACAGCATCTCTATTGGATTCATGTCAGGACGTTGAGTGGGAAACTCCAAAGCTTTTATTTTGCTTCTCTTGAGCCATTCAGAGGTGGATTTTCTCCCATGTTCTGGATCATTGTCCTGTGGCATAAACCACCTGCTTTAGGTCACAAACTGATGACCAGACATTTTCTGTCTGAATTTTCTGGCAGAGAGTGGAATTCATGACTCCATAAATTAAAATGGGTTGACCTGAAGCAGCAAAGCAGCCCCAGAGTATTACACAGCCACCACCATGTTTGATTTTTGGTATGATATTCCTATTGTGGAATACTGAGTTAGCTTCTTTCCAGATGTAACACAACCCATATCCCCCCAAAATTTCTATTTTTAACTCATCAGTCTGTGGATTAATTATTATTATCCTAAAAGTTTTGGGGGTCATCAGTTATTTTGGCAAATGTGAGACAAGCCTTTGTGTGGTGTTTTTTTTTTTTTTTGTCAGCAGCAATTTTCACCATACAGCCCTCCCATGGAAGCACTTTTGTTTCTCTCTTATTGTGTAATGATGAACACTGACTTTAACTGAGGCGAGTGAGGCCTGAGGTTTTAGATGTCATCCCGGTTCTTTTTGGACCTCCTTCATGAGTCATCAATGCGCTCTTGAAGGAAGCTTGGCTCTAACCATGGTTTGCTGATGTCCCAGAACCTTAGAAATGGGTTTGTAAGCTTTTCCAGACTTTTAGATGTCAACGACCTTGTTTCTCATCAGTTCTTGAATTTCTTTAGGTTGCCGAATCATGTGCTGCTGTTTCAAATTGACAGACGGGTTCTATTAATGCAATGTTTATACTCAACAGGGCTGGCAGTCATCATGCCTGGATGTGTCTACTGAAATTTATTCCAAATATCAATTAAATTTGTTTAACTGATTGACTTAGCAACTCAGAGGGCAATTACTTTTTACAGAGGGCAAGGTAGGTATGGACGTTTTGCCTTCAAAAAATTAAACCCCATTTAAAAACAGCATTTTGTTTTTTAACTTGGCTTATTTTCTCCAAATATTAAAATTAGTTTCATGATATTAAATATTTTCAGTACTGTGCAAAAGCACATTTAAATTTTTAAACATTTAAAAGGCACATTTAAAGCTATTTTTAGGGCAAACGCTTGCAAAAAATAATGAAATCATCAGTTTCTAATAATTGAGAAATGTTTTATTCCGATGTGCAAATTGTTAAAAACTAATTCTAACCAATATATGGCATGACTACACTTTGCCTAAAAATTTGGGACACTGTCCTGCTGTGATACAGTTTTATGTGATTAATGGCTTTTTGCTTGTACCCAGCAGAGTGGAAAATTTGCCACCGTTCGTCTGCAAATTAACTGCTTCACTTGCATCTGTCCCTCCGAGTAATTGCAAACAGTCATGATGATGTTGACATGAGGGCTTTGTCAAGACTATTTTATCTCCATCAACTGTTTTTAATGAAACACAAAAACTTATTGATAAAGTAATTTTTTAAATTAGTATTTGGAATTTCAAAAACATTTTATCTTCAGCTACACCAGTGTGGAACACAAAAAGTAAACATCTAAAGTCAAATTTAAATGTAAAAAAAATGTAACGTGCCTAAGACTTCTGCACAGTATTCTAAGCATGACCCAAATACAAAAAAAAAATGAAGAAATCGGGAAGGGGAAAAATACTTTCAACAGCTATGTATGGGTACTTAATTATTGAATTTTCTGCGATATATAGAACCAAAATATTCGTGCTAAATAATAGGACATTTGCATACTAAGGAAAGGGCAACTGGACACCACTGCTAGTAACTGTAGATGTAATGTTACACAGACCGATTCGAAATGGAAATACTTACTTGACACAATCAAGATGTTTATCATTCTACTGATATTCATTTGAAAACATGAGGCAGCTGATCTGTAGTAGATGAAATATGTTATGAACCATTATGGAGGATTTATCATTTTTATCATTCAATAACCTGAACTGATCATGCAGTTGGATTGACAGGACTAGAAACAGAGGGCTCCAGGGCAGCAGTCCAATATGAGCTGGGATAAGCATGAAATAGATGATATTATATTTCCTGTGACTATTCTAGCTCAAGTATACTCAAAAAAAAGTGTCCATAGTAGCATCTGCATGAGCATGTATTCTTCATTTGATATGTTAACATTACTTAAATAGATGAGATTAATGTACAAAAATACACACACAACATATCGTTAAATCCTGATATAACTAGTATACTTTTGAAAAACTGTAGTCAAAAATTGTTTTCAAAAATTTCCTGTTCCAAGTAATATACACAACATACCTTTAGTTGTATTTGCATGATATTTATTAGCCTTTCTTTTTAAAGCCAATCCATAAAAACAAATTTCTTCTCGAGTGAGCACAAAAGGCGAGGGATTTCATTAAATCTAACTTACCCCTTATGTTTTCTTATATTCATCTCTAGTTACGGCTGAAATCCTGTTTCTTTTCTTAAACGTGAAAATCTTGCCTGTGCAGCATAATTTCGCTGTGGAAAAACCTGCCGGTAACTCTTAGGATGGAATTAAGAAGCTGGTTCTTTGCAGTGACGGCAAGTTATTCAGGTCACCTGCACACGTGAAAAATTTGGGAGCACACTGACAACTCACGGGCTCATTCCATTGGCTAATTTATTTTCAACCCCCTTCTTCCTTTCCTTGCTCAAAACTTCACCCACTGGGAGAGGCAACGAAAGGGAGTAGTCTATCAAAGAAATGTAAATTAGGCATCCTCTGCTTTATCACTCGTCTGGTTCTCCTGTCTGAAAATATTGGGGGGGAAGGGAGGAGTGGCAGAATGAATACCTTTTTTTTCCAATACTGGTGATGAATTTATCTGCTGCACAATGCAAAACAAAAAAAAAAAAAAACAAACTGCAGATGGTGAGCATGGTTTTCCTTGCAATGTCACTTGGAAACTCCAAGCTTCTGACTCCTAGTTCCTTGGACCATGCAGCCCAAATGCTGTCCTCAGAGATGACCGGAAGGCAGTTCCTGCCTCCAAGAAACCAAACCATCCCAAGGCCTAAATTCAGCCAAACACAGATCACGCATGCAATGCTCATCTCTGACAGCATTGCGTTTTCAAATGATTTTCTTTTCTTTTTTTTGCCAAGTAAACGTTTCATATTGTCACAGATTGGTCATCACAAATTTGCTATAAGTTAAGTCACAAAAACTTTGACAACCAGTGAAGAAACAAAAAAAAAAAAAAACTGAAACTGCCATGAGATGACAAAACTACAATGACACATTTACTATTATACAGTCTCATGACTAAAATACAAGCAAAAATTGCTGAGGCCACTCATTAAAAAATCCCTTAAGAAACAAAGAACTCAAATGTCTGCAATTCAACTTTGCTTTTTCAGAAATTGTGCGTAGTTTGCAAATTTTTCACGCAGAACTCTTTTAATATGTTTTTAAATAAATATTCATGAAGGTACTTGAGAAAGATGATGATAAACACACACGAACACATGCAGGCAGATTTTTTTTTTTTTTTTTTTTTACATGAGATTACACTTTATGACATTTTTATCAGTGTAATTATGTAAAACTCCGTTTTCAGTTTTAATCCACTGAGATAACTTATGGAACAGGATGCAAGTTATGAGAAACTGGGCCTTGGTGATGGCAAAATGTATCTAAAAACGAAACAATTTTACAGAAAGATGCGTAACTGCCAAGAATAACCTCCTGTGAATAACATGATCCAAAGTGACATGAAACTGATTCACAATGGGGCATTTTTCAGTTTTATAAATTCAAAAAGCACTAGTTCACGTATACTTCAATACAGAGCCTTAAAATTCTCACTTGCTTGTTTTATGGGGAACAGATCCGACATGTTTAAATTCACCAAACTATGCCGCGTACTCATAGCACCATCTATAGACGAGTCATAGATTACACTTTTGCGCATGTGAAACGCGATTTGAAGCCACTTAGGACCACCTACAGGCCACATGTAAATTATTCCCTAGCAGGAGAGAGAATCGTGAGAAATGAAAATAAATTTATAACGGATCAAAAGTGCTGTATTATTAATCAAATGGGTAAATAATAACAATAACCTGTTTCAAATGACAAAAATTTTTTAATCTCTAAGACAAACAGCTTGGCATAGAGACACTCATGATTGGGTTTGTGACTGCATGTGCATTTGAATGTGAGCTTTTGTTTTAGTTGAAGTATTTCTGCATTATAAGAAACAATAAAAAAGAAACATGGGATTTATGATTAATCTGAGTGAGACTGGAGTGGCAACATAAGCCTCAGAGAATTGCTAGAACGGATTTATTCCTAACTCTTACGAAAGGCCAAGTTGCTGCACTATGCACAAACTGATCTCAAGCATCTGAAACACAGGGAGCGGACTTTCCTGATAAAAAAGAACAGCATGCTTCTTTAAAGTTTTGAAGTATAACTAGATGATGCGCACTCCATAGAGATGCTAACCCATGCCTCTTGTTGACCTTCACCTTTGGACCTCAAAATGCACATTTGGACAGGGTACCCTAGGATCATCTACACCACAAAGTTTGGTCACCCTGGCTTCAGTGGTGGCCGAGCTGTCGCGCGGACAGACAGACTCACGCACATACAGGTGCTAAACTGTATACCCACGCTGCCTCGTCGGGCGTGGGTAAAAAGGTACATCAGTTAGTGATTATTATAAATATTAATAGGCCAAATTTAGCAAAATATTTTCCATTACTTAACAGTGTAATATTACTATTTAAGGCAGCTACAAAAGCCAAATTTGTTATAAATGTAGCCACTGAGTTCTTTTCAGTCTATGCGGTTTTTTTTCCCCACCAGTGTTTCCTTTTAAAGATCTGATTTTTTTTTTTCTTTTAAATTTGGCATCTCCAATCCCACCCGAATCTGGAATGCCCAATTGGTGAACTATGTACAAAGCTTGCTCGTATGCGACCCCTTGCTGCCAACTCAGGATAGTGAAGACAGTTCACGACTCTCCTCCGAAGCAAAAGATCTGATTTTAATAATTTTCTTTTACGGAGATGTGGTTACTTAACTCCAGAAGATGGCGCTCAAGTATAAGATGTTAATCGATAGCGCTGCGATAGCTGAAGAAAACGAGCCATTTCGTTTCTATCACACGAAATCGAGGCACTGCGTACAGTGGAATTCTTCGGATTACTTCGATCTTCTGTCGGAGTAGAGGTGAAAATCTTCAGCAGACCAAGCGTTTATCACAACAATGAAACAGAGGCGCATACATTCACATCACAGCTGCATAAAAAAAAAGAAATAAGACACGGCTGTGTATAAGCGCTGTCGCAGTCAAGCAATTTTTTTCACCATGTCTCCCTAGCCTTAAGGGCGCGCAGTATTTTTCCTATGATTTTTGATATGAAAATAAATCATTCGTTTTTTATAGAATACATGCCCACAAAAACCTTTTTTGCAAATAGAGAGTCCAAAACACAGGTCTAGTAAAAGGACAAGGACTTGTTCACTCACTTAATGCTCCAAAAAACATAAAATTTTCTATAGATAAAAAAACCTTTTATTGGAGCACTAGGTGTGTCATAATAATTTGCAGCTCCTGTATATTAAAATAGGCGGCTCTTGCCCGTTTCACTTCGACCGGCTGATAGCTGCTTACAGGACCTTAATGAGCACTCGCCTGATTAGAAATCCAAACCTGAGTGTGTAAGCCTGGCTCTACATAACTCGCGGATAACCAGTGTCGCGCTCCCACGTAATGCTGATTGCTTTTGTCCGTGTATGTGGAGCTCAGTTATTTCACATCCTCCTTCGTGCAACTGGCCTCTGGCCTTCATTCAACAACACACCAAGGCTCAAAGCCAGGAACAGCTACCACTGTCAAGCAATAAAATCAAACCGCATGGTTTTACTGGAATTTTAATTTACTTTTCACAATTACATCTTAAGTCTTTATACAGCACTGGGAACAGTAAGTGTGTGAATGTGTGTGTGTGTGTGTGTGTGTGTGTGTGTGTGTGTGTGTGTGTGTGTGTGTGTGTGTGTGTGTGTGTGTGTGTATGTTTCTGAGTGGGCATATACAAATGGCTAAACAGCCCAAACAGAAGCCAGATGTCCGGAGTGGGAGTGGATTTGTACACCATGAATGTTTAAATTGGTTTAAAAAGCTGTACACTGATCGACAGTCTAAATGCATTATCAAACTGTGTACTTGTGCGTGTTTTTGTGAAACGGAGAGAACACACAGGCTCTCGACCAATCAGTGAAGCTACAGGCAGCCAGTTCAGCGAGTGTCGATATGTGTGTTTGTGTATGGATGTGCACGTCTGTGTAAGAGTGTCCTCAACTGTGTGGGTTTATCTGTACAGATAGTCGGCCTGTATGTTGGCAGCGATCTCCGGCTCCCATTTGTCTCCGTTGTTGAGCAGCTTCTCCTTGTTGTACAGCAACTCTTCATGGGTTTCTGTAGAGAACTCAAAATTAGGTCCCTGTGTGTGTGTGTGTGTGTGTGTGAGAGTGAGTGAGCGTATGTGTGTGAGAGAGGGAGCGAGAGAGTGCGTGCGTTTATGTCAGACAGTGCGTGTGTGAGAGAGTGAGTGAGAGAGAGAGAGAGTGTGTGTGTATGTATGTAAGAGAGACAGTGTGTGTGTGCACATGATTGAGAGAGAGAAAGAGGGGTGGGGGAAGGGAAAGTTACCTACATTGTTATATTGCAAAGCAAAATCAGCATGTTCATCACATGTAAGCAATAAACAAAGACACGCTGGTCATTACATAAACATAATCGCTCGCCTAAGTTGTGTTATGCGGCCTGACATAAAACTGAGAGCTGTTAATTGCTCACCTAAGAGGTTATTTCCACATAATGAGCGGCAGAGTTGCTCAATGCGCTTATAACATGGTTACCACGTACACATGCTCAGCAAGACATTATTTCTGTGTTTTCTGAACATTGCGTTTGTATGCGGACAATTGTCCACCGCTATTCGGCCATTTAAATACAGCAGAATCACCAACGCCATTTGCAAGAGATTTTGCAGTCATTAGTCCCATTTCATTTTGATGCCACACCAGACCTGAGGTTACTAATTCCACAGTGTGACCGCCCCACTCGAGACCCATTGTGGCATTGTGCCTTCTCCAATTACTCAATCCTCATTCCCGCCAAAAGTATTGATAGTTATGCATATCGGGAAAAACACAAACATGCAGACGGAGTCCATCTTAGCCTCATTTCCGGTGTTCCGATGCAACTTTCTGAATCAAAGCGTCAGCTAAATTCAGCCAGGAATTCAAATGTGGTGAATTGATGCAATATGTCAAAAGGCTAATATTATTCATCTGTGTGCAGCTACTGGAATATAATGCCCACTGCCCACCCTTAGACTGTCCTTCAAACCAAACATAATTGAGCATTCAAGAGACCTGTGGCATAATGAAATATTTAGGTCAATGGACGTGCATTAATGGATGACTCACAAACAGCTACCCCCCCCACAGACACCCGTACACACACACACGTGCACACACGCACACTTGTACTTCTATCGTTGTGAGGACATTACATTGACTTTCATTCATTCTTTGTGTATTTCTACAGTCTTTCCCTAATCCTATCAATAAGTGATGTATGCCTAACCCAAACCTTTACCTATCCCCAATACTAACCGCACCCCAAACCTCAATTGATAAGTCACAATTTGCCTTTATAGTTGTGAGGACAGGTGAAAATGTCCTCACTTGCCAATAATATCTGCACTCTGTAGGGAAAAAAACATTTTCTAGTCCTCACAGCGTAGCAAGTACAAGGCCACACACACTCACGCTCAGTTAAGATCATCGGTATAATTCGGGCAGTGGGTGGGGCCAGACAGGTCAATGAGTGCGGCCAAACGGGGTGGTGGGCGGGGCCGGTACCTCTACAATAGCGTCGACAGGACAGGCCTCCTGGCAGAAACCGCAGTAGATGCATTTGGTCATGTCGATGTCATAGCGCGTCGTCCGCCGGCTGCCGTCCGCTCGCGTCTCTGCTTCTATGGTGATGGCCTGACGGCGGGGCAGAGTGAAGAGGATTTGCTCAGAGTGTATTCTGGAGTGACTGCGTGTTTTGAGGGCATTTTGGGGACAAGACAAGAATATTAGACTTGTTCAACGTTTTGACAAAGCCGAGCTCGCTTTGCGTAAAGGGAACTGAATATCCGATTTTCCCAACCAATTTTTATAATCATAAATAGTCACAGGAAATTCCAAACAATATTACGATGGTGTAATGTAATACTTGTCCTTAAGACACGTGCCCAAGAACAGGGTGGAAGTTTTTGAGATAGTCTAGTGAAAAATTTTACTCACTTCCTACAGATGTACCCTCACTCTGGGTCAAGCTGACCATGGCTAGGTTTCCAACCTTACTTTAGACAGATTTAATAGCGAACCACCTTGGCCATCTCCCATTTTTGTGGGAAAGAACATTTTAATAATTAATGGCTGTACTCCGAAAGACTGAACACCCCGTTTGCTTGACTTCTGGACCAAAAATACTTACTCTGCAGCCTGTCGTTGGAGCAGGTTCTCAGGAGCACGACACTAAATACGTGGCCAGCTATTCAAAGATGTCTTCTATAATCACCATTCTGACTAAAATCAAACCAACATGCCCTCTATGAATTATCCCAGCTTCCAGTCTATGCCCCCCTGAGGGCTTGTGAATTAAAAAAAAAAAAAAAACTTCCAACCATTTACATTGGAATTTTGTTTTGAAGGCTCTCCAACAGACTAATGTCAGTTCTACAAAGATATTCTAAAGCATATAGGAGTGTTATTACAATGAATATGGATAAAATAAAACAAGCATGTATAACTATAGGATTACATGGTGTATGAAAGCTGCATATATAATAGTACGATCATATAATTACTGATGAATAATATTGTGAATAACTGTAAGATTACTGATATGTAATACTGAATAATATTGATTGATCCCATCACTTCCACTACAATGTTAACTGTATTGACTTACTTGCATTCTGCACAGCCTTTCCCGATCCCTAATCATAACAAAATTACGCCTGAACCCAACTTTAACCCTGACCAGAACCGTAACCTTAAGTTTCACCAGTCAGCTGTAATCCTCTGCGAGGATCAACCAAAATGTCCTCACAACATAGTGGTTTCTCTGGAGTTGGACCTCTAAAGTAGAGCAAAACAAGCCCAAACTCTCTCTTCCACACACACGCGCGCACGCGCACGCGCACGCGCACACGCACACGCACACGCACACACACACGCACACGCACACGCAGACGCACACGCACACGCACACGCACACACACACCCACACCCA